>CM077245.1:4582170-5169670 GCA_039654775.1 Spinibarbus caldwelli
TTCTGAAACTTTCTTTTAACGGGTATTACTAAAGTCGTATGCTGATGTTTTACTTATTGATACGTGTGGATTTTGTTACTGTATAATCTGCATGGCATGGTTGGTTGCTTTCCTAAAAACAGTGGGCACCTGTCGCAACCTTTCCTCGCTCCCCTACTTTCTGGCCATGAGAAGCACAATATGCATCTAGAGATGTTGAAGGTGACAGGAGGTTTGGCAAGAGTTTCATTTTCTGCCTTCTGATGCTAAACATTAATGTTAAAGACCACGTGAAATCTCTGGTCGAGCACAGTTTTCTTTCTGTATTGAAGTATTTCCTATTGAAACTTCATTTTAGAAGGTCAAAAACATAAAAGATCCATTGCATTTTAAAATAGTCAATGGGCTTTAATTAATTTAATTTAATCAAAAAATTTTAATCCAGTAAAACAATAATCGTGTGGAATATTATTACAATTTTAAGTAATTTTCCTATTTTAATATATATTAACATGTTTTTTATTTCTGTGATGCAAAGCTGTATTTTCAGCATCATTACTCCAGTCTTCAGTGTCACAATCCTTCCTAATATGCTGAAAAAAACACTGAAAACTGTTTGCTGCTTAATTTTTTTTTTTTTTTTTTTTTTTTTTTTTTTTTTTTTTTACAGAAACTGTAATAAATTACCATTCTAAAGATTTATAATGTTACAAAAAGGTATAATTGAAAAAAAAAATGCTGTTCAGTGAACTTTCTATTTATCAAATAATCCTGAAGAAAATGCATCACGGCTTCCAGAAAAATATTTAGCAGCAAATAATTTTTTTCAACATTGATAATAATAAGAACCATTATTAATAATTGAGCACCAATAATAACTGTGCAGCAAATCAGCATATTAGAATGATTTCTGAAGGATCATGTGACACTGAAGACTGGAGTAATGATGCTGAAAATTCAGCTTTGCATCACAAGAATAAATTCCATTTTAAAATATATTACAACCGAAAACAGTTTTTAAATTGTAATAATATTTCACAATGTTACTATTTTTACTGCATTTTTGATCAAATAAATGGAGCCTTGCTGAAGAGACTTGTCAAAAATATTTAAAAAGAAATCTTAATTACTCCAGACTTTTGGCCCCTAATGTGTATATTAGATTCCAAGTCAACAGGCATGAATTTGAAAGCCAGAAAAATCAGATTTTGATTCTATGTGGTCTTTAATAATATTCAAATGCACTGTGTATCACTGATTTCTTCTTGGCCACAGTACTTCAGTTGTGTCTGTTTGGCCAAACGTTATCATTACTGTTCTCTTATTCCTACAGTTTTTCTCGAAAAGAAGAGTCAGTTTTGATTGCAAGAATTGTAGAAAGTTTACACCTCCTTCTTAAAGGAACAGTTCACTCATAACTCATTTATTTTGTTCCAAACCTGTAGGATTGTTTCTTCTGTGGAACACAAAAGGAGATGTTTTGAAGAATGTTCATTCTTTGTTATTGACAGACTGAACGCTAATAAATATTCACTGAAATTTTGGTCACTATTTAATTTCACTGTATGGAAAAGAGCAGCTATAAATGTGCTTTTGTGTTCCACGGACAAAGAAAGGCATACAACTTTTGAAAGACATAAAAGTGGGTTTTATTTTTGGATGAGCTGTTCCTTTAAGAGACAGATGAGAAACAGAAGTAGTTTATGAAATGGTCTTTTTTCATTTTTTCCCTGGCCTTTTCGCTGGCATTGCAACTAATTCCATCACTGTTCATGTCTTTCACTCTTGAATGTAATCTTTGCACATCCACTTAAAGCTGTCGATAGATCATCGTGTCATAGTGTCTGAATACATTGTTGTAATTGTGCCAAAGAACTCATATCAAAACCATAGTGATGCAATGAACTAAAGACTCACTAACAGGTTACAGAAGTGATAAATGGAATGAACGGACAGCTTTTTTAATGGTCACCTGGAGCGGAAATCTGCACATTCACAAAGCATATAAAATGCAGGATCTTTAGATGGGCTAATGGATGAATAGGTGTGCAGGCGCCATGACAAACACAGACCAATCGATGGATGGATGGTACAGTTCACCTAGATGAATTAAGCCCACCTCGTTCTTGATTAGCCATCGATCACACATTCGCAGCCTGATCTTCTGGCCTGTTGGACATTGCAGAAAATTACAGATTCTCGCAAAACGTTTATTCTCGACATGGCACGACAATCTTTCACCTGTCATCTCTGTTTAGCTGAGTTGTGGTCTCGTCACTGTTTCTGATAAAGGGAATGTATGTCTGCATGCTGCATGAGATTTGGGGTTCGCTTATGTTATTCTCACATGCAAAAGGGCCGTCTTCACGCAACAGTCAGTCGCTAAAATGGTGCAGTATTAGACAATCACTGTATGTTATACACTCATCCATAAGGGTTTCTGTGTTTTAAACTGTGATTTCATTTTTTTAAATTAATGTTTTATTTAATTTTCTGTATTTTCGAATGTTTTTTAAATGTTTCTGTCTTATATACATTACATAGGCATTATGTATAGTTTTTATGCCATTTAGAATTTTTAAAGACAATCAAAGGAGTCTGAATGTTAACTTGATTGTTTAGCCCAAATTTCTGTGATCTTTTATTCACCTTTGTGATGTTCAAACTTGCCATTTCATTTCTGTAGAACACAAAAAGAAGACATTTTGAATGTTTCTGCTGTTTTTGCCCATACAGTGAAAGTCAGTGTGGTCCAAAACAACAGAAGAAATCATTCGTGCAAGTTTAGTACAACATAAGGGCGAATAAATGAACACAGGATTTCCATTTTCCAATGAACGATCTCTTTAACAAAATAGAGGCCCTCTAAAATTAGTCTTTGGTTACCGAACGACTCTTGTCATTCATCAAATGTACTCTCAAGCAAAACAAACACACTTTATTTGCCATATGTTTATACTTCATTATCACAAATCATATCAGAGACAGTTTCAAAGTCATCTGCTATGAGTTCGTTTGCGCGCTGCCCTGTCATCATCAAGCCAGATGTGCCTTTGTTACTTTATTTTGAGCCATTTTACTGACAGATTTGTTTTGCCTGAGACAAAAGGAAATCATTAACTGTATACCGCCCAAAGGGGAGAATTGTGACTTTTTATTTCTGATGTTCATTTTTGCATCTTATTTCTTTACTGACTGGGATTATTTTATATGCATAAGCAACTTGTTCTATGTTTTATGGTTCATTGTGATGTCTAATAAACTATAAGCCAAAGCTCCTGTTGTGGGGCGTCTTCTGTATCATCTAGAGCTATTGTTGTTCTGAAATCCCAGTGTAATATACTTATACTGCAGTTTGTGGGATATTACCAAATGTCAAAAAAGCGTTTGGCATCCGGTTATTGATTTACCATCTGAGAGACCTTCACAAGATCTGGTTTAACTCTTGAACTGTGAAAATGTCAGACTCTGAAGGCAAACATCAGCCTGCTGTCTAAACTTTAAAGTCCGTGTAAAGAGAATTCTGAGAATTGTTTCTAAACACATTACAAATGTTAGAAATATATTGCTGAAACACATTACAAAGACTCTGAACTATGTAGTACTGAATTGTAGAGTTAAACCGTTAAACAGTTTTTCACCAATTCTGTGTTCAGGATTTTTTTTGGGCGGGGCTACAATGGTGGCTCGATGACGCAATGGAACCACCCAGGGTGGCCCTGCCCCTAACACTGGCTGGGTGGTTAATAGCACATTTTTCTGTTGTGTGACAAACTCAGAACACTTTACACAGACTTTAAGAGCAGGACTTTAGGTAAATACAAATTTAGATGCCTTTTAGAGCCTCTCATTCTGTTCATATGTCCGGTAGACTGTGCGATATGAATCATACTTAAAGTAATACACTTTTTTAGTCACAAACAAACTAGAGTAAAAGCTTTGGATGTTCTCAGAACAGATGTGTGACTTTTAATGTATCTATTTAATTCACCCTTCACAAAGACCCACCCTTTTATGACGCAGTAAGAAATAGTAGGCTACATCACGGAGTAAAGAGAACAGTGATGGCAGACAAGACAGAGCTGGTTACTTTTGGTATAAAACAAAATCTCAGCTTTCAAATGTTGACATTTTGTAAGAAATTCAAACAATAAATACCGTTTTGTGGCTCCTCCATGTTACGACAGATCTCTGTAGCGCCTCACTTCAAGCAGCACGTCAACCGATCTTCTCTTCATCTTTACTGCTATTTATAGCACAGAATAAACATGAATGAACATCAGAAGGTATGTTGTTTCAACCACGGAAAGATGTCAGTCCACCATTTTTCAAGTTTAAGTCCACCAACGTTAATCTATTAACACTCCTGTGTGGTTTGTTGTTGGACAAAATGGCAGATTCGGGCTTCTGATTGGTTAGATCGCCTGTCAATCAAACTCACTGTGAACAATGATTTGCTGTCAAAAGTTTTGATGCGTTTGAATGTACCCTTTACATAACTGTGCAAAGTTGTTGGATAAACGTTAACAAAAGTGACAAATGGTGATAATACTATTGCTGATATATAAGATCTTTTCATGGCTGTGAGGTCGGAGGCGATCGTAACAAGTAATGAATAAAATTTGCATGACTTTTGAATATTTAAAATAGGTAATAAACATTATTTCATTGAGATATTTTGCCTAAGGCTGCTCTTAACTCAGCTGGTCAATTTATATTTTATATTGAAAAGAATTTAACTCCGTAATTATATGGACCCATTTAGACTTTTGCTTTAAACTCATCTGACAGCTAAAAGAATTTGTACCATAAAATGGATAAAAAAAAAAAGTATTCCAAAATATTAAAGCAAGGATATTACTTTGAGTTTTTGTTGTTGTTTAAATAAAGAAAAACTGGAGCTGAACTTCACAGCTAGTGATCACCATGCATTTCCATTGTATGGAAAACAACTTTGACATTTTGATAACTCCTTTTGTGTTTCACGAGGGGAAAGGCATACACGTTTTGAGTGACATTTCCAGAGAGCAAATTTCCAGTTAAAAGCAAATGATCTGTACAAGGCGTGACTTCACTGGACCAAACCATGCAATTTCTGCATTTTTATACAAACACATTTTTAAACCTAGATACAAATCAGATACAAATATTATTGGAATATCCATTTAAAATCCACTTACTCACTAGCCCATATATATATATTATAATTAAAATAAATAAAGGAGCGATCACAAAACTTAAAAAAAAAATAGTTATATAAATAAAACTATAAAATGACAGAAATGTTATATATAAAATAAAAATATATAATTATAAAATTATGTAAATTCTAATCTTTTATGCTAACACCTTTTTTTAACCCACAATAATCATGCAACTTCTATCAAAGATACAAATATTATTGGAATATTCATTTAAAATCCACTTATTCACCAGGCTACATACACACACACACACTCACTCTCACTCTCACTCTCTCTCTCTCTCTCTCTCTCTCTGGCCACTTTATTAGGTACACCTTGCTAGTGGATCCCCTTTTGCCTTCAGAACTGCCTTAATTCTTCGTGGCATAGATTCGACAAGGTGTTAGAAACATTCCTCAGAGATTTTGGTCCATATTGACATGATAGCATCATGCAGTTCCTGCAGATTTGTCGGCTGCACATCCATGATGCGAATCTCCCGTTCCACCACATCCCAAAGGTGCTCTATTGGATTGAGATCTGGTGACTGTGGAGGCCATTTGAGTAAAGTGAACTCATTGTAATGTTCAAGAAACCAGTCTGAGATGATTTGAGCTTTGTGACGGTGCATTATCCTGCTGGAAGTAGCCATCAGAAGATGGGTACACTGTAGTCATAAAGGGATGGACATGGTCAGCAACAATATTCAGGTAGGCTGTGGCGTTTAAACAATGCTCAATTGGTACTAAGGGGCCCAAAGTGTGCCAAGAAAATATCCCCCACACCATTACACCACCACCAGCAGCCTGAACCGTTGAGACAAGGCAGGATGGATCCATGCTTTCATTTCTTTACGCCAAATTCTGACCCTACCATCTGAATGTCGCAACAGAAATTGAGACTCATCAGACCAGGCAATGTTTTTCCAATCTTCTATTGTCCAATTTTGGTGAGCCTGTGTGAATTGTAGCCTCTGTTTCCTGTTCTTAGCTGACAGGAGCGGCACCCTGTGTGGTCTTCTGCTGCTGTAGCCCATCTGCTTCAGGGTTCGACGTGTTGTGCGTTCAGAGATGGTATTCTGCATACCTTGGTTGTAACGAGTGGTTATTTAAGTTACTGTTGCCTTTATCATCTCTAACCAGTCTGCCCATTCTCCTCTGACCTCTGACATCAACGAGGCATTTTCGTCCACACAACTGCCGCTCACTGGATAGTTTCTCTTTTTCGGACCATTCTCTGTAAACCCTAGAGATGGTTGTGCGTGAAAATCCCAGTAGATCAGCAGTTTTTGAAATACTCAGACCAGCCTGTCTAGCACCAACAACCATTCCACGTTCAAAGTCACTTAAATCCCCTTTCTTCCCCATTCTGATGCTCGGTTTGAACTTCGGTTCGTCTTCACCACATCTAGATGCCTAAATGCATTGAGTTGCTGCCATGTGATTGGCTGATTAACAATTTGTGTTATCAAACAATTGAACAGGTGTACCTAATAAAGTTGCCGGTGAGAGTGTGTATGTATATATATATATATATATATATATATATATATATATATATATATAAAATAAAGGGATGATGACAAAACATAATTCCATGTATAAAAAATATGACTATAAAATTATGCAAAATTATATATATATATATATATATATATATATATATATATATATATATATATATAACTTGTATCAGAGATAATATATTTATATAATATATTATATATATATATATATATATATATATATATATATATATATATATATATATATATATATATATATAATTTTTAAGTTTTGTGATCACACCTCTAATTCTTTTGCCATAATAATTTTCGTTTGAAAAAAGGGTTATTACATGAATATGTGTATCTCTGATACAAGTTGTATGTATGTATGTATATATATATATATATATATATATATATATTAAATATGAAAATTATATATTATTAGTAATAATATTTGTAGTATATGTTTTGCAATCATTTCTGTAATTCTTTTTTAAATTAATTCTATATCATATGGTAGTGTTTTAGCCCATTTGTAAGATGGCAGGAAGACTTTAGTTACAGTAGGGTGTAAATTCTCAAGGAAAATTGCCTGGGTCTTTCCAACAACCCAACTTTTGACCATCACAAGAAAGACCCAGGCCAGGCAGCTTGATGAAATGTAAAACCATTCACCATAGAGAATGCAATTACCTCAACGAGAACTAGTCTCCTGTTGTCTTTGATTAATATGTTAATTCCACTGCAAAGACATCAACTATTGCGTTCTGCCGTTCGGGTCATTTGTATGCCTCACGACGCCCGAAGAAGCAGGCAATTGTAGGCTGTTTGAGTCAAACACTGTTTGCCATTTGTTGCCCACCAAAAGGCTGCCTGATTCATTAGCAGCATGTACTCTGTGTTAATACCCATTAACTCTTCATAGCATTCTCTGTAATTGAAACCCAACTGGCCTCAACACTTGCACGCAACGACTTGACATCGCTTTCATGATAACATAATGAATATATTGCTAATTTATCCTCTCAAGCGTCCGCACCGGCGTCGTAATGAGGCAGTTCCTGCTCGGCTCGCGACTTGCGACTTTTTTTAAACGACGTAGCCTCCTTAAGCACCTGTCACCCCGCATTTGTTAGCCCTTTCCTTAATGAGTTGGATCTCAAGGCTCTGTCGCTGATGAGATACAAGCTGAGCGTGGCGATTGTTCCGTGTCAAAGCCTGTTAAGTCAGCTGTGGGCGTGCGGGGATGCGACCGGGGCCACGATTAAATGTTGATAGCAATGATGTGCAATCAGCGATTAAAAACGGGCCATTCGCTGACGGCTAATGCTCGGTTTAACCTCTGACTGCCGAGACTGCGAGCTGAAGAGGGAGACAGAACGACGGGAATAATGCAAATACAATGTACTGTGTGTGTGAGGTAAAAGGAGGGGGGAAACATGAAGGCGCAGTGCCTGCGAGCCATCAGTCCCCCCCTGGCTGTTCTTCAATCGTGTTTACTCAGCCTTTGACCTCTGTTGTGTCTAAAGAGCTGACGCAGTGGCTGGGAAAGAAAGCGCAAATAAGGTGCGATACACTGGAGAGGAAGCACGTGTAGGGAGAGAAATGGAAATGTAGAGGCTGGTGGAGGATAAACGGAGGAAAAAAAAAGAGACAGCGCCTTCAGGAGGACATTACTTATATTGCTAAGAGCTTCATAAAAGAGGGCAGGGCAATGTAACTAAAAATTCTCAATGCCTTTTATCGACATTACTTCTGAATAGCTAGGTACTTATGTATTTGCATAAAGGATTTGTTTTTCTTTTAAATAAGAGAAACCGCACTGTCTGTTAAGTAAGGACTAGAGTTATTGCTGTTAATTAAAACTAAAATCTAAAATTGCACTGAAAAAATGGAGTAGAAACAATTCTGAGATTGTTTTACAAACAACTACAAAGAAACTGCAAGTAACACATTGAATTGACCCTCTGGTTGTGTTCGGATTCCTGTCACACTTGTGGTGTTCCTGGTCAAAAGTGACCGGACTCCAAACAATTGCTTATAAATCTCTCATTATGCTATATTTTTGCCAAATATTGGATTCAATCTTTTTGTCAACTTGTTTTCTTTCATTTAGGACTTTTGTATTTAGGTTTTGTGTTTCTATTAGCATCTGATTAATCGTAGGCCTCATTTATCTGAGAGTAGGTACCTCATTTATCCGAAAGTACAGGCACCTCATTTTTTGAGTGAAAAAAGCATTTTTTATGAATAATATTCACAATATGAGATACAAAAAAAATTATGAAAATTTGCACTGTTTCTCACACTAGTGTGCTTTAATATTTAATCCGGAAGTTTGCTTTTAAATGCTTTAATTTTATACAGAATTGCACAACGTCACACTTGTCAAAAATGGCCGGCCATTGAAAATGAATGGGGAAGAATGAAAGTAAGAGAAACAACTAGTGTTCAGGAGCATTTTGTGTTTGCAAACATAAAGGCCTTGGACCTGTGCATGTGGATGCATGTATATTCACGCTGTCACACACACACACACATACATCCATGCATACAAACTATTGTATTACACCTATTTCATCCTACCCTGAACTGCATGCAATATGCTTTTATGATAACTCTCTCTCTCTCTCTCTCTCTATCTCTCTCACACACACACACACACACACGCTCAAACTGCCTTGTCTTTAGCCTGCATTGACTTCAAAATAATAGTTTCTTTCATCACATATTCTGCACAAAACATTATGGCAATAGGTTTTGAGGCTTTTGGGTTCTCACAGAGTACTGGTGCTGTTTGTTGTGATCTTCCCCATTCACTTTCAGTGGCCGGCCATTTTTGACAAGTATGACTTTGTGCAATTTTGTACAAAATAAAAGCATTTAAAAGCAAACTTCCTGATTAAACATTAAAGCACACTAGTGTGATAAACAGTGCAAATTTTCATAATTTTTTATCTCATATTGTGAAAATTATTCATAAAAATGTTTTTTTTTTCACAAAAAATGAGGTGCCTACTTTCAGATAAATGAGGCCTACAATTAATCAGACATTAATAGAAACACAAAACCAGTCCTAAATGAAAGAAAACAAGTTGACAAAAAGAATGAATCCAATATTTGGTGATAATATAGCAAAATGAGAGATTTATAAGCAATTGTTTGGAGTCATTTTTGACCGGGAACACCACAAGTGTGAATAGGTGAAATAAAACCCACAAAAAATAACGAAAATTCTAAAAATTTGTGAGAAGTATTTATACACTGTGTGAACAAAGTCAGTAAGTTTGAGTGCATTGCGATAACGTTGACAAGTATTTTCAGGAAAAAGAAAATTTTCTCCGGGTCAATTTGACCCGAACACAACCAGAGGGTTAAGCTGAAGTATTTTCTTGTAAAACATACTTCAGTGTACAATGTACAATGTACAACTTATTTTATTTGTGAAAATTCATTTTTTACAATGTATTTTTTAAAAGACAATTCGTTATAAAGCTGACATACAATAAAATATAAATGTTAGGTGAAAAATGTAAAAACAAATTAAATAAATTTTGCCTTGGCCACTAAATGTTTGAATATAAACCTTAATTAAAGCTAAGTATTTAAAAATACAAAAAACAATAAAAATGGAAAAAGAAAAAACACACACATAGCAAAATTACTCAAATTAAAACTTAAAAAAATGAAAACTGAAAATAAAAAAATAAAAGCTAATTCAAATATTAATAAATACTATAATAGTTTATAAATAACCTTGATTATTTTAGCAGCATGTGAAAAATTCAGACATTTGTATGAATAACCATACAGTATTTCTGAGATAATGGCACTTGTTCACTTAAAAATGCAATATAGTAAGGTCGTATGACAGCAATGTATGATATATATTTGTAATAAATGGTAGTCATTATGGAAGTAGGGTGACCATGTGCCAGGAATGTTAGTGATTTCTAAGTTGCCTAAATGAGTTGTGGCTTTGTTTTCCTCTTGACGTTCTCTCATTCCTCATACATTATTTACATGTATTTGCATTGCTTTGACTGTTTTCTATAGATCCCACCTTCTCACATACCATTGGTCAATTATGTACAATGCCTGCATGCTATTGGTCAA
The DNA here is from genome assembly GCA_039654775.1 of Spinibarbus caldwelli. Taxonomy (NCBI): domain Eukaryota; kingdom Metazoa; phylum Chordata; class Actinopteri; order Cypriniformes; family Cyprinidae; genus Spinibarbus; species Spinibarbus caldwelli. The sequence goes on from CM077245.1 coordinate 4,592,959, forward strand.
ACTACTTTTCAGTTATTACCTTCAGCAAGTATGAAAATAAAACCAAAGCCCAGACATTTTAGGCATAATAGTATACTAGTATTTCATTCTGAACATAGGCTGTCTCTCATTTTTCTCCCTTGTATATTGTAAACATGAATTCGGGCACTGGTAAACTGATGACTCAATTACTGGTGTGACACAATTATAAGGTTGCACATTAAAATGTAGCTGGTATTTATCAAAAGCTTTGCTGTGTAAAACAGGCCATGACTAATATCCTTCTGGTGTCATTTGATTTATTTCTTGTGCATCTTCATTATAGCTGTTTAAAAAGTACAGCGCCATTTATGAAATATGCCCTCATTCTTCATTTATAACGACTGAAGGAGACATAATGACAGTGAATATAGCGAGCACCTAATGCTCACTGGGGTTTATTGTGCATTCTGGGAAGTGAGTTACTGTTTAAAAGTAAACTGGAACAATTTTGACAACAGTGTGCTTACTGCTGAAGTAGTGAACACTTTTTCTTTACTTAAGCTGATAGTTCACAACATTTGTAAATCTAAAAATGAAATGTCATTTCCCAGATGTTTTATCCAACTAATGTAGGCCACATGCGGTAACAGTATTGCATCAGACCACTAAACCAGTCGTTCATTAAAAACAGCCCAGCTGTGAGAAATATCTGCAATCAGTTAGTGATAATAGGCCTCCTACCACAAGCAGAAACCAGAAGCTGTGTGCAAAGTTATTTGTGGTGCTTTCCTTATGGCTGCAGATGTTCAGAAGCAAAATGCTAATATTTATTCATTGCTCACCATTTTTTATGGTCTATTACCTGATTGAAAATATAGTACCTCTGTGGCACACAGGGACTTTTATTCACCAAGGGATGCATTAAATTGATCAAAAGTGACAGTAAGACATTTATGATGTTACAAAATGTAGCAGTTTCCACAAAAAATATTCAGCAGCACAACGGGTTTCTACACTGATAATAATAATATTTTTTTATTAAGCAGCAAATCATGATCATCATATTAGAATGATTTCTGAAGGATCATGTGACACTGAAAACTGTAGTAATGATGCTGAAAATTCAGCACAGGAATAAATTACATTTTACAATATATTCAAATAGAAAACAGCTATTTTAAATTTAAATAATATTTCACAATATTGCTGTATTTTTGATCAAATGATCAAATAAATGCAGCCTTGGTGAGCAGAAGAGATAAAAAAAAATCTTACCAACCCCAAACTTATAGTGTACTTGAGAGAATTAAGATCTAAACTGGCACATAAAAACTAGACTACCATTATAAGTGGACTTCAGGGGGAAATGAACAATTATTAAAAAGTTAAGTATGTGAGCTCTTTAAGGAAAGTTTAGGTAGTCTAATAGTTAAGTACCATAGCTGCCAGCACAAAGAATGCAAGTTTCGATCCCAATGTGGGTGTCCTAGAAACTGGTGAGTTAAGATCACATTCCTGTTTTATCACCATTGTGCCCTTGAGCGAAGCACATAACCTCTAGGTCACAGTGGAGGGATTATCCATGCAATCAGTGTATTCTCAGTTGTTCTGGCCAGAAGACAGACATCAAATGATAACTATTTGGAAAAGCAATGAAAATACTGTAGGTTCCACAAACTGGAAAAATGGAAACAAGCATTTGGATTTGCCAGTGCCCGTGTGGGGGAGAGAAATATTACACAGCAGCAACTTGGGAATTTCACCCATGGAAGTATTATATTACAACATATTGCACCATTTAGTGTTACATAACTATTACCAGATGTTACAACGGGTTTAAACCTCATCAGAAAGTTCACCGACAGCAGAAAACAAATAAACTTTTAAAGCAGAAAATAAGACTCAATTTAAAAAATGGAAATTAGATCATTAGATAAATATTAGATAAACTAGATAATTGATATATAGGGCATTGTATTCATTTGATCTCATATTAGATACTTATTTTTACTGATTTGTGTTTTTGTTTTTTGTTTTTTTTTATATGGGGGGGGGGGGTATAGGGAAATTGTATATATAAATGTATATTATGTGAGAAAGGCAAATTAGAAAGGTGTCTGCAAAAATTCTAAGTTACAGCGGTTATTGTGTTTTGAAACATAGCTAGCTGAACTAATCTGTTCATTAGCTAGTGCAAGCTGATCATTAGCTCAATGGCCCGCCACCATATTCAAAAAACCTGCTGGACCACTTAGGGTCATATAACCTCTGACTTAGTTGCTGGTTTGTTGCTATTTCAAGGTATTCTACCTGCCTGCACCACCTAGTGACATGCTATGAACCAGCTACCATTCAAAGCACTCCTATAGCTTAAATTGGATTTTCTAACAGGGTATGGTATTTGGATGACAATTATGGTTGGATTAATTTGGGATTTTGTTGGTTGGTGATTCTGGTGATTACATGGCATGCAGACTTTTTAAGGACACTGTAATTGTTAATCAAACAGGTGAGAAAAAACACAGCAAATAGAACTATCACAATATACCTTATGTGGAGCCACAAAATAAACTGAAAGACCTAAGTCAGGGAAGCGCCAAATTTAATTTTTGAAAGATGAAAACAATCTGTGAGGGATAGAAGTACAATATGTTCAATGGATTGTACTGTTTTTTTAACAACATGATTGTATTTCATTCTGAACATAGGCTGTGTCTCATTTTTCTCCCTTGTATATTGTAAATATGAATTCGGGCACTAACAAAGGTTTTGATTCACGAAACACTGGTAAACTGATGACTCAGTTACTGGTGTGACACAATTATAAGGTTGCACATTAAAATGTAGCTGGTATTCATCAAAAGCTTCGCTGACAAAAAAGCTTCGCTATCAAAAGTTTCAAATGACGAAATATCTTTCTGAGAGAAACTTTATGTCGGCAAAAACTTCATAAAACAGTTTTGGAAAATTACATATTAAAGGGCCTTGATATGAGTGCCATTATAAAGACTGCAAGTCTAAATCCCTCTTAGTCTTGTTTTTATCCACATTAAATTTAGGCTGGCCTAACCTGATTAAGTTGTGTTTCCTTCATTATCTATCATAATTAGGAAATCTGTTGTCTTTAAGATAATCCCTTACAAAAATTAACCATGGTTTAACTATGGTTTTTGTAGTAAAACCATATAGTAACCACAATATTAACCATGGTTTTACCAGCATGTGCAGTAAAATCATGATAACTAGAAAATTAACCATGGTTTTACTACAGTAACCATGGTTTAACTATGTTTTTGAAGTAAAATCATAGTAACTACAAAATTAACCACGCACCTAGATTAACTGTGTTTTCTAAAACTATAAAACACAAATTTAAATATGGTTGTATTATGTGTGCTGACACTACCTTGCTTGGAAGAAATAATTAAGCATGATTTTGTAAAGAAAAGTTTTGTTTTTGTTTGTTTGTTTTCTCCCAAATTAAAGGAATGTATTTTATTATTACTGTACAGTCAAACTAGTTATTATAAGCTCAGCAATAAGATATTGTTTATTAGGCTATAGCCTACCTCTCTTTTTGGGGGGCTCATGCATGAAGTTAATTTATTAAAATGTAAATAATTATCTGTATCTACAGTTCTATTATTATCATTGTTATATCATTATTTTTGCATTGTCGTTATTATTGTAATAGTTATTACAAATGCTTGCGTCAGTTCTAGTTTCAATGTGAAGGCGGTGATTGGTGGATCTCTCATAATTTTGGCGGGCTTTTGGCTTTTGAACGTACACGTCACGATCACAGCGTTTCTCAACTGCCAACTTGTAAAAGTAATGTTTTTAAATGGTCGGTGTTTTTCTTTTTCCGCGATTTTTGAAAAAAGATAACACGGTAGAGATTGGTATTTTGAGTTACTTGAGGAAACACATAATCATGGAGTGAATTTAAAGAAGTCTAAGAATTGTATCTTCCCAAGGATCATCAAATGGCCCTCAGGGAGAAACATCAATTCGTCGCCAATTATTTTTCAGGTGAGTGGCATTACTGTGTATTTATTCGTATTTATACATTTAAGCATTTCAGCGTTAATAAATGTGATTGTTATCGCCTTAAATTTGTTTCATTCTTTCTGTTCGATATGATTTTAAAGGCTAAATGCATAGGCGTAATTCACCGATTTGAGGTGATTTTATGTCATATTATTCGACCACGAGATGTCGCCACAAATCTTGCCGACAAAACTCAGTGAGATTAGTGAGTTTTAAATCGCGTACAACGGAATTTATAATCAACGTTTGTTTCATCTGGTGTATATATATATATATATATATATATATATATATATATATATATATATATATATATATATATATATATATATATATATATATAGAAAATTGTTGGTTAATAAGACATTGCAGCCATTACAAAGTCTGGCAGAACATATGATCAACGCAGTGTATTATCCTCCAAAAACAGCAGAGGGCGCAGTTCCTCACATTAACTGCTACGGAAGTAAACTCAATCTCTGCAACACTTCATTCTCGAATAATTTATACATATTTCGCAGGCCTTGTCCAGGAACGCACCGTCAAGGTCATTCATCTGCCTTAATATTGATATATGCATATACTTCTAAATTCGAGCATTTTGTTGCTTCAGTTAAATTGAATTGTCTCTGTCCATTCAAAATCAATCCATGTCATTTAGCTCCATGTTCAGAGTGATTGGGATGAGATACAGCTGAGGCTGCTTCAGAGTCCCCAGTGAATTCATAATTAAATTAGAGATATGCACTGGGCTTGGTGTTTTCTCCGTCTCTTGTCATTTTTGTTTATGTTATGCATTACAATATCAGACAAGTATGTACGGCTTGTATCAAAAGAAATGACTTTTTCTTTTATTAATTTGCAAGTTATGTCAAAATATATAATATAAAGAAATATAATAATTCAATCTAAAATGAATATAAATTTAAATATGAAGAATAAGTGTATATTTTAGCTACTGTAACTGGTTGCAGTTACCTGATCTAGAACATCATCTAAAACTTTTTTTTTTTTAATTCTTTCATAATTTTAAATTACATTTTATAGTCCAATTCATAAATAATACAAATATTCCTTGGAGTCTCTCACATTTTTAAGTTTCTCAAATTTAGTACGAGGTCAGAAACAGAATAATAAATTTAAAAGAATTAATAAAATGCTTTTTTTGAGTAGTATTAGCATTATAGCATGTCAGACGGCAGTGCATGTCAACTTCTCAATATTTTGTCAGATACAGTGAAATGAGGATATATGTCCAGCTGGTGTTAGATTAATAATTCATCAATGTGATTCTTTCTCAAATTATAAAATAATTACTGTCCAAAGACTGACTAATGTCATTTTAATCACATACATTACATATAAACCCTTAAGACCCTTAAGATCAAATGCCACTCCCAGTAAATGGAGTGATTACAGTCATCCTTAGATTTTTAATGAATCAGAATCATGTTGCTCAACACATCACCGATTATTAAAGCCACTGGCTCTGATCACAGTTAATTATGTGCTTCAGCGCTGCATGAGTAGAGATTGGTCTCCATGGCGAATCCCTCAGCATCGCTCAGAATGATTTATATAGGAAATGCATTTGAAGGTCAGTGGACACTAATGAGGATAATGAAGACTGTACAAACATCAGCTGAATGATTCTATTGGCTTTTTCTAGTAAAGTCACATTCTACTGATATTGAGCTCCCAACATCTACACTAGCACGTAGCACCTGCTACGTAATACAGATACGCATGATGAATAGAAGAAGAATGACTGGAAGAAGTCCAGTCATATTAGTTTGCAGCTTCTTATTCTCATTTGTTCAATGGCATCCTAAATTCTTTTTTTCTTTCTATAAGATTTAATATACAAATTTTTTTTCTCTCTGAATGTTTTTTTTTCCCCCTCTGGACACAAAAAATATGATCAAAGCACTGCAAAACAATAATTTGTCATCAGAATCTTTATTTTGTATTCTAGGGAAATGTATTTTATTATTTTAAAGGTGTTTTATTATTATTTTGTAATATTTCATAAAACAAGGCACAAAAATTCAAATATATTAAGCAAAACTGAATAATGCCTTACCATAATATCAGGAAGGCCTGATGATGCAGTGCCAGTGTGAGAGCATGTTAAGCCAAATTACAGAAAGGTTTTTTTTTTTTTTTTGTGATATATTGAACATTGTTATTGAATTGTGCCAATTTAGACCACGGTTATGCAGCTGGTGGACATAGATTTGGGCTGAAAATTATAAACAAATCAGTAATGTTTTGTACTGTATGCTATGTTTTTCCAGTGAGAGTGTTTTTATATGAGCCATGAAGTTACATTATAGCCTTTTTGTCAGGAAAATTCAATATTTAATCATCTAAAAATATGCTGCTAAAGTTATTTAACATTTTTAATTTATCATATTTGTGGCTTTGTGGTTGGTAAAAATGTTGGCAGGGCAAGCAAAAATCTTCAGAAAAACAAAATTAAAACGTTTTTAATTTGAGCATAACCTCACCAGTTTTCTCATTGTATTTTTCAATTTCCATTTTTTGTTGTAGGATTACTTTATCAACCTCTCAGCAGATTCTTTGTATAAACTATAAACAGATGAATTAAAGAAACACTTCACCCAAAAAATGAAAACTCACTCACGCTCAGGCTATCCAACATGTAGATGAGTTTGTTTCTTCATGGGATAAAAACATCGCAATAATCCACACGATTCCAGTCCATCAATTAACATCTTGTGAAGCCAAAAGCTGTGTGATTGTAAGAAAAACAAATCCAGTATTTAGAATTTTTAACTTAAAACTGTTGCTTCTGGCTAAAATAAAGGCCCATTCACACCAAGGACGATAACTATAAAGATAACTATAAAGATAAAAATTGTTCTCAATATAAAATATAAAAGAATAGCAGAATCCATGCCACAGCTATAACGATAAAGGCACAGAGAAACGATATCTTGGAATCACTTTCAGAACAATTTTTTCCAGCTGATGAACGATACAAACATTGACACCCAATCAGAAGCGGCAGACAAGCATGTGCTTAGAATAAACAGACGATATCGTTCTCTGATGTGGATGCTAATATCGTTATCTTTATAGTTATCTTTATAGTTATTGTTCTTGGTGTGAACGGGGCTTAAGAGTCCTCTATCTGTAATATTGTTTTGTACAGTGAAAAGTCGTCTGGTCTGAATCAGGAGAGAAATATGCACAGTTCAAGCCCTGTTTACACCGTAAACAGTCCGAAACAGTTCTAAACAAATATGTTGGTGGATTTTGATGGACAACAGGGACTTTTTCACTGAAGCGTTATTATGGATTATGGTATTTTACCCAGAGGCAATGGTTTAAAGTTTCATTTTTGCGTGAACTCTTCCATTAAGTGTGAAGTTTAGTGTGATTGAATTCACCTTCTGTTCTTTCTGGCTAGTTCACTCAGTCAAAACCTCATGTTTGGTTTTTGTCTATTCACTACAACGTGTTTTCTTCATGCAACAACTGCAGTGGATGTTAAAATATTGAGGGATTTGGCTTTAGCAGGTTATCGATCAGATATTTTGTTCAATTTTTTAACATCAGAACGCCTCAGGTCTGCTGGAGGATGTTTCTTTCAGGGCCTCACACCTGCTTTTCCTCATCTAAAACATCTAAGTTTTAAAGTTAACGGCACGCATACATGTTAATGTGATTCATGCACATTCACCAGCAGCCACACGAATCAAACCTGTTTCTTTATTCATCCATCCTTTTTTTTTGCATCATTACCCTCAATCCATTTTGTCTCTCTCCCTCTTTCACACACACACACACACACACACACACACACGCAGAGACACGCAATCCTCACTTTTTCTCATTTTAGGGATGTGCCCGAATAGCGAATCCGTATTCAGAAAGGCACGGAAAACAAATAATGCATTGTACGGAGCCACAAAAGGTACATGGTTAGCCGCTTGCTAGCAGTTGCCTGTTACATTACATAAAATTTCACTTTCCACATAAACAGTGAGAGGTAAGGAGAGATGACCGATAGGACGATGTTGAATGATTTACAGATCCTGAGCACCACTAACAAACATCTAACGTAATCTTGTGAAATGTGTGGCAAGTAGCGCCGCTCCGTAGTAGAGTAGGCTACGTGTGATCGTGAATCTCAAAAGTGAAAGTAAAAAGCAAACGCGTTCATAAGTGATTTCAATGTCCCGAATATTAATAATGGCTCCCTGATGCCTGCAACTTATATACAGGATAATTGCCCAATGATATAATTGTGAGAGAAAGCGCTGAAATATGTTTTTCTCGTATATATCGTATGTATCGTATTTATTCCCTTTACGGTTGCCATAGTACACACCTTTACCTTTCCGAATACCGGATTCGGGCACATCCCTATTAATCATCTTTGCCCCATCTATTTCCCCTGTGACGGCTGCCTGCAGCGGCACCTTTGATAAGCCATCTCCATGGAAACAGCCCAGCAACAGGCTGGCCCCTCATGGCCAATGAGAACATGAGATGTCTCGGTTTCACCTCCAGTGGTGATGGTGGGCTGCTGAGGTGAATGCTCAGGGAGGCGTGAGCACTGACTTTCTGGTATATTTAGCAGCATGCATCACTGCGTATCTCTTCCACTCAATCTCTGTCTCGTTCTTCCTGTGCTTCTGAATAATCTGGATGCAAAGAAATGTAATACCTCTTTTTTTATATTATATGACAGTGCTGGATTTAAAGCTATAAGTGTTGCATGGAGGCCTGATGTACGTTAGCTTGGTAGAGTTGCTTTCTGAAACAATAGTGATCGCGACCACATTTGGATAAAGGTGTAATTTTATATTAATTTGGATTTTTAGTCTCATAATATATATTAGATTCTGAAGCCAAATCAAAGTATAAAATACCTGGAAAATGATGAGTTTGTATTTTTAGGTGTGTCTTCTACCCACTATTAGAGCAATGTTAGATATATAACCCTGAAGGCAAATTTATTTCTATTGCGTTTTTCATAATAAATCATTTCAAAGCAGTTTTTAATAATATATTCCGAAACTGATTATAGTTCAGTTTTGAAAGGCAACGTAACACAAAGGATCAAGCTGTAAATGTATTTAATATTTGAAATAAAAATATAAAAACTTTGCTAGATCTAAACATTTTACACAAACCCACATTTTCTTCAAAATCACTGCCATTTACATAGTCACTCATATATATATATATATATATATATATATTACATTTTGACTCCCAAATTCATTTAAAAAATACTTTTTGAATCCCAAATTAATTTAATTAAATAACAATATATATATAGCAATATATTATCATAAAAAGTGAAAAGAGTAACTAATAAATTTCTAGGATTATATTAAATGCTGGATCCCAGATTTTCAGTGGGATGTGACTTTTGGGCCCCACTGTAGATTTCCTTTTAATTGCTGTTACAAATAACCTAATGACAAATATATAATCAAGGTCTCAAATAATACTAATGCATATCACTAGAACAGCAAGAACTCAACGCAAGTAGTTCACAGAAGATGTGCAATTTTTAGATTGTGTCATTTTTAGATGCCTCTACAGTGAAGACTGAACAGATGACATAATTCAACCCACATCCAGTCCAGTTGCATGGTTTAATGAACTGCTAAAGTCATCACTCCTGAAATGACCTTAAAACACCGACAAGCAGAAGCTTTGTGATTGTTTACATGTCTATAAACAGTGCAGTCATTCAAAATTAATTGTTTTAACACTGATGAATTTGTGTATGTGTTTAGTGTTTTCACTGTTCACACTGTACATCAGTGTTTCACTGTGTCCCTGTTTGAGCTGGTGCAAAGTGACCCAATCGTTCTAACCATATCAACACACATCGATCGTGTGAAATGGAGGGAGATATATAGTTTTATTACTTATACTACTCCATATAAAACTATGTGATGGGAGTGTGTGTGTGTGTGTGTGTGTGTGTGTGCGTGTGTGTGTTGTTGTGAGACTGCATTCTATACCAGTGCCAGTCATCTCCAATCATGTGACCTGCCTGCCAGTGGTCTCCTAGCAACCTCCTCCCTGCCTTCCCCTCTCCATCCGCCCCTCTCTGTATTCTGTGACTCCGGAGCCTGTGTGTGTGTGTGCGTGGGAGCCGACTGGATCGAGTGAGCCATCCAGGAACGTGGTTATTTATAGATCTGATGGATAAGTGGTGGGGGAACTTCGTGTTTGCTAAAATTAAACCATCTCTCACGACATCACCCCAGCCATCCCCCTATTACACCTTTATCTAGTCTTTTCTTTGCACACACACGCGCCCTCCCTCTGCAAGCTTCATTCATAACGCTGAAGATGGGCGTAAGAAGATAAATGAAGGAGGGGTGCCAAGAAGAACACAAGGTGCATTAGAGGGCAACGATGTGTGTTCTTTTTAATATGTTTGGATGAAAATGTGAGCGGTGTTTTAACTAGTGTCAGGGTGTCGCTATGCGGCAAGACATGATTTTTTGACAAATTACAGAATCACTCCATAAAGATGGTTGTTCTGCATTCCTGTTGATTGAGTTCATAGCTTCATACTTTAAAGCAATAAAATGCTGCTGTCTGCTGTGATGAAGACACGGTATAGTGATTTGAGTTTAGTTAGATCCTGATTGTATGTGTGTCATATAAATAATATATGTTGTAAGATATATAAATATGTGTGTGATTATATACAGTGCCTTGCGAAAGTATTCAAACCCCTTAATTTTTTTCACGTTTTATGTTGCAGCCTTATGTTAAACTGCTATAAATTACTTTTTTCCCACATTAATCTACGCTCTATACACCATAACAACAAAGCATATAACAGGTTTTTAACATCATTGCAAATTTATTAAAGATGAAAAACTTAAATGATTCCATTGCATAAGTATTCATACCCTTATCTGGGACAGTTTAAATTTAGCTCAGGAGCATTCATTTTGCTTGTAAATGTTACCACACTTTGAGTGACGTTAACCTGCGGCAAATTCAATTGAATGGGTATGATTTGGAAAGGTACACATCTTAATAAAAGGTCTAACAGCTGAAAATGCATATTAGAGCAAAGACCAAGCCCTGAGGTAAAAAATAAATAAATAAATAAAAAACTGCCTGTAGAGCTCAGAGACAGGATTGCATCAAACCACACATCTGGGGAAGAGTTCAGAAAAAAAATGATGCTGCATTGAAGGTTCACAGAAGCATGTAGCCTCCATTATCCATAATGGAACGTTTGGAACAACCAGCAAAACTGAGCAATTGATGGAGAAGGGCTTTGGTTAGAGTGGTGACCAACAACCTGATGGTCACTCTAGCTGAGCTTCATGATCATATGTGGAGATAGGAGAAATCTACAGAAGGACAAACATCACTGCAACACTCCACCAATCTGGGCTTTATGGCGATGTGGCCAGACTCAATCCTCAGTGAAGACACATGAAAACACACTTGGAATTTGCAAAACAGCAACTAAAGGACCCTCAGACTCTGAGAAACAAGATTCTCTGGTCTGATGAACCTAAATTCTAAGCATCATGTTTGAAGGAAACCAGCTCTGCTCATCACCTGCAGAGTACCATTAAAGTGTGCTGGTAGCAGCCTCATGCTGTGGGGCTGTTTTTCAGTGGTAGGGACTGAGGGACTCATCAGAGACAAGCTCAGTGCACCAAAATATAGAGATAGCCTTAATTAAAACCTAGTCCAGAGCATTCAGAACCTCAGACTGGGCAGAAGGTTTACCTTCCAACAGGACAATGACCCTAAGCACACAGCAAGAGTAGCTTATAAACAACTCTGTGAATGTCTTTGAGTGGCCCAGCCACAGCCTGGGATTGAACTCAATCAAGTATTTCTGGAGAAACCTGAAAATGTGCATCTGCCCCCATCCAACCTGACAGAGCTTGAGAGGTGAAGACATTTTCTAAACTATAGCGAATAAACTGTGATAATGTGAGAAATGATGAAGGTGTCTGAATAAATTTTGGTTTGACTGTATATATCAGTGGTGTGCAGTGTTGTTCTGAAATGAAGTGGCAAAGTCCTCAAAAGGTTTTTTGTTTGTTTGTTTGTTAAATAAAATTATTTACACTGTCAGTTTAGCAAAAACTCCCATATATTTCAAAAAAAAAAAAATTACACTCACATGAGGTGGTTTTTCAGGGAATTCGAAAAAGTATATCACAAAACTGGAATGGAAACCGTTTTTTTTTTTTTTTTCACATTTATAGGTCACCTGGCATACATGAAAGTCACATGATCATTCAGCCACATTGCGACACATTTCAGAAGCATCCCAGAAGCGACTCTCCATGCTGCTTCATTAAAGATACATGCATACGTCTCCTTTGATTAAAAATAATGGCTAGTGTGGTGACTGCAATATATGTAAATCTACAAACATCAGGCGCCATGATTTATCGCGAGAGGAAAAAGTTATGTTTTAGTCACATAACATCAGGTAATGGAAACACCATCAATTCGCAATAGGTTTTTTATGGACATTTATAAAATATCGCAAAAGTTTTGCGCAAATCTGTAATGGAAACCCAGCTATTGACATGTTTCCATTAGGCGCATTTTCAATTTGCATTTTCAGTTTGCGCAATTTGAAGGGTAATGGAAACATGGCTAATGTTTGTATCGTTCTTCAGTTGGAAATCATTCTGAAAGTGATTTCATCGTTATCGTTCCTCTGTGTCACTATCGTTATAGTTGTGTTGTGAACTTCCCTATTGGACTCGTACAGTTATAGTCAAATTACCGGTGTAGTTTTTATCCTGTGTGAGAGGCTGTCATGAATCTTTCTCACTAACTGAAAGGAACTGGTTCATAAGAGTCATTTGTTTGCAATTCAGACATCACGGCTCGCTCTGTTTACACTATACTTGTGTACAGGAAACACTGAAGCACACTTTAACAACATGAAACCTGACGAAACCACATATGGACGCCCACAACGGCGGAACTGTAAGTCTCCTGACTTAAAATAGTTCTGCTTTCATCAAAAATCTGAATGATTTGAAGTATCAAGTGGGATTTTGTGCATCCATGTATTTTCTGCTTGATGAAACTGATTGCCGTTATTTTCTTCGTTAGTGTCATCACCGTTATGGAACCATTTTAGATGGGATTTTTTAAAACAGAGCACTAGGACCCAGTGGGGTGTGAAAGACTGTAAGTGTGTAATTAGAGGCCTTTGTTATTTGTGGGAAGATGTTGATTGGTTTATAATGATGGGAGGTTCTCCATTGCTGCTGTGGCTTGTGGCACACAGCCTGATTGATTGACCTCCTGCAATGACAAAAGACCTTGCCTCTTCCCCATTTCATTTGCAACTGGATTTATTTCTTTTCTTAAAAGGCAGCATGTAACGGATATGTAGGATGGGTAAATGCAGTTTAATCCTAACAATAAATCTGTCGATAGGTAACATAGTTTCATGCTACACTAGATTTCTGAATTTTCTTAAATATATTGTTAAATAATATTAAAAAAAATTAAAAACTATTTTCTATTTGAATGTTATATTTTTTATTATAATTATTATTCTAATATGCTTATTTGCTGCTCAAGAAACATTTCTTATTAATATCAATGTTGAAAACAGTTGTGCTGTTAATTTTTTTTTTTTTTTCAGGATTCTTGGTTGAATAGGAAGATTTTAGAATTTTTTTTTAAATAAAAAATGTAATAATTATAAAAGTCTTTACTTTCAGTTTTGATCAATTTAATCTGGTCTTGCTGTATATATAGGTATTAATTTCTTTCAGAAAACATAAATGATGAACGGTAGTGTAACTTTTGAACAGTACATGTTGCATTCTCAGCTTTGCCAGGAGAGACACTATAGCAGGCACATTAGCGTAAACTATCTTTTTCTGCAGGCAGTTCTCTTTGTGTCATGATGGAGATTTGCTGAGGAAAATATGAAAAGTTGAAGTTTTACAGCCAGCTGCTTATAAATACAGGTGCATCTCAATAAATTAGAATGTCGTGGAAAAGTTCATTTATTTCAGTAATTCAACTCAAATAGTGAAACTCGTGTATTAAATAAATTCAATGAACACAGCCTGAAGTAGTTTAAGTCTTTGGTTCTTTTAATTGTGATGATTTTAGATCACATTTAACAAAAACCCACCAATTCACTTTCTCAAATTAGAATATGGTGACATGCCAATCAGCTAATCAACTCATCATCTCAAAACACCTGCAAGGGTTTCCTGAGCCTTCAAAATGGACTCTCAGTTTGGTTCACTAGGCTACACAATCATGGGGAAGACTGCTGATCTGACAGTTGTCCAGAAGACAATCATTGACACCCTTCACAAAGAGGGTAAGCCACAAACATTCATTGCCAAAGAAGCTGGCTGTTCACAGAGTGCTGTATCCAAGCATGTTAACAGAATGTTGAGTGGAAGGAAAAAGTGTGGAAGAAAAAGATGCACAACCAACCGAGAGAACTGCAGCCTTATGAGGATTGTCAAGCAAAATCGATTCAAGAATTTGGGTGAACTTCACAAGGAGTGGACTGAGGCTGGAGTCAAGGCATCAAGAGCCACCACACACAGACGTGTCAAGGAATTTGGCTACAGTTGTCGTATTCCTCTTGTTAAGCCACTCCTGAACCACAGACAACGTCAGAGGCGTCTTACCTGGGCTAAGGAGAAGAAGAACTGGACTGTTGCCCAGTGGTCCAAAGTCCTCTTTTCAGATGAGAGCAAGTTTTGTATTTCATTTGGAAACCAAGGTCCTAGAGTCTGGAGGAAGGGTGGAGAAGCTCATAGCCCAAGTTGCTTGAAGTCCAGTGTTAAGTTTCCACACTCTGTGATGATTTGGGGTGCAATGTCATCTGCTGGTGTTGGTCCATTGTGTTTTTTGAAAACCAAAGTCACTGCACCCGTTTACCAAGAAATTTTGGAGCACTTCATGCTTCCTTCTGCTGACCAGCTTTTTAAAGATGCTGATTTCATTTTCCAGCAGGATTTGGCACCTGCCCACACTGTCAAAAGCACCAAAAGTTGGTTAAATGACCATGGTGTTGGTGTGCTTGACTGACCAGCAAACTCACCAGACCTGAACCCCATAGAGAATCTATGGGTTATTGTCAAGAGGAAAATGAGAAACAATAGACCAAAAAATGCAGATGAGCTGAAGGCCACTGTCAAAGAAACCTGGGCTTCCATACCACCTCAGCAGTGCCACAAACTGATCACCTCCATGCCACGCCGAATTGAGGCAGTAATTGAAGCAAAAGGAGCCCCTACCAAGTATTGAGTACATATACAGTAAATGAACATACTTTCCAGAAGGCCAACAATTCACTAAAAATGTTTTTTTTTATTGGTCTTATGAAGTATTCTAATTTGTTGAGATAGTGAATTGGTGGGTTTTTGTTAAATGTGAGCCAAAATCATCACAATTAAAAGAACCAAAGACTTAAACTACTTCAGTCTGTGTGCATTGAATTTATTTAATACACGAGTTTCACAATTTGAGTTGAATTACTGAAATAAATGAACTTTTCCACGACATTCTAATTTATTGAGATGCACCTGTACATTTGGGTTAGGTTGCATTCAGTTTAAAGACATTTTGAAGGTGTATCTATCGCCCCCTGCAGTTTGTTACCATCACTACAACTGAAGAATATAAACAGTGTGTATGTTCATCAGGATTGCATACTTGCAATGCTATGGTGTTTGCATATGAGTTTGCATATATATGTTTTCCCAAAGTATGAGCAAGTACATCTTTTTATGACATCGGGGAAATATGCTGAAGTCTGCTTCCATTCCTGCTTTCCACAAAATGCATTTGCTGTTAAATGAGGTGGCGTATAATGCAGGCTATCCCCTGTGTACGCATGTGTGTGTTTGTCCTACCTGAACTTGCCAGTAATAATGTGTCATTGCTCCGGAAGACCACCTGTCAAACCTATCCATGTGTAAAACAAGGAGTGGAGGCAAGAGAGAGGATGAGAGATAAAAAGAGGGAGAGAAGTGAGCGAGCACGGCTCGTTCATTGAAGGTTTTTTTTTTTTTTTCAGCCTCAAGCTCTCGACTACAAATGCAGAGATTATGAAACATTTACACACATGGAAGTAGTGAGCGTGAGGGGGAGGAGATGCGATAGAGGGACGTGGAAGGGAGGATGGGGGATGCCGAGCACAGTCGCCGTCCGCTGGAGGATTGGTGTGTTTCCTGATCAACACGCCACTATCACTGTTACCCCTGCTTTTCATCTCTACTTCTTCCTCTTCCTCTCTGCTGAAACCCATTAATCACTGCCTTTCATAAAGCCTTGTTTTCAGTCTTCCTGTTCCCTCTTCATCAAGGTCGTCGGCAAGGACGTTCACAGCATCTCCTCTCTGACTGAAGTCACCGGCTGGGGCTTAAACAGACAAGAGCGATTAAAAATGCCAGCCATGTTGGATTCTTAGTCCTTAACAGAGCAAACATTTAGCTTTTTGATGAAAATAAGCAGATTTAAACCCAAAATACAGTAATTAGGTGCAATTAAAATAACATGCTGTGTTTAATCTCTCTTCATAACGTTTATCAAAATGCATAAAACTGGCCGTTTTCAAGAGATTTCAACATATCTGAAACAGTCAAAGGACAAGACAAGGTTATAAAGATTTTACATTCAGAAGCAGACTACAGTATTGATCATGAGGAGAATTGTGCATTACTATGACCTGATCTTATTGTTTGCAGATGTAAAGAAGAAGAAAAAGATGGTGAAAAAGATAAAGGAGATGAGCTGTTATGTGATTTCTTATGTGAATTATAAAGCAGGTTTGCTCAGGAATAAGGTCTAGGTTTCATAGTAATGGCTTGAAATACGATAATGGAGGAAACACTGTGCTTTTTCTCGTGTTTTGCACAGAATCAATGGTTTTTATGGAGAAACGGAAACTTGCATGTTTTGTGCTAGATATATCAGTTTAGCAAACCCAGAGGAATAATGAAAGAGGGAGACAGCCTACGAGAGAGGAGACAGTGTCTTTGGCTACTACACACACACGTACGAATATATACTGTACAATGTTTTGGCATGCAAATCGAATATCCAGATTCAATTTAACCTTGCCACATACATGAATCTATGCTGGCTGGACAGAAATTCAGTTGCATTAGTTTTGCTTTTCCTGCATTCCATGCAAATTAGGTCTTCATGCATGATTGCTGAATTTTTTGACATTTCATGCCTGCCATCAACAAATGGCTAGATGTGCAGTTCAACCTTCTGAAAAGAGTATTTTTTTTTTCAATAAAATTTTCCTCTGCATCTATTATGCAAAACGGCACCATCCTCCTGCATGCGTTGTTTGTCTGAGTTGATCTGGTAACGTAATACAGTCGTCTTCTGTGCATCATTTGTCAACTTATTTATCGTGTTAATTCTTTTTTTCAGTTGCTGTAGAGGAAGCGTTCCAAACAAAATGAGTGGAGGGGAGGAACGATAGCAAGAAGAGGTGCTTAGCAAGAAAGAGGAGGGTAACCAAAAAAAAAAAAAAAACAGCTTAAAGGCAGATTAGGGGCTCCAGAAAAACGAGAGAGAGAGAGAGAGAGGGAGAGAGAGAGATAGAGATAGAGAGAGAGAATGAGAGACATTAGCAACCTAGTCATGTTCATGTCAGAGGAAGTGTGAACATCTTACACTTGTGGAATAGTTCCAGCATTAATATTAGCAGGAGGAGCACAGCAGTTTTGTCTCTCTGGATGCATAAACTTACATGAAAGCTTAATGAGTCATATTAGTATGAATATTCAGACGTCATAAGGCATTTGGTCAGATGCATGTGGTTAGATTCTGGTCTGGACATACAAACTCAGCTCTCAGCCCTCACTGGCGGGTTATGTAACAACAGGTGTGGGGGTGGGTGGGTTTTGACTGCAGTGGTCCTCACAAGAATAGTAAAATCTGAAATAACCTGTTATGTGTACCAGCCAACAGTCCCCATGAGGAAAACCGCTTAATGAACATAGTTTATTAAATGTTTTAATGAAAACCTGAAAATGCACAAAAGGTTTTACATTTAAAGGTACGGTAGATGATAGAAAATCATCAGTCATTTAAAAAAAATCATTAGATCAAAGTAGTATTCATAGTGCATTTACATGACTTTTTTCAATGAAACCTAAATCATTGGTTTAAATCAATATTCAATCATATTCAAATAGCATAACAATAACTCTCAAGGGATAAAGCATATATTTTATTTCATAACTCCTTTGTTTATATAAAAAAAATCTACAGATATAAACAAGCAAAACCAAACAAAAATAGAGATTACATTACATAATTAATAGAAAAATGTTTATTAACAGTCAATTTTGTTTATTATTGTTCAAATATATTTAGCTGCTGTTTTAGAGAATTTAAATAGAATAGAATTTAAAGAAACACTCATTTTCGCCATTAAATATTATCTTGTCAATTACATATTATACATGTATAAATACTTATGTTTCAGACCGTAAGCGTTTGTTCGTTTGTTCATTCATTCATTCATTTATTTGTTTATGTGAATGATTGGGCTTTAAAGAACGTAAAATTTCCTTCTTAAGGGTCAGTTTGATGTTTGCTTTGCAAAATCGCTTTAAATAAGGGGAATGCATGTATGTTGGGATGGTTTTTTTTTTTTTTTTGGTTTTTTTTTGCAAATTCACCATCAAATTCTTGTTTTTAATGGAATGTTGCAATGTTTATTATAAATGATTAATCCGTGCTCATCAATATATATATATATATATATATATATATATATATATAACATATATATATATATATATATATATATATATATATATATATATAACATATATATATATATAACATATATATTTAAATAATGTGCCCTCATAATAACTAGTCTGGCAAGGAAACTGATGATTTTGATGTCTAAATATGTTCTCACCACACAAAACAAATTGCAATCTGCAGAAACATGATCTACATAATGTTTACACACATACACACACTGCCTCCCTCCCCTGTGGTGGCAATACCAAGCCTATATTTTTAACTGTGAGCATATGGTTATTTGCATTGTATTATTTGCATTTATCATACTTCTCGACTATCCTAGATCCTATACAAATAGGCTTCTCACCCATTCTTGGGTTGCAACCCACCGGTTGAGATCAGCTGTTCCAAAGAGTTTCACCATGCTGATGAACCCCAGAGGCTGCCTTGAGTATGCATTTACTTTTACTACATTCATAACATTTTGGTACTTTAAAAAGCCTGAGCCATGTTTATAAAGTTTAACATATGTGACTGATATACAATTCCAAAAAAGTTGGGACATTTTGTGAAATGCCATAAAATCAAGAATATGTTATTTGTTCATTCTCTTTAACCTTTATTTAATTGATTAAAGTACAAAGAAAAAAATTCCAATGTTTTCACTGGCCAACTTAATTTTATTTTGTAAATATAAACAAATTTTGATTTTGATGGCTACAACACACTCCAAAAACGTTGGGACAGAGGCATGTTTACCACTGTGTCAAATCACCTTTCCTTTTAATTATACATTTTAATCATCTGGGAATTAAGGAAGCTAATTTTTTGATTCTCCTTTTCATACATTTTCAATAGGAGACAGAGCTGCTGGCCAGACAGTCATATCCACATATTTCTACGAAACCACGCTGTTGTAGCACATGCAGAATGAGACCTGGCATTGTCTTGATCAAATAACCATGGACTTCCCATGAAAGATGTCATCCTGATGGCAGTCTCTGTACAATCCCAATATATGCCTCCACGTCAATGGTACCTTCACATATATGCAACTCACCCATGCCGTTTGCACTGATGCACCCCCATAACAACAAATGTTTGCTTTTGCACCTGTCACTGATTGAAGTCTGGATGGTCTCTTTCATCTTTGGGACTGACAATTTGATGTCCGTTTTCCCCAAAAACAAGCTGAAATGTGGACTCATCTGACCACAGCACACATTTTTACTGTCGTTTGGACAATCTAAGATGAGCTCTGGCCCAGAGAACTCGCTGGCTTCTCTGCCTAGAACTGATGTATAGATTTCTCTTTGTGTAACAGAGATTCACATTGCATTTCTTGATGCAGTTGCAGACTGTTTTAAATGACAACAGTTTTCCATAGTACTCCTGAACCCATGTGGCTATATTTCACACAGCAGCAAGACGGGTTCTCTTGCAATGCCATCTGAGATCTCAAAGGTGACACGCATTCAACTGAGGTTTCCTGCCTTGCCCTACACGTACTGAGATTTCTCTGGATTCCCTGAATCTTTTCACAAAATTATGTATGGTAGTTGGTGAAAGACCTAAATTCTTTGCAATTTTGCATTGAGAAATGTGATTTTTGATTTGTCTGACAATTCTCTCATGAAATTTGGCACAAAGTGGTGAGCCATGATCCAGGTTTGCTGGCAAAGACAGGATGCTCCGTATAAACTCAATCATGATACCCTGACCTATTACCAATTCACCTGCTTATTGTGGACTGTTTCAAAACAACTTGGATATTCTATAACCTTTTCACTTTTATTGTGCCTCTGTCCCAACTTTTGTGGAGTGTGTTGCAGCCATCAAAATTGATTGGGATTGTATTATTGCGCAGTTGCATTGTGTAATTAAAGGGGTCATAAACTGAGAAACCAAAATTCCCTAGATATTTTGACAAATAAGAGGTCATTGTACTATAAAAACATCCTGTAAGTTTCAGAACTCAAAACTTTCTTGTCAGTTTAAAAACAAATTATATCAATGTTTCTTGATGTAAAAATCTTGATAACATTATAAGAGGACCTCAGCGAACAGTAGAAAATAATAATAAAAAAAAGGTAGTTTATGACCCCTTTAAATTAAGAATGCAAGAAGCTGCTTATAAAACAGCAGGTGGAATCCAACTGGACAAATGGCAAGATATTTTGGTATCTACAAAATGGAGACTCCACCACTGTACCCATTACAAGTTCTACAAACTAGAGGTTTTGACAGTCTTGAATGCATATGTAGACAGAGACAAAAATAAATGTAGCAATGACTCATGTTAGTTGACTTTTTGAGTGTGTATAAGGAACACTGTAGTTCATGATTGCTCAATGTGTCATATCCTAAGCTCTAACTGAACTCTTATCTCTTATGAAGTAAATGACCATTACATTTCATCTCAAGGATCGATAAAGCATTTATCTATTGCATAAATATATAATGTGCCACTAGCTGCAGGGCTTTACAGAGTGGCAAAAGAAAAAGTAAGGAAAAGGAGAATAATATGAGCCAATAGCCTTAGGCAACAGAATGAGAGCACTCCAGCCAAAGGAATATGAACAGAGGCTGTTTTTAACTGCACTTTCACACTAAATAGAATGATTAGCCTGATTACCTGAAACATCTACAGCAATCAAAATTCAGAAGTATTTGCTTAAATTAGAAGTTTTGGTTTGGAGAGGTTAATTAAACATGTCCTTCAGCCCCCCGTTTGCATCTCCACATATCATTTTCTCAATATCTTACCAACTTGATTAGGGGCAAGGTTACTTAGTTACTATGGGGACCTGATGGAGGATGAAATGAAAAAGAGGTTAAGTATAGTGTGGTTGGGATGCTGTCAGCTAATTTGTTCTGAAAAAGAAGAACTTTGTTTACCAGACTCAATGGGACGTAAACAGATGATGTGAATGGCAAGCTCAGGTTGTTAAAAACAACTGTACAAGATTTATTGATTGCAGTGGGTTCTCATGTGGCCTTGAGAACATAGTTTGAAAGTAATGTTATGGATTGCACAGTATCTTTCGGTTAATCTTATGTAAATACAGATTGACCACCACTTGCACTGCTTATATTTTCTGAAGAAAATATCTTCATAAGCATTAAGTAAAAGGTAAGTGCAGGTAAGTTTAACCAAAATTATAAAATTATTTACTTTACATCGACATCATTGTGAGGTTTGCTGGATGCTTGTTTCCTCCACTGAATAAAAATAAGAAAGGTAATGCGACTTTTTATGTCATAAATATGGCTTTTTTTCTCGCAATTGTGATTTTAAACAAGTACGAGAAAAAAGTCAGATTTGTGACTTGTGTAAAAAGTCGCAATTAACTTTTTTTATTTAGTGGCAGAAACAGTATTCCATAGGTCACTGCCTTAAGTAAATGAGCGTTTAAATACATATAAATATTAATAAAAATTATTTGATATCACTGATGGCGATAAATGATGCTGCTGTAAAGTTTTCAAGATCCATCCTGGAAATGTGATTCTCTGATAAATGGTGTGACCCTGATTGTTTTAGGCCTCATTAATCTATTCTTAGCACCTGCATGGTGAAATGCTTGAAATCTCCTGTCATCCTGAGCTCGTTTCATCCGTTTTATTCTGTCTATACATCTCTTTTATGTTTATTTCCTCTCTTTCGATCCAGACTCTGATTAGATGGCTGACTCATTCTGTCTCTTCAGCTCATTTATACCTCTCTCATTCCCTGCGTTTGACTCACTTTTTCTCACTGCATTTAAAAATACCTGATCGCTGTATCTGTTTGCCCTTATCTGCCATCCCCCCTTATACACAAAAGCACAAATATCCAGTCTTTATGACTAATAGATAGCATCATCACCTTTTCACTGCAAAAAAACATTCGCTCAAACACAACCAACACTGCCTAAAAAACCTTTTATTCTTCATATTTACCATTTTCAGTTCATTATTATATTTTCTGAAATATTATTGTTTTCTGTCTGTTTCATTGTGTCTTTCTCTATCTGTAATACACCCACACAGCTTTGAGATTCAGTCCATTTCAGGGATCAGATAATGCCGTTAAATTGGCTGATCTTCTGGAACATGTGCCGAGAATCAAAATAAGTTTGAGAAGCCTTACAGAGCTTATAGGCTGCTTTGGTGAATTGGCTATAGACAACAGTGCCCTCCATTAAATGATCTTTTGATCATTTGTTGAACAGATTTATAAGAAATTGAGAAAAGCATTGTATACCTAAAACTAAATGTTTCAAAAGGGGGGTTCCACAGCATTGCCATAGAATAACAATTTTTGGTTCCCCAACTGACCTGAATATAAGACGACCCTGATTATAAGATGACCCCCCTTTTTCCAGATGTACCTTTTGGAAAAAGGGTTTTTGAAAACCAAATCTTGGTGGTTGTTTTTTTTTCTCTGTAAAACATTTTTTCTTAAATCATTTTCATATTGCATTTTTTTTTTCCTATTTTAATTGTTATTTTGAAAGTATGGTACATACTGGTAAAATGTACCAACAATGACATTTAAAAATATACACTTTTTAATATACCATAAAAATAACAGGTAGCCCATCTGAATTGTATAACATTTAGGCTATCCATCTCATAGTAGCCTAGCAAAATAAGTGAAATCTTATTGTAGTCTTCAAATCTGTGTACTGTCTTATGTTTTAAAATCGCTTACAGAGGAAGTTTGTTCCCATCAGGCTAACATGACAGTCACGACTCATGCCACTGTAAGCTTTTCTTTTCTTTTGTTTTCACTCGCGATCTTTACAACACACATTACATTACAATACGGTAAGCTTTCAGTGAACAGTTCTTAAAATAAGATTTTTTTCTAAGTGTGAAGAACATTTTAATAATCTAAAGAACCTTTATCCACTGTAAAGAACCTTTTGTGGAATGGAAATGTTCAATGGATGTTAAAGGTTCTTCATAGAACCATAGATGCCAATAAAGAACCTTGATTTTTAAATGTATCTCAGCAACATCTCAGTATAAATAATGACAGTCCTTGACAACAGGAAATTTTAGGATGTGTTTTATGTTTACGGATTCCGCAAAAAAAGTAGCTATCATGGTGATTTGATTAACACATTCTTCTACCATGGCATTAGCACTCAAAGAATTTCAAAGTATTTCAAATAATGCAACGGTACATTCCAAAAGCATCACTGTAGCACAAGGGTACTAGTTGTTTGTGAAACATTATGTCCATTAGCCTATCCAATATTTCGGCCATGATTCAGCATAATAATCCATTTTAGAATCAGATAGGCAACTGAACTGCTGATATTTTTCATTGGAGATGCACACTTGTAATAGTCTCTTAATATAACCGGATTCTTCTTGAACATTATCTCATTGTCATGTCTGACATTACAGGCGTTTACGGAGCTACTGTCGCTCGCGGAGGGATAAGAAGTGTGTGCCGCGGTTTGAAGCACTAGCTGCGGAGGGACACATAGAGGCAGACTGAGCGCGTCGGCTCTTCACCTCACCAGCATCATTCTCAGCCAGAGACGCTTCATAATCCTCTGCGCTGCATATGCTCTTCTATCATTATATCAAAGGCTGCCACATGTGCTTTTAGAAACCAATGCAGCTTGGGCCATTCTTTAAGTTTTTTCTTCATGTAGACCCCCTGTAATACATTACTATGCATGGTATCTTCAAGAATATATAGATTTAATTTATAGACAGAGGGTCGTTCAAACGCTGCCCGTCGTTATCCGTCCAAGAGCTTCATTTTTTCTTCTCTCCCGCTTGACTGAAACCAAACGCATTTTGACTGACTGAAGAGACAGCGGCTGGCGGCTCCAAAATGGGGGTAAGAATCTATTTCAAATGCTTGCACATTTTGTATGCCATGCATCTTCGGAATAATTCAGGGTTATGAGATTCGGATGGTAACGTGTCTGTATGTATTTATCAAATCGTTATGTTAAACAGGTCCATTTATCTCTCAATTAACGTATTGCTTACAACTAAACACATTGTAAATGTTAAGGAAACATTTATCAGTTATACTGTGGCCGTTTTAACCCTACACTGCGGGTTTAACATTATTGACATTGTGAAATAACGCTGCTTGATCGTTTGGCAATTCGGATGCTTCATTTTTGCATTCAGTCCGATGCGTCATGATGCAGTTAAATGGAACAAAGGAACAATACTGATGAATTTATATGTACATATAGGCATATAAGGCATATACATCATAATGCTATAATCAAAGTCGTTTGGCATAGATGCTAGAAGTAGAAGATACGGCGCTACTCTCATTCGATGCAAAAAGGCACACTGAGGTAAACGCAAAAATGATATCAAATATCAAAATTATCATTGATAACTAATGTGTTTCAAATACATACTGGTAATATATCATAATAACACATATTTAGAAGCACTTTATAATTAAAACGTTTCTGTTTGCGCCTCTTTTCGTTCTGCTGTCAAACGTGTCATGACATCGCGTCAGGAAATAACGTCGAGGACCGCAGTAACGACCGTTTGCGGTTAGCGATTCGGGATTACGTGTTTTTAAAACGACACCAGAAAACTTTGCCATAAAGTGATCATTTTTGCTAGTCGTGATATGCAAATTCAGAACATTGTAGGCTATAGCTTTTGCTATACCTTTTTGAAATCCACCAATTTATAAATTGACTAGGCTATTTACTTTTAACGAATGACAACAGCAAAGTTTACTAGCTAGGAAAACTAAATAACCAGATGAGTTTTCCCACAATTTATTTATTTATTATTATTTTCCTGGCTATACGTTTGCAAGTCTGGAAAGTCTGAGGAGGAATTCTGTCAGTCTTCTAAATGAAAGGCGTTAACCACAGATGGGGGTTTGTATGGATTTGGGATGACTGCATCTGGACTGACCCGTTTCAATAGTTTCACAAGAAATAAATCGAGTTCATTTGGTCAGTAGACGCGCGGACATCTGCGTCAAAATGGATGTCTGCTGATTCACGAGCGAAGCGCGAATATATCGAACTCATTTGTCACACCAAGCGCCTTCTAGTTTGTTATTTTGCGACCTTGCAATAACCAGAGCTGGAAATCTAATCTGAAATTAAATGCTGATGTTGTGACGCAAAGACCATGTTCTCTTTTAAATGATACCTTTTCCATCGCACGCGAGGTTCTGTATCTCGGTTTCTGTGTCGTTTTGACATGCTGATGTCGGTCGTGGTGCCCGGAGGGTAACCGGGCTCGACGGTCGGTGACTGCGTTAAAGTGGAGGTTGATCAATGAGAGTGGAAATTCCCGAACAAGTACCGCGATTGGTCTGTGTAGCGCCACGAGGGCGGCGATGACGGGAGGGCGGGGCCTTATTCGCAGTCGCTGATGATTGATTGGTCTTGAGCCAGTCAATCAATAGGTAGAGGCTGCGTGATTGGCAAGATGTGCTATGCCAAAATGAAGGTTTGGGGATTGAGAGGTAATTGGGATGGACTGATGCAGGAGGAGAATAAAATGAGCATGGAAAGTGAATGATGGGGTTACAGGAGGGTGTTACCTGGTGTCACCTTGAGAGAGGCAGTGAGTCATTTGTAGGAGGCTCAGGTGCTTGGGGTTGTTGGCAATTTCTAGAAGATGAATGTCTCTTGGAGACTGGCTATGTTTAGAATAGAATAACAGTTTCTACACTGAAAAATTTAATGTGGAATTTTGGTGCATAATTTACTTTGAGACTATTTTCACTCAGTAAATTTTACAATAACTTGTGCAGACAACTGAGGCATGCAGTTGTGGTTGCGGTTAGAGAGTCAGACTTTTAACCCAAAGGTTGTGGGTTCGATTCTCAGCAGTGGAAGGAAATGTAGGTGGGAGAGTGAAAGTACAGAGCTTTTTTCCACCTTCAATATCCACAGCTGAGATGCTCTTGAGTAAGGCACCGATTCCCCAATTGCTTCCTGGGCTGCTCCAGGTGTGTGTGTTTGTTCACTACTCACTGATGGGTGAAATGCAGAGCACAAACTTCGAGTATGGGCTATCATGCTTGGCCGTCATGTTGTTGTCATTTTTTTTAATTTACAAAGAAACAAGTTCGCCAAACACATTGAATTAAACATATAAGTTTGAAGTATGAATATTAAAATATAAATTTCTTACTGAAATAGCATTTTTTTTTTTTTTTTTACAAATAGCATTTGTAAAATGTACTCCAAAAATATTTTTTTTTTACAGTATGTAGTGTACACAGTATAATGTAGGCCTATTATTATTTACTAATTTTTGTTAATACCGCACTAAATGGCATTCACCATATAGGCCTATGGAATAGTGAATGAGAGAACAATTGAGTGGTTTCAGACATAGCAGCACCAGTGTGTAAGATATAGTATCCCACAATGCAATGCACAACTACTATCAGCCAAAAAAAAAAAGAGAAAAGAGTTTTACATGTAATACATGTTATTTTACATGTAATATATATATATATATATATATATATATATATATATATATTCTCATTTGGTGTATAAACAATTTTCACTCAGAAATTGCTAGTAAATTTCACAAAAAAAAAAAAAAAACATGAAGTAATGTATTGAATTTAACATGAGAAAAACTGAAATAGTATTTTCTTTTAAAATGTACTTCAGTAGTTTTTAGTGTTTTATTTACTGAACAACTAAATTTCAATATGTTACTTGCCGTGTCTTTGTAATTAACTGTGAAATTTGCTAGCAATTTCTGAGTGAAAATTGATTCTACACCAAATTTCTTAAAGCATAATATATGTTTTTACAATTCATAGGTAAACTACTTTTATTTCAGAAATTATAATTGAATTAATTAAATCAAAATTAATTTAAATTACATATATTATTACTCCCTGAATTAATCATGCAACGTAATGATTGATATGTTTATAGTTGCATAATGTGTTCTGTTTCACGTGCAAGTTTTAATATATAGTATGCGGTATACAGTATAAGCTGTACAGTATGATAATATTCCACTATAGCCAAGGTTTTGAGCTTTGAAATGATGTCACAGATGGGCTGATACAGTAAGGGAATAAGGTGCGCAGGGAAGGAAAAGGTGAACGATGGGGTAACAGCAGGCGGTTACCTGGTGTCACCTTGAGAACAGCAGTGAAGCAGTTGTAGGAGGCTCAGGTGCTCGGGGTTGTCGGCAATTAGTATGACGTGAATGTTTCTACGAGGATGACTCTGCGATGCTCTTGGGACATGTATCCAAAGACGCAAGCCTGTCTGAAGGCTTCAAGGGCACTGCAGGTGATTAGGATGCTTAGAATAGCAGAAATGTCATCTGCTAGTGTGAAATCAGGTTTGTAAAGTGGTTTCTTTTGGTTTTAGTTTTCAAAAATTTCATTATGTTGTCTACCATCATTTTGTTTTGAAAATAAATCACTTTGTTCATTAAGTAAAAATGGCAACAATGGGGTTTAAATATCTGTTTACATAACTTTACATGTTGCATGACTGATAATTGTGTATCCGTGAATGAAAAACAGACTGGTGGTGAAAAGTCTTATAATAGATGGTTGTGTAATGGACGCCGTTCAATAGTTCATTCTCACTGAGTGATTTTAGATATGTATGTGTGCGTGTACTTTCCACTAAAGCACACATTCAAGCCTTATTTTGTGTCGAAGCCCGGGGTCATATGAAGCAAAGCTAGCAGACACGCTATCAGTCAATTTGCCAGACGCCGACATGATGTCATATCCTGTGAGACCTTCAAGGTCAGCCAGCAAGCTTATTTGATTGGCCCTCAAATGTCAATAGCAGGTTTTAATCAGTTTGTTCCACACCAAGGTTGCTTTCCTATATATTTAGCAAACCACAATGACCATGACTGCATCAACAAACAGTCTGGTGTGTGCCAAAATGAATTCACTTTAAAATTATTATACATTTAAATTCTAATTACTTAAGAATTTTAGTAGTGAAAAGGTTTATGGCATTTTTAGCCACAAGGAAGTTGTAAAACATTTATGGAATAAAAATATAACACACATTTTTTTCAAGTTTACATCAAGGATTGTTTGTAGAATTTCACACTTCACATATTCAAATGAGCTAGTGAATGCCGTTTATTTAACATCTTATAGAAAACATTCCTTATTTGACCCAAAAATTAAATGAAAAAAAAAAAAAATAATAAATAAATAATATATATATATATATATATTTTAATTATACTTGAAAACGAAACCTATATTAGGACCCTTTATTGCATTTGTACTGTTTTCAAGCAATTTATTCTGTTTTCAAGCAATTTAGTCTATTTGTGCTCATTCATTTATATTTATATAAATATATTATTTATGTAGTGTGGTAATTTGAGGGGAGAGCTATGTTTAATTCTTTTGAAAATAATGTCACAATTTTAAAAAGAAAATCGTAATGTTAGTAGACTTAACTCTCTTAAAGAATAACTTAATTTGCTTTGATTTTGTGGTTATGATTAGAATAGGTTACATGAGGTTTTACCCAGTATTTTAATTTAACATTTGTATAAAATACAACACCTAAGCAAAGTTGTCAAGTCCGCTGAACAAATTTGGTGTCAAAACAGTTTTCACAGAGAAATTGTTAGTAAATTTCACAAACAGTTCACAAAAAATTCACAAAAAGAAATGGCAAGTAACACATTGAATTAAACATGAAATCTTTTTTATTTACAGCTAAAAATCATTTTTTACAGTGGACATCACATTTCTTACCAAACACATTCTTACTAAAGTAATATTTCACATATAGAACAGAGACATTTTAATTCACACCCATGCTTTAGTAATCCACTAACATACTAATTTTGCCTTTAGCTGCATTGAATGCATGAACAATATGCTTCATTTCCGGATATTAATCAGTGCACTTTAATTAAACACCCATCATTCTCTTACTACATTATTTTCAGAATCAGAATCAGAATCAGAATGAGCTTTATTGCCAGGTATGTTTACACATACGAGCAATTTGTTTTAGTGACATAAGCTCCACAGTGCAACAGAATGACAGCGACAAGACAAGACACAGATAATAAAAAGAATAATATACAAATATACAAAATAGACAATGTACAAAATAGCATAAAAACACAATATATAATATAGACAATTTGTATGTACAGTTATGATATGTGCAAATTTGAAATGTAAATAAGTATGTGTGTTAAATAAATAATGTATTATAGTGTTGTGTGTTCCGCATTTATTGTCAAGTGTTCATGAGATGGATTGCCTGAGGGAAGAAACTGTTCCTGTGTCTGGTCGTTCTGGTGCTCAGAGCTCTGTAGCGTCGACCAGACGGCAACAGTTCAAAGAGGGAGTGTGCTGGATGTGAGGGGTCCAGAGTGATTTTCTTAGCCCTTTTGCTCATTCTGGATAAGTACAGTTCTTGGAGAGTGGGGAGGGTTGTACCAATGATTCGCTCAGCAGTCCGGACTACCCTCTGTAGTCTTCTGAGGTCAGATTTGGTAGCTGAGCTGAACCAGACAGTTATTGAAGTGCAGAGGACGGATTCAATGATGGCAGAGTAGAACTGTTTCAGCAGCTCCTGTGGCAGGTTGAACTTCCTCAGCTGGCGAAGGGCAGCTGGGCCTTTTTCACAATGGACTCAGTGTGATTGTCCCACTTCAGGTCCTGGGAGATGGTGCTGCCCAGGAATCTGAATGACTCCACTGCAGTCACAGTGCTGTTCATGATGGTGAGTGGGGGGAGAGCAGGGGGGTTCCTCCTGAAGTCCGCGATCATCTCCACAGTTTTGAGCGTGTTCAGCTCCAGGTTGTTGAAACTGCAACAGATAGCCAGCTCTTTAACCTCCTGTCTGTAAGCAGACTCGTCACCATCCTGGATGAGGCAGATGAGTGTGGTGTCGTCTGCAAACTTTAGGAGCTTGACAGAGGGGTCTTTAGAGATGCAGTCATTGGTGTACAGGGAGAAGAGTAGTGGGGAGAGAACACAGCCCTGAGGGGCACCAGTGCTGATCGTACGGGTGCTGGATGAGAATTTTCCCAGCCTCACTAGCTGCTGTCTGTCTGTCAGGAAGCTGGTGATCCACTGACAGACGGAGGTGGGCACGGAGAGCTGAGTTAATTTGGGCTGGAGGAGTGATGGGATGATGGTGTTAAAAGCAGAGCTGAAGTCTACAAACAGGATCCTCACATAAGTCCCTGGTCTGTCCAGATGCTGCAGAACATAATGCAGTCCCATATTGACTGCATCATTCACTGACCTGTTTGCTCTGTAGGCAAACTGCAGGGAGTCCAGTAAGGGTCCAGTGATGTCCTTCAGATAAGCCAAAACCAGTCTTTCAAATGATTTCATGGCCACAGGCGTTAGAGCCACAGGTCTGTAGTCATTAAGTCCAGTAATTTTGGGTTTCTTTGGGACGGGGATGATGGTGGAGCGTTTGAAGCATGAGGGGACGTCGCAAAGCTCCAGTGATCTGTTGAAGATCTGTGTGAAGATGGGGGCCAGCTGATCAGCGCAGGTTTTCAGACAGGCTGGTGTCACACCGTCTGGGCCTGGTGCCTTTCTTCTCTTGTTCTTTCTGAAGACCTGGCGCACATCATCTTCACTGAACTGAATTGCAGGTGTGGGGGAGATGGGGGTTGCAGGAGGTGTGAATGGTGTTTTTTCAAACCTGCAATAAAACTCGTTGAGATCGTCTGCTAAAATTCAGATCGAATTTTAGCTTTTCTGCTGCTACATAATGGATAGCTCTAACATTTAAGTCAATTACCCTCAACATTCATGTGTGGTTTGTCTAATTGGTGTCTTACAGTTATCCAGAAGCAAGGTTTCCTTAGGAGGTTTATGGAGGGTGTAATCCGTTACTGTGTGTTTCCATGTCCTCAAGGTCATTAGATGAAGCCTTGGACATAGATAGAGAGAGATGAGAGGTAGTCTCAATATCGGCCATGTTTCTTCTGGAACCCATTTTGTAATTTACTTTTGATGTCCACTAGCTCTTATTATTAGCTCTCCCACAGATTAATTAATGAAATGATTCATTTACTCACCCTCATGTTGTTCTTACCCTGTACAGTTTTCTTATGTGAAACACAAAAGGAGATTTTAGTCAGCTTTGTTTGAGGAACAAACCAGAATGTAAATCATTACTCACCGATGTTTCATACAAGCTTTGATATCAGTGATACCGAATGTTTTTTTTTGGTTCTTGTGTGTCTTGCAACTGGTTGTGAAATGTCAGAATTGAAAATTCGCATATTCACATAACACAAATGAGGTTTGTTACACACATGTAAATCGACACTGAAAAAAAAAATAAATTGATGTGGAAACAATTTTCACTCAAAAATTGCTAATAAATTGTACTACAATTTACAAAGAAGTGGAAAGTAATACATTGAATTAAATGTGAAATTTTGAATTTAAAGGACTGTATTTTCTGGTAAGAATTGTGTTTTCTGGTAATTCATATTCTGGTAATCTTTGTTTTATTTACAGCTTCAACAAACCATTTTTTTTTTCAGTGAATAATTTGACCGCAAATGGTTTGCAATATGGCACATAAGTCAAATGGACTATGATATTTTTGAATTCTTTTTGTTTGATATCCACAATCACCATTTACTTCAATTTTCTTTATATTTGAACATACTTCGAAACATCCCCTTTTGTACAAAAAGACGGTGTAGAATTTACTTCAAAACAATTTTCACTCAGAAATTGCTAGTAAATAAAATAAAATAATTAAATACAAGTAATTGCAGAGAAACTGCAAATAACGTTTTGAATAAATGTTAAAATTTTAAGTAGAGAAACCAAAATAGCATTTTCTTTTAAAAAAAAAAAAAGTATTTAAATAACCTTTGTTTTATTAACCAAAAATATTTTGTTTACGATTTTTTTTTTTACAGTGTAGTCCAGAGTTATTTCAGTGTAACTGAGATGCTATTATAGTTTTTGTTAATATTTAGAATTTTATTTTTAGATTTTATTGGGTTCATTTTAGTTTTAGTAAAAGTTTTAGTAGTTTTGTTGTGTGTTCTGGTCGTTTTTTAAGTATTTGTTGTTTGTAAATATGTCTATAGTTATTATTAAATTTTATTTAAGTTGTAGTTTTAGTTATTTTAGTACGTCAAGTTTAACATATTGAAAATTAGAAATGTTGCCTCGGAAGCTGAAATAAAATGTTTAATTTTTTTAAATATTTTATTTCAGTTAACAATGATTTTAAGTGACTTTGTTTTATGGTTTTAGTTAACAATAATAACCCTAGTGTAGTCTACAGAATAAATAAAACATACACATTTTTACAGACATGAGGGTGAATAAATCATATTTTTCATTTCTGAGTAAACTATTTATGTAATATTAACATGATGGTCTCAGACTCAAGCTCTCATCCAGAAACCTCTTACAATTCAGTCGTGGGTCTCTGTAAGAGAATGTAATCTTAATCAGGTCTGAGACAAACCCCACTGGATTTACTAAAGTGGAACAGCTACAGTTCTCCACACATCCTATGGCACAGTGGCCAATGGGCTTGGACATAAATGTGATCTCAGGGTCACCACTGAGTCTGTAACTGTGATGTACGTGTGCATGAGTGATGAAGAGAGAACCGCAGACAGTCAAATGGATGATGTTTCATGAATGACGATACAGCGAGAACACAGTGTACCAATGTCAGGCAGCGCTATCAGGCTGATTAGATTACATTAGACAGCAAAGTATAAACAAAGCGAGTGGATGAGTTAAGACAAAATAAATATAAAAAATAGACAGTATAGTGTATTTCAAAGCATATGAGTGATTGAATGTATGAATAAGAGAAAAGCAGAGGAAGGATTACGGTTGTTCAATAGGTTAATCCAGACTGTAGTAAACAGTCTTAATCCTGCACTGCCGTCTCACCCAGAGGATAGAAAGAGGAAAAACCCTTGACAGATGGTCAAACTGTTTCAACACACGGCCACAAGGATGCTGCAATCTTGGCCTTTTTGTGTTTTGTAGTGTTTTGGGTTTATTTATTTTTAAAGCATTTTTTTAGCAGTTTTTTTAAACAAAAGAAATGTTGTCTGTTGAACATTATGATGAACATAGCAGAGTTGTTTTAGTATAGATACTCTTATCATTTTGTTAATATTTTAAAATAGATTTTATTTTTATATTTTATGCTTTAATATTAACTTTAAAGTTTTAGTTTTTTTTTCAGTTTTCTTCATTTTTGTTGTTTTTAAAGCTTTAAGCTTTTATTAATTTTAATTTTAGTTTTAGTTTTAGTTAATTTAGTACATAAAACTAACTAAATGAAAATGAGAAATGTTGCCTTGGTAACTATATGAAATAAAATAAAATGTTTATTTTATTTTATTTCAGTTAACATTTATTTCAAGGAACAACTTTTTATTTGTTTGTTTGTTTAGTTATTGTTATAGTTTAGTTAATTATAATAAGCCTGAAACAGTTCATTCAAAACAAGCTGCTACTAAAAATAGAGTTTCTCTTCATTTAATAGTTTCAATATTTTTAAAGTCTTTTTTTAGCATTTGTTTGATTTGTTTCTCCCGTGTTTTGTTTTAAAAATATAATAGTTCCTGTATAATAGTGAGTTAACCCTATGATGAACATAATTTGTTTCAAATAACACAATAACACAAGCTACAATTGGGTAAATTAATATTTTGGGGGATCATTTCATTTATTTATTTATTTAATAGTTTTTTGTTTAATTGAAGTTTAGCCTTATAATAAACATAAATAATTCATTTTAGATTAGAGACTGCAAATAAATTTGGTCTGTTTTAAAAATATTTATATAATAATATAAATTAATTTATATAAAAATATAAATATAATTTAATATTATATTTTTTATAGCAATTTTTATGTAGAGTTGAACCTTATAATTTACATAAATGGCAAATAAATGCTGCTAATAAAATACAAAATATTCATTTTAAATATTAAATATTTATGACTATTCAATGTACATATTCTATCAATGGTAAAAGTTAAATACAAACTACTTTGGATAAAGTTAATTCGGACATTCTGTCAGACATTGCCTGAATGTATTAAAATCTACAAGCACACAGTTTTTCCCTTTAGTAATATTTCAGGGTTTTTCTTTTTTCTTTTTTTTTTTTTAGAAAATAATATTATCAACCAGCTTTTACATCAGAATCATTTCTAGATGCATTTTATGCATTGCACATTATCATGTAAGCATGCTGGTGCTGTAATGGTGGATTTGACAGTAATGCCGTCTGGTTGTGCATGCAAGCTAAAATAGGTCACAGAAGCACATATGGCAAATCAGGGGATGTCACATCAATGAAAAGCGCTAATGTGGATTGAAGTGCACTAGACCACCCTCAACGGCCCCCGCGCTCACACCACCCCCTGTATCCTGCGTAGGGTTCCTGTTAAAGCTTCACGGTTTCAAAGATATTCAGGATAGTAGATGAAGCATTATCAGGTTGGCATTTCCCCTCTCAGCCTCAGTCATGGAAAGCATCAGTTCCTCAGTTCCTGGACTGTGTGTCTCTCCAACATAGTCTCACTCCCAACTCGTCACATATTGACGCTTGGTCAGGACACTTTGGTGTCGCTTTTTGACGCATAGGGTACCCCCTTAGCATCATTTTTCGATGTGCAGGGTCCTCCATTGGTTTAAATAAGAAACCCTTAGCGTCAGTATGCCGACGTAAAAGGCTTATCGTCATGATTAAATTATATATTGGGCAATAATATTGCCATTATTGCAAATATGTTGGGGTGTGATTTTTCAATGTAAACAGTCACAACAGTTTTATTTACATTACTCTATTTATACATTTATGAGCAGGTAACCCAACCCCTGCCCCTAAACCTACCATTTGTCAATAAAACACAAGATATAACAGGCAGATACAACTACCGTCATAATTTATTCAAAAAAAAATATTAATATTCCAAGTCTTTCGAGGCAAAACATTTGATTTGTGAGAGGAATAGAGGCGATCGCCGTCTCCGTCTGCCGTAAAGCTCTTCCTGTGTGCTGTCTCTGTGCGCAAATTCAAAAAATGCCGCCAGAAGAAGCCTTACGTCAGCCATTGGCTCTTGTGTGTCTCGTGACCGATTGCGTCATGCTGTTGTGAAATGCCATTGTCTCTTGTGTGTCTTGTAACCGATTGCGTCATGCTATGGGAGTATCTTTTTGAATGAGATGTGATGTGAGTGCGTTAACGGAGCGGGATCATTTTAAGAGATTAAAACCTTATGTTTTACTCTCTTCTTCGCATAACGATATCGTATGGCTTCAGAAGACTTGGAATGCAACACGACATGTTTGTAATGCTTTTATACTGCTTGTTTATGGTTGGTTTTTGCAATAAATACCTGTGACTGCACTTATATTTGCATGTTACGTGTTTTATATTGTTCAGAAGTGAGTAGGTTTAGGGTAGGGGTGGGGTTACGCGCTCCAGTGAAAGTATAAATTTATATAAAATTATTTATATTTAATACAAATGCATGAAAACTTAAATTAAGACAAACAACTGAAAACAATGGAGGACCCTGTGCTTCGAAAAATGACGCTAAAGGGGTACCTTGAGCATCAAAAAGCGATGCCAAGGGGTCCTGACCTGTCACTATATGACAAGTTGGGAGTGAGACTGTGTTGGTCTCTCGCAGTGCGGCAGAACGTGCTGAGCATGATGCTTAAATATGAGCCCATCTGTGTGTTCATGTTATGATACAGCAGTTTCAGCTGGGACACATTTTGATGAACTTTGATTTATGTGCCTCAAAAAGGTTTTGAATTCCATTTTACCATCATAGCCACTATTTATTCTTTTTATAACGTCTTGGTTTTACAGTCATAATTGATTTGTCAGTATATATACTGGAATAGATTTTTTTGGAGTGATAAAAAAAGTTAACCATTTGTAGCTTTTTCGCGAAAGGTTAAAGGGATACTCCACCCCAAAATGAAAATTTTGTCATTAATCACTTACCCCCATGTCGTTCCAAACCCGTAAAAGCTTAGTTCGTCTTCGGAACACAATTTAAGATATTTATATATATATAAATACAATTTTATATATATATATGGGCTTTAGGATGTACATATACATGTACATGACATATGTCCAAAAATGTATTGCATACATAAACATACATATTTGTATGGGCTTGATATACATCTTAATATACTGTATGTAATTAGTCCAGTTTCTAATAGGTTTTATGTATGTTTTTACTTCATATGACAATATATTTCATATATGGAATTTTTAGTAACACTTTACAATTAG
The DNA here is from genome assembly GCA_039654775.1 of Spinibarbus caldwelli. Lineage (NCBI taxonomy): Eukaryota > Metazoa > Chordata > Actinopteri > Cypriniformes > Cyprinidae > Spinibarbus > Spinibarbus caldwelli. The sequence goes on from CM077245.1 coordinate 4,630,027, forward strand.
TCTCATTTGTTAATGTTAGTTAATAAAAATGATCATGTTCATGTTAGTTCACAGTGCATAGGCTAACTAAAGTTAACAGATAAAATGTTTGATTTTAATAATGTATCAGTAAGTGTTGAACTTAACATTAACTAAGATTAGTAAATGCTGCTTAAGTATTCTTCATGTTAACTAATACAACTAACTAATGTTAACCAATTAAAACGTATTGTAAAGTGTTAGCATAATATGTTTCACTCATGGGTTCCAGTGTTGGTTTTATTCTAAGTAAAATTACATAGCTGATCTAAAAAATAATCCTAATTTTTATTTTTCAGTATGGACGGTCAGACAGCTACCGCGTGGCAACCACGCAGGACAAAGATGAGAAGGAGTCTCCTAAAAAGGGAAAGGGAGGGAAAGACCTGGATGACCTGAAGAAGGAAGTACCGCTGGTAAGACTCATCAACACATGTCATACATTTTCATGTTTTTGTATGAAACTTCAAATGCACTCTATGTGTTTAATACTTACTATCAGTGACCTATAGTGAATAATTTTATATTGTACGGTTATGTAGTTTACCCTAGGATGAGTAGTTCAGTGCCTCATAAATGAATTTAAGTACACCATACTGTATTGATTTTCAAATACTACTTTGCCTTGAATCATATGTAGCAAGCTTGTGGTTCAATCTTTGTGGCCGGTTGCACTCTTCAGCAACTCATCCATTCTTTGTGCAGATTTGAACTCTCTTGTTTTTGTTTTTTTCTCCAGACAGAGCATAAGATGTCAATTGAAGAAGTATGCCGAAAATACAACACTGACATTGTACAGGTGAGTTTCTCACATCAGTAACGAACAATTAAAACCAAAAAAGCCAGCTGTTTCATATGATACGCAACATTAAAATTAATCTTAAAATCTAAAAATAGTATTACAAGAATAACGTTTTTAAAAATAATCTCACAAAACACTTTTTACTAGAATAAAGATGTGGTTTTGAGAATAAAGTCATAATATTTTGAGATTAAAGTAGTAATATTTAGGGAATAAAGTTAAAATTCTGAGAATGATATCTAAAGTATTATGAGATTAAAGTAGTAATATTCTGAGAATCTTATGGAAAGAAACATCAAAGTGAAGTGGAGTTGAACACTGGTTGTCATTTGAGATCGCAGAAAAGAGGCAATTTCCTGACTGTCTGTCTGGTTCTTTCTCCTGAATAAATTAAATTTCCTTCATAGCTGCGGATGTGTCCTGATACTAAAGATAACTTGATGCTGATGCACCAAAAGACCAAGGATCTCCATCTTGGTGAATGTTTTGCTAAAGTATTATCGAACTAAAATCCTACATTTCCTTACTGATGAGGCTACTCTGGTGCCCTATTTCTGTAATTACCTATATTATGATTTTTTTCCCCCCTCAAATTTTTTCTGCTTTAATCATATAATATTACATCTTCTGTCTCCTGGTTTTTAGGATAGTTCACCCAAAAATAAAAATATAGTCATTATTTGTTCACCCTCATGGTGTTCCAAACCTGTATGACTTTCTTCTGTGACGAAAATTAAGATATTTTGAAAAATGTCTCTCTGTATGTTTATTACATACAATGTAAGTCAATGGAGTCTGATTTTATTTTGCCCCCATTTAGTTTTAAAATATTGAACTGTCCTGTCTCCCTTTTATCTTGTAAAATTAAGTCTGTATTATCAAATTTAAATGAATTAATTCTTGTAATGGTACAGTGTTATTACTTACTTTTACTTAAGTTGGTTGTTATTTTTTATTTATTTCTATTTTGACATGGCACAATAACAGTCATCGTGCATTCCAAAATGTATTAACCCTATATTCTGTATCATATTTGATACTCAAATTTTTATGGCCTCTTAATTATCAACATGATCAAAATCTACTACACAATCTACTACATGCCATCTCTTGTCTGATTGATAGTTTATACTTTTTATCAAGTTAAAGGTCTTTAAGAATCAGGTCGTGGTCTTTTTGCTGTTATTTTTATGAAGTAAACACAAAAATAACTTTTACAATGTTAGAAATATATCAAGTTCCTTGATTATCCATAATATTTTTTTCAGAAAAATCATTAAAAATTGAAATCAAAAATCTATAAAATGTGAGAATCAGATATGATACATCAGACTTTTGATTATTGTTTATTTGTTCATCCTTGATTAAGGTTTATTTGCTCATATATGTTTTGCCCCACATTAAAAACTACAGAGCTTTGATCATAGAGCTAAGCATTTAAATATCATCTTACTAAGACATATTATTAGGAGATATAAACTGATATTTAGATGAACTTTTATGTATAATATACTGTTCATTGATATATACTGATATATACTAATAATAATTAGTAAATAAATAGAAATTGATTTTTCTGATTATCGTTTCAGATATAAGACTTAACTTGCCAGTTAACTTGGCCTTTAACAGATTCTCCTCATCTAAAGTAACTTAAAGGGACAGTCAACCCAAAGAGGTCATCATTTACTCTCCCTCAAGTTGTTCCAAACCTGTATGAATTTCTTTCGGAAGATATTGTGAATAATGTTGGTAACCAAACAGTTAATAGTCCCTATTGACTTCCAAAGTATAGAAAAAAAAATACTATGGGAGCCAATATGGACCAGCAACTCTTTGTTTACCCAACTGTTTGTTTACCTATCTCTCTAACAGTGAACTAATTTCAAATTAATGAGCTTATCTGAAGCACTAATATTTTAGAACAAGAACTGTGATCTCAACGAATCTCCTAAAACACAGTTCCACCATCGCCCCCTAGTGGCAGTGCAGTAGTGTTTGACTCTTGAATCAGATTTCTTCTCACACTCTCTTGTCCCCTGAAGGGCCTGACTAATGCCAGGGCGGCGGAGTACCTCGCTCGGGACGGTCCCAACGCTCTCACCCCGCCCCCCACCACCCCAGAGTGGGTCAAATTCTGCCGACAGCTCTTCGGAGGATTCTCCATCCTGCTGTGGATCGGAGCCATCCTCTGCTTCCTGGCCTACGCCATCCAGGCCGCCACGGAGGACGAGCCTGCTGGAGACAATGTGAGAACTCACACACACAAAATATGTGTTATGCTGCTGTTTTGAGTGAGCAAGATTTAGGACAATTTTCCTGTGAGTAGATAAGACCATGTTTGTGACATAATTAGTAATCCTATTCAGTAGCTTTATTTGTAATCTGTGTTATTTTTGTTAATAATACTGTATTAAATATGATGTATTCCATTTGTAGTTTATTTAGTTTGGAGAAAAGCCACTGGCAGCAGAAAGCATTTTGAAGAGGTTGGGTTGAGTATAAAAACAAGACTTTTCCCCCAATTTAGTTTTAGCAAATTAATTCTAAAACAAAACATTTTCAGTCTCTTTTTCACTAAATGACTTGCTCTTTGTTATGAGGTCAGGGTTTGACTGGTTATCATGGCTCATTAGCGTGACCAAAAATGCATCTCCTTTGACAGCTGCTCAAAACTATTCATATGTTTGGGTAAAATAATATTATTCAAAGAAACATATACACTACACTTCAAAAGCGTCAGTAGCCAGGATTTTTAATTGTTTTTAAAAGAAGTTTCTTCTGCTCAACAAGACTGCATTTATTTAATCAAAAATACAGTAAAAACAGTAATATTGTGAATAACTTTTTTTCTATTTGAATATATTTTAAAATGTTATTTATTCCTGTGATGTAAAGCTGAATTTTCAACATCATAACTCCAGTCTTCAGTGTCTCATGATCTCTTCAGAAATCATTATAATATGCTGACCTAATGCTCAAGAAACATGTATTATTGCTTTCAGTGAGCATTCAAAAGGGTTTATTTAATAAATGAAAGGAAGCATTAAATTCATTAGAAGTGACAGAAAATACATTTATAATACATTTACATTTACAAATACATTTTAATAGTAGAATTATATATAAGTAAATATTACACCTTTGATGAATTCAATGCTTCCTTGCTAAATAAAATTATTAATTTCTTTAAAAAATATGCTAACTCTACACCTTTAAATGGTAGTGCATTTCATTACCACATTTACATAACATCAATATATTTAGCATACACTTGCATCCCAAGTGACTTTGTGTTACAAAAATAAGCAATTTGAGTAATATAAATAAACTTTTCTGACTTTTTCAATATGTGGCATCTTCCATTTTGTATATCTCAATTAAAACACTTTGATGTCAGCAACTCTTTTATATTAACAAAATAACAGCAAAGCTAAGATTATTTCCTATATCTTAAGAAAAATTAACCATTTGTAATCATTTGTCTCATGATATAATTACTCAAAGGCATTGCGTACTGTACTGTTATGAACTACACTAGAATAAACACTGTGACAAGAGAAACAGGGCAAAAAAATTGTGTGTAATCGTGGATGCAAAATACAGAGAAAAAACACCTTGATGTCATAATCATTCATGGTTTGCTTCAGCTGAATGATTTCTGGTGTGCTTTACTGGAGAATTTGAGCAGAATGCTTTCCATTTTGGTTTGTGAGCTAAATGAGGCACAAAGGCAAACAAGATGAATCCGAGAAATCAAGGTCAGTGACCTCCTGAGGATTTTCTCCACATTAATTTGATAACCTGTCCTTTTGCTGTCTCTCTCTCTGCTTCACAGTTGTATCTGGGGATCGTGCTGTCTGCTGTGGTCATCATCACCGGCTGCTTCTCCTACTTCCAGGAGGCCAAGAGCTCGAAGATCATGGAGTCTTTCAAGAACATGGTTCCCCAGGTACACAAAATAAAAAAATTATCCTCAGTTCTCATTCCTAATCCTACTTCATCCAAATTAGAATTCAAAAGTGAGAAAGTTTGCAGTGCGTAATTCTAGCTGTGCTTCTCAACTCAAAATAACAGTCTGAGTGGATCAAAGCGAAAACCCAAATAACCAATATACTCCAATAATGTTAATCCGCTGTTTTCCTCTCTGGTCATAATCCTAATTATTATCTCCCAGCACTGAGTCTCTGAATCCTCCAGACTGTATTAATGCTCCTCTAATCTGTCCTTTGGCCTGAGACTCGTTTGAGGTTGAAATTGATGTGTGTGTGTGTGGTCTACAGCAAGCTTTAGTGATCCGTGAAGGTGAGAAGCTCCAGATTAACGCTGAGGAGGTGGTGGCTGGTGATCTGGTGGAGGTGAAGGGAGGAGACAGGATCCCTGCTGACCTCAGGATCATCTCTGCTCACGGCTGCAAGGTACAGTAAACATATTATCAACATGACAGTCTTTCTCTTGCACCTACAGTATATGTAGCCTAGAGATACAGATATAGCATTAAATCTATCTATCTATCTATCTATCTATCTATCTATCTATCTATCTATCTATCTATCTATCTATCTATCTATCTATCTGTCGTTCTATCGTTCTATCGTTCTATCTATCATTCTATCTATCGTTCTATCGTTCTATCAATTGTTCTGTCTGTCGTTCTATCTATTGATCTATTGATTCTATTGTTCTATCATTCTATCATTCTGTCATTCTATCATTCTGTCATTCTATCTATCTATCTATCTATCTATCTATCTATCTATCTATCTATCTATCTATCTATCTATCTATCTATCTGTCGTTCTATCGTTCTATCTATCATTCTATCTATCGTTCTATCGTTCTATCAATTGTTCTGTCTGTCGTTCTATCTATTGATCTATTGATTCTATTGTTCTATCATTCTATCATTCTGTCATTCTATCATTCTGTCATTCTATCTATCTATCTATCTATCTATCTATCTATCTATCTATCTATCGTTCTATCTATCGTTCTATCGTTCTATCATTCTATCTATCATTCTATCAATTGTTCTGTCTGTCGTTCTATCTATCTATTGATCTATCATTCTATTGTTCTATCGTTCTATCGTTCTATCTATCGTTCTGTCATTCTATCTATCTATCTATTTATCTATCGTTTTATCGTTCTATCTATCTATCTATCTATCTATCTATCTATCTATCTATCATTTTATCGTTCTATCTATCTATCTATCTACCTATCTATCTATCTATCTATCTATCTATCTATCTATCTATCTATCTATCTATCTATCTGTCTTTCTGCCGTCCTGTTGTTCTATCTATCTATCTATCTATCTATCTATCTATCTATCTATCTATCTATCTATCTATCATCTGTCTATCTGACTGTCTGTCTCAAACTTCAGTATTTTAAAGCACTTCTAAACTTACAGACAGGGCTCAATCAAACCAACAGCAGTTTGTTACACATATAAATATTTTTTATAATTTTTCAGGTTGATAACTCCTCCCTGACGGGCGAATCAGAGCCTCAGACCAGGTCACCTGACTGCACCCATGACAACCCTCTGGAAACCCGCAACATCGCCTTCTTCTCCACCAACTGCGTTGAGGGTACGGTTGCCATAGCAGCTGCATCACTGCTCCATTTTCTCCTCCATGCTGTCTCTCTCTCTCTCGCTCTCTCTATTATTTCATTTCCTGTTCTTTATGAACTCATCTTCTCCGATCGATTTCTGCTTTTCCATTTCAACCTTTTTCCAATCTCTCTATTTTTTCCTGGTTGTTTTTTGCCAAGAACAGCCGAAGAGGACAGATGTTGTCATGACAACAACCTCTCACTTCTGCGCCCCGTCTTGCCACTCGTCTGCTGCCCACACGATTGCTCACACCCTCGTTTTTCACTCTGTTTTTCCACACATTTCACTTCGTTTTGATGATAAAACACTAATCATTTCAGATCTGACTGAATAAATGAATAACACTGCTGGAGCTAAAGATGTTTTCTTCTCTGTATCACTATCACTGCTGAATTCCAATTGAGGTTTCATCATTTACTCATCCAGTTTTTCACAGGTTTTTTTTTACCTGTGAATGATGATTAATATTCATTATAACAAATCCAGCTGCTTTAATGAAAGCAGTTACATGTATAGTTCTCTCAGAAATGACTGATTTCTGTGTCTGCAGCTCTTGTCAGTTGTGTAATGCAGTTGTTTTGATAGGTCAGGAGATGTTGCATATGCTCACTGCTCAGCAGGGAGCTGTCAGAGGGGTGTCAGTGTTTCGTGATCTCAGACAATGTCCTTCCTTTAGATTGCAGCTCAGCTCCAGGGTGATACTCTCCTGCCAGCATGTGGTGAATTAGAGCACAGAACTCTCTCAAGTGAAGTGAAATGAAATCATTCCAAAACAAGACATCAGATTAATATGTCATACTGGATATTTTTACTCATGGTTTGAGATTTAAAAAGACTAAATAAGAAACAAAATAGCTAATGTAAGCCATATTAATTTATAAATATTATTATTATTATTATATATTTTATTTTTTTTAATGACAGATTTATTTGGTCAAATCTAATATTCAAATAACATCATGCAGTTGTGGTCAATAAATAAAAATTATTTACACATTCTTTTTTAATTTTTTTTTTTAAATAAATGAATGTGTTTATTAAGCAAGAAAGTATGAAATTCGTCAAAAGTGACAGTAAAGACATTTACAATGTTACAAAATATTTCTATTTAAAGAAGAATTCTGTTCTTTTGAACTTTCTATTCATCAAAGAATACTGAAAAAATATGTCACAATATTACAGTTTTTACTGTATTTTTATCAAATAAATAAAGACTTGATGAGTTTAAGAGACTTATTTCAAAAACATTTGAATGGTAGTGTAGAATAGATATTATAGATAATTTGTTTTATTTTATAATTTGTAAGGCAAAATGAGTGATTTCATTTGTCCAGTAATAGAAACATTAACATTACTGTTAAATTAACTACTAAAAGTTGTGTAATCTATGTACAATTAGAAAAACTACTACTAATTACTGCACCATAGGTCACACATTTTATCACTCCACACAATCTTTCTTCTCACATAATAATATAATATCAACTTAGATCAATATTTCTTGTTATTTATATATTTGCTAAGTCGCCATGTAATAATTGGGATAATGTCATCCTTCTGTTCTCTTCTCCTGTCAGGTACCGCTCGTGGGATTGTGGTTTGCACCGGTGACCGCACCGTCATGGGCCGCATCGCTACTCTGACCTCCGGCCTGGAGACCGGAAAGACCCCCATCGCCAAGGAGATCGAGCACTTCATCCACATCATCACCGGCGTGGCCGTCTTCCTGGGCGTTTCCTTCTTCATCCTGTCAATCATCCTGGGCTACTCCTGGCTGGAGGCCGTCATCTTCCTCATCGGCATCATTGTCGCCAACGTGCCCGAGGGACTGCTGGCCACCGTCACTGTGAGGACTCCTGGCTTCTCCCTCTCTTTCTCAATCTCAGGATTTTGTAGTGTGTATTGATGTCCCTGCTAGTGTTTAAATGTCTTTCTGTAACATGTATGTGTTTTTTTTTTTTTTTCAGTATAATTTGTGACTTTGTGTGTGTGTGTGTGTGTGCGTGTGTGTGTGTGTGTGTGTGTGTGTGTGTGTGTGTGTGTTTGTTGTCATTTGTGTTTCTTTATCTTTTGTCCATGGCTTGGTTTGGAATGGACAAACAGCATACTAACATACTTCACAGTATGTACTACGTACTGCACTGTATGTATTGCATACTGCCTACTGAGTAAAAACAGTAGTGTGCTACAATATATATATAGTGGCAATAGTATGTCAGTAAATAAATTTACATTATCTTTCAAAAGTTTGGGGTCAGTAAGATTTATGTCAAGAAATTAATCATTTTATTCAGCAAGTCTATTGTCTATAAATGTCACTTTGGACTTAAATTAATGCATAGATTAAGTCTAAAGTGACATTTAAAGAGATGTTACAAAAATGTTCTATTTCAAATAAATGCTGTTCTTTTGAACTGAATCCTGAAAAAAAAAAATAATCAAAAATGTTTCTTGTGCAGCAAATAGGCTTATTAGATTGATTTCTGAAGGATCAAGTGACACTGAAGACTGGAGTAATGATGCTGAAAATTCAGCTTTGATCACAGAAATAAATGACATTTTCAAATATATTAAAATAGACAACAGTTATTTAAACTATAATAATATTTCACAGTATTACAGTCAGTTTTTACTGAACTTTGATCAAATTACTGCAGCCTTGGTGAGAGACTTCTTTCAAAAACATTACAAATACTACAGACCCCAAACCTTAAAATGATACTGTATTTTGTTTAAAAAAATGAATAATTAGTCCAAAAAAGTAAAAAGTTGCAAAATCACGTTTGATATTTCATTTATTCATCACAGCAAATTTTTTGCACATGTTAGCGTACATTAAAAAAAAAGAAAAAAAAAAAAGAAAGTGACTGAATTTTTGCTTAAGCTTCTGTCTTTTAATTTTACAGTACTAGTTAGGTCAGGTCAGGTCAGGTTACAGGAAAGTCAGGCTTCAATTTCTACTACTACCATAGTTCTCTAGTTCAAGTATTAGTAGTGTGCCATTCTGAACATATTCCATGAGATTATATTTTGGATTATTTTAATCTGTGTTTCTGTTGTCAGGTTCATTTCTTCTTCAGTGTAACAGTGTAACGGTGTTGTGGTTTCTGGTCTGTGGTTGTGTGGTGTCAGTGAACGCTCCAGTAGTGTTGAATATCATCGTGTGTGTTCTTGAACTGTATTCCCTCTCTCTAATCCTTCATATCTTCGTGACTCTATTGCTGTCTCTCTCTTTCTCTCTGTCTGTTCCTCTCTTTCTCTTCCTGTGTTCTTTTACAGACTCTCACTGTCGAAAGCCTAGGCCAATATGAAAATCTGAAAAAGTATTACTCTGTGGTATCTCTAGTTGCCTGCGTGAGCTAGTGGCTGCCACACAGAGACTGACGGGGCTCTGGATGTGCTGTGCATTGGGGCTGGCCTGTGCCTCTGACTGCCATGCACAACTAGACCTGAAACACACTACGCAGACGTTAAGCTTGGTGTTTTTGCATCACTGCATTCGGAAACGTGTAATTCATAATGCAGTGCAAATATGCATGCTAAATATGCATGCTAAATACACTGACACTGAGGACGCTGAGACTTTTTGCAAAACAAATTTGACCGAGAGATTGTTAATGTTAATGTTATTACATTGTTAGTGTAATAAGGGTATTAAATTTACTGTTAACCTCTTTATTTTCTACCTAAAGTTTATGTCCATAAGAAGAAATTTGCATGCTTGGCTTAACTGCACAATTTTTTTTCCTGTAAGTTGTGAAATTATTTTGCAATTTTCAAAACTTATAAAAAAAAACCCTTAAAATTTTGAAAGAAGTTTCTTATGCTCATCAAAGCTGCATTTATTTGAAAAAAAAAACAAAGTAAAAAAAGAAATATTGTGAAAATATTATTACAGTTCAAAATAACTCTTTTCTATTTGATTAAATTTTCAGATGTAATTTATTCCTGTGATGCAATGTTGAATTTTCATCATCACTACTCCAGTCTTCAGTGTCACGTAATTCTTCAGAAATCATTTTAATATACTGATTTTCTGATCAAAAAGATCATTCTGATTTTTTTTTACTATTATCAATATTGAAAACAGTTGTGCTGCCCTTTATAATTTGTTTGATTATTTAAAAAAAAATTGTATGAATTTGGCCTCTCAGTGTTACCATAAGAGTGCTATATTGGACATTATAAAGGCACAAAAGTAAACAAAAATGTCCTGCATAGGCCAAACAATATAAATAATTATTAATGTGATATAGGCTGGATAGAACAATTGAGAAATTTAGATTTTTAAATGTATCTTGATTTTTGGTTTGATTTTTCTGGTAACTGCATTTTGCATGTTCTCGGCGGCCAATAATTCACCTCAGAAAAAATATGGTCTGCACAAATGTTTTGTTTATCCTCACTGTAAGTGAACCCTTATTTAACAATATGCGTCATATATTTTTATATGTTGTGTCATATTTTAAGGGTTTTGGATGATAAGGGCGTGTCACACCTGCTCATTTTGGCATTCAATTTGACTCTCCTATCAAGTAAAAGATCAATAATAAAAGGCAGACATTGCATAGCGTATGTTTCTGACCTCTCTGCTTCCTGCTGTGCTTGTCTTTGCTTCTCAGAGCCTCTTTTTGATTTCACATGGTTCTCTTACTGCACGAGGCTGCATTGTGCCACACTACCAACAATGTAATGTCACTAAAACAGTTCGCTTCTTTTTCTCTCCACCTCTTTTTCCTTTCAACTTCTGCCTCACACTTCTTTTTGTTTCGTTTTTCTGCTCCTCTGTTTCTGTTTCTCTTTCTGCCTTTCTGTTTGCGTCTCCCAGGTGTGTCTGACACTCACGGCCAAGCGCATGGCCCGTAAGAACTGCCTAGTGAAGAATCTGGAGGCTGTGGAGACTCTGGGTTCCACATCCACCATCTGCTCTGATAAAACTGGCACCCTGACGCAGAACCGCATGACTGTTGCTCACATGTGGTTCGACAATCAGATCCATGAGGCCGACACCACCGAAGATCAGTCGGGTGAGTCGCTAGTACTAAGGATGCAATAAATAGATCAGTAGTGTCATTTAAAATGTTACCAAAGCAGGGTTATTATTCTTAACTAAACCTAACACCATTTTAAAACAAACCAAAACCAACTGTAAACTGATAAAACTGTAAAAAAAAAAAAAAAAAATTATTTGAAATAATGTAAATGTGAAATAAAATAGAATTAAGTCAAGTTTAAATTAGCTGAAATAAAATTAAAATTATATATATATATATATATATATATATATATATGTGTGTGTGTGTGTGTGTGCGTGTGTGTGTGTGTATATGTGTGTGTGTAAATTTATTTATTTATTTATTTATTTGTATATGAGTGTATATATACAGTGGTGTGAAAAATTGTTGGCCCCCTTCCTGATTTTTTATTTTTTGCATGTTTGTCACACTTTAATGTTTCAGATCATCAAACTAATTTAAATATTAATCAAATATAACACAAGTAAACACAACATGCAGTTTTTAAATGAAGTTTTTTTTTTTTTTTTTTTTTATGAAGGGAAAACAAAATCCAAACCCACATGGCACTGTGTGAAAAAGTGTTTGCCCCCTAAACCTAGTAACTCGTTGGGTCACCCTTAGCAGCAAAAACTGCAATCAAGCGTTTGCGATAACTTGCAATGAGTCTGTTACAGCGCTGTGGAGGAATTTTGGCCCACTCATCTTTGCAGAATTGTTGTAATTCAGCCACATTGGACGGTTTTCGAGCATGAACCACCTTTTTAAGGTCATGCCACAGCATCTCAATAGGATTCAGGTCAGGACTTTGACTAGGCCACTCCAAAGTCTTAATTTTGTTTTTCTTCAGCCATTCAGAGGTGGACTTGCTGGTGTGTTTTGGATCATTGTCCTGCTGCAGAACCCAAGTTCGCTTCAGCTTGAGGTCACGAACAGATGGCCGGACACTGTCCTTCAGGATTTTTTGATAGACAGCAGAATTCATGGTTCCATTTATCACAGCAAGTCTTCCAGGTCCTGAAGCAGCAAAACAGCTCCAGACCATCACACTACCATCAACATATTTTACTGTTGGTATGATGTTCTTTTTCTGAAATGCTGTGTTACTTTTACGCCAGATGTAATGGGACACACACCTTCCAAAAAGTTCAACTTTTGTCTCGTCAGTCCACAGAGTATTTTCCCAAAAGTCTTGGGGATCATCAAGATGTTTTCTGGCAAAACTGAGATGAGCCTTTGTGTTCTTTTTGCTCAGCAGCGGTTTACGTCTTGGAACTCTGCCATGCAGGCCATTTTTCCCCAGTCTCTTTCTTATGGTGGAGTCATGAACACTGACCTTAACTAAGGCAAGTGAGGCCTGCAGTTCTTTGGATGTTGTTCTGGGGTCTCTTGTGACCTCTTGGATGAGTCGTTGCTGCGCTCTTGGGGTAATTTTGGTCGGCTGGCCACTCCTGGGAAGGTTCACCACTGTTCCATGTTTTCGCCATTTGTGGATACTGGCTCTCACTGTTGTTCACTGGAGTCCCAAAGCTTTAGAAATGGCTTTATAACCTTTTCCAGACTGATAGATCTCAATTACTTTCTTTCTCATTTGCTCCTGAATTTCTTTAGATCTCAACATGATGTGTAGTTTTTGAGGATCTTTTGGTCTACTTCACTTTGTCAGGCAGGTCCTATTTAAGTGATTTCTTGATTGCGAACAGGTGTGGCAGTAATCAGGCCTGGCAAACACTTTTTCACACAGGGCTATGTGGGTTTGGATTTTGTTTTCCCTTCATAAAAAAAAAACCTTCATTTAAAAACTGCATGTTGTGTTTACTTGTGTTATATTTGATTAATATTTAAATTTGTTTGATGATCTGAAACATTAAAGTGTGACAAAAATGCAAAAAAATAAAAAATCAGGAAGGGGGCCAACAATTTTTCACACCACTGTATATATATATATAAACAGCGGGTAAAATAAGTATTGAACACGTCACCATTTTTCTCAGTCAATATATTTCTAAAGGTGCTGTTGAAATTTTCACCCAATTCATACATACAAAGAAAACAAAACAAATAAGTTCAGAAATTAAGTTATGTGTAATAAAATGGAATGACACAGGGAAAAAGTATTGAACACATGAAGAAAGGGAGATGCAAAAAGGCATGGAAAGCCAAGACACCAGAAAGTAATCCTGCCGCTAGTCGGTGGAAATTAATATTAGCTGGTTCAGTCCCAACACCTACAATACCAGGATGATGAAGATGAAACAAGGGGGGCCATTTCAGCAAGACAATGATCCCAAGCACAGCCAAGGAAACTCTCAAATAGTTTCAGAAAAAGAAAATAAAGCTGCTAGAATGGCCCAGCCAATCACCTGACTTGAATCCAATAGAAAATAAGAACTAAAGATCAGAGCTCATTGAAGAGGCCCACAGAACCTTCAAGATTTGAAGACTCTGGGGAAGAATGGGCCAAAATCACACCTGAGCAATGCATGTGACTAGTTTCTCCATACTGGAGGCATCTTGAAGCTGTCATTACCAACAAATACATTTTAGTAGTTCAATACTTTTTCCCTGTGTCATTCCAGTTTATTACACATACCTTAATTTCTGAACTTATTTGTTTTGTTTTGTTTTATTTGTTTTTAATTTCATGTCAACAGCACCTTTAGAAATATATTTACTGGGAAAAATGGTGACGTGTTCAATACTTATTTTACCCGCTATATATATACAGTGGGTACGGAAAGTATTCAGACCCCCTTAAATTTTTCACTCTTTGTTATATTGCAGCCATTTGCTAAAATCATTTAAGTTCATTTTTTTTTCCTCATTAATGTACACACAGCACCCCATATTGACAGAAAAACACAGAATTGTTGACATTTTTGCAGATTTATTAAAAAAGAAAAACTGAAATATCACATGGTCCTAAGTATTTAGACCCTTTGCTGTGACACTCATATATTTAACTCAGGTGCTGTCCATTTCTTCTGATCATCCTTGAGATGGTTCTACACCTTCATTTGAGTCCAGCTGTGTTTGATTATACTGATTGGACTTGATTAGGAAAGCCACACACCTGTCTATATAAGACCTTACAGCTCACAGTGCATGTCAGAGCAAATGAGAATCATGAGGTCAAAGGAACTGCCTGAAGAGCTCAGAGACAGAATTGTGGCAAGGCACAGATCTGGCCAAGGTTACAAAAAAATTTCTGCTGCACTTAAGGTTCCTAAGAGCACAGTGGGCTCCATAATCCTTAAATGGAAGACGTTTGGGACGACCAGAACCCTTCCTAGAGCTGGCCGTCCGGCCAAACTGAGCTATCGGGGGAGAAGAGCCTTGGTGAGAGAGGTAAAGAAGAACCCAAAGATCACTGTGGCTGAGCTCCAGAGATGCAGTCGGGAGATGGGAGAAAGTTGTAGAAAGTCAACCATCACTGCAGCCCTCCACCAGTCGGGGCTTTATGGCAGAGTGGCCCGACGGAAGCCTCTCCTCAGTGCAAGACACATGAAAGCCCGCATGAAGGACCCCAAGATGGTGGGAAATAAGATTCTCTGGTCTGATGAGACCAAGATAGAACTTTTTGGCCTTAATTCTAAGCGGTATCTGTGGAGAAAACCAGGCACTGCTCATCACCTGTCCAATACAGTCCCAACAGTGAAGCATGGTGGTGGCAGCATCATGCTGTGGGGGTGTTTTTCAGCTGCAGGGACAGGACGACTGGTTGCAATCGAGGGAAAGATGAATGCGGCCAAGTACAGGGATATCCTGGACGAAAACCTTCTCCAGAGTGCTCAGGACCTCAGACTGGGCCGAAGGTTTACCTTCCAACAAGACAATGACCCTAAGCACACAGCTAAAATAACGAAGGAGTGGCTTCACAACAACTCTGTGACTGTTCTTGAATGGCCCAGCCAGAGCCCTGACTTAAACCCAATTGAGCATCTCTGGAGAGACCTAAAAATGGCTGTCCACCAACGTTTACCATCCAACCTGACAGAACTGGAGAGGATCTGCAAGGAGGAATGGCAGAGGATCCCCAAATCCAGGTGTGAAAAACTTGTTGCATCTTTCCCAAAAAGACTCATGGCTGTATTAGATCAAAAGGGTGCTTCTATTAAATACTGAGCAAAGGGTCTGAATACTTAGGACCATGTGATATTTCAGTTTTTCTTTTTTAATAAATCTTCAAAAATGTCAACAATTCTGTGTTTTTCTGTCAATATAGGGTGCTGTGTGTACATTAATGAGGAAAAAAAAATGAACTTAAATGATTTTAGCAAATGGCTGCAATATAACAAAGAATGAAAAATTTAAGGGGGTCTGAATACTTTCCGTACCCACTGTGTGTATATATATATATATATTATACTGTATATATATTAAAATAAATGTAAAAAAAAAAAATTAAAAAATTAAAGCAGACAATATAAAAAGAACTAGAAAAATCATTCAAAATATTATTTTAAAAAAACTATAATATTATCTCTAAAGTAATACTGTACCAAAGATTTCTATTGAAAATTATTGTTGTTCTTGTGAACTTTCTATTCATCAAAGAATTCTAATAAAAAGTATCAGGGCTTCCACAAAAATATGCATTGTCACAACTGTTGTCAACATTGATAATAAAAATAAATGTTTCTTGAGTAGCAAATCAGCATATTAGAATGATTTCTGAAGGAGCATCTAAAGACATCATCACTGAAGACTGGAGTAATGATGCTAAACATTCAGCTTTGGATCACAAAAATACATTACAGCAGAAAACATTTATTTTAAATTTAGAAATATTTACACTATTACTGTTTTTACTGTGTTTTACTCAAATAAATGCAGCCTTGGTGAGAAGAAGAAACATAAAAACTTTTGAATGGTAATGTAGATATTAGGGTGTTCTAGCTGTTTCTAAGCTGTTCTGGCTGGTTGCTAAGCTATAGATTGATACTATATTGATCCTGAGTGTGTTTTCTAATTAATAGGTGCATCCTTTGACAAGAGCTCTGGGACATGGTTGGCTCTTGCCCGTGTGGCGGCACTCTGTAACAGAGCCGTGTTTAAGGCGGGACAGGAGTCTCTGCCCATCCTGAAGCGTGATGTCGCGGGTGATGCCTCTGAATCGGCTCTTCTCAAGTGCATCGAGCTCTCCTGTGGCTCCGTCAAAGCCATGAGGGACAAGAACAAGAAAGTGGCTGAAATTCCCTTCAACTCCACCAACAAATACCAGGTTTGTTTACTGTTTAGTATCCGACGTCACTGAATCCAGAATCCATTAACTTGTTAACATTCAGTCAATGTAACATTCACTTACTTAATACTTACAATAATATTGTATATATTTACTGTTGCAAAATAAAATTGGGGAAAAAAACTTTATAGTTCTCGTGTACCAAAAATTTCATAGTTATTTTTGAAGGTAAATATAGTGCACCTCAAAGCAATAACAGTATGATATTATTTTAACTTTTTTTTTTAACTCTTTCCCTGCCAGCGTTTTTAAAAAAAAAGTTGCCAGCCACCGCCAGCATTTTTGATGATTTTCACCTAAATTTGACCGCCCTCAGAATATTTTCTGCTATGAATATAAGAACATATTATATATCAAAATAAAGAACCAAGCCTCTGCTTTTAAACAAAAAAAAAATATTTTATTCTATCTTCATGTGTTCATGTTTTATCACCATTTGAATGCAGATAGGTTTCATCAAAAATACATTTTGGACAAAAAACTGAGAAAAATGCATTTTTATCAAAGTAGTGCATTTTCAAGCAAAATACATTCAGATGTCACATTCTTTCACCTGTAAATAATTATATGAATAATTGAATGAATAATTGAAATTGCATTCAATAAACAGAACAAACACACACACACAAACATATACATACATATGATTATACACACACACACACACACACACACACACATAGGCTACATACATACATATGCATACATATACTGTACACGCACACACACACACACACACACACACATATATATATATATATATATATATATATATATATATATATATATATATATATATATATATATATAGATATATATAGATATATATAGATATAGATCTATATATAGATCGCGCCCACACACACACACACACAAACACACACATCCCTATTCAGATCGACGGGTTATCGGTTACAACTAGAGATGTTTCTGTGTCTGTAAAGGTATCTCTCTCACTGACTACTTCGTCCTGATCAGATTCAAAATGGTCAAAACATGATCTACATACATGATCTATATATGATCTACATTTTCTGTAACGCTTCTATTTATGCCGATCGTCTTCTATTCGCACCCTAAAGACCCGGAAGTCTCGTAACTCATTCAGGACATGCGCTAGGGCTTTCCTTACCGTAATACACCTAGAACACGGATTGCCATAAAAACTCGTCAATGGCGGGGAAGCGTTGTCTCTTAATTGACGAGATATCTCGTCAATGGCGGGGAAAGAGTTAATTATTTTAACAAGATTTATGTTAATATTTTATGTCAGTGAGTAAGAAAAAGTGTATAATGTAGATTCTGTCATGATTTACTTTGTGTTTCATCGTTTTTATCACCGTATTTACAGTCATTATATATTTGTCCAGTATATATATATATATATATATATATGACTAGTTAACTAAACGGTACAGCTCCTGCTAGTCGACACTGAAAACAATAGTCGATTACACGAGAGAGAAAAAAAACATGATGATTTTATCATTCAAATTACCATCATTTTAACATTACATTTAAAACAAAGTTAAAATAAAACTTTTGAAAAAGATAAATATTTTTAAAAGTGGATCTGGGCGGAAACTACATTTTTACCTCAGACCTCGCATGCGTTTTCTTTATAATTATACAACAAATCCAGCTTTTTGCAAATAAACACAATCTGCTTTGCAAAGAAAAACTCGACTTTCAAACAAAGGCAAAGTGATTTGCAAATACAAAACTCTATTTGAGAGAAAATGCAGAGGTACAGACAAATATATGTATTGTGTGTTACAATTGTGAGACTCATTTGCCTTTTTATGAGGAAACTTGGCTTGATTTTCTCACACGTGTCAAAGTAGATTTTCTCACACGCATCAAAGCAGATTTTCTCACAAATGCAATTGAGCAACTTTCTTTTCCAAAAACAGCAGATGGCACCGTCGGTCAATTTACGCTAGTCTCCCGAGACCCGAAACACCAGTTTACATTTTCAGACCAACATGAGTGGGGAACAGGTGAGTTTCTGTCTTACTATCTCTATAATTAACCATTTAGATGTTTTCACAAAGCAACCCTACTACAGTGAGTGAAATTCACAATAAGTGCTGTAAAGTTGATAACATGATTGATTAGTTCAAAAATCAGTAGTGACATGGCTAAACATTTAACTACGCAGTCTTTCCCTAAAAAAACTGATCCATTCTCCGTACCTCTTATCCTCTGTTGGATTGCAGGATATAGAATATACATATATATTGATACAATTGGTCAACATTTAAAACAATGCAGGGTTATAACAATATATTGTATCACAATATATTGTAATACTAAACTGCAAATGTATTATGGATAGCGACAATATTGTGTACCAAAAATTAAAGCTTAGACAATTTAATTTAGTATCAGATATAGTAATATCACCCAAGAGGTCATTAATTATTAATAAAAAAAAGAAAACAAATCACATTATTTAGTACAATATCTAGAACTTTTTAAATGATGCAACACTTGTGTCTGACTATGCTGCAGTTGGAATTGAACTGCTGGTTTCGTCTGGCCAGTGGAGAACTGGCCCCCCGACTGAGCCTGGTTTCTCCCAAGGTTTTTTCTCCATTCTGTCAGCGATGGAGTTTTGGTTCCTTGCCGCTGTCGCCTCTGGCTTGCTTAGTTGGGGATACTTCATTTCCAGAGATATCGTCAACCTGATTGCACAGATACTTTTTAAACTGAGCTGGACGATGACATCACTGAATTCAATAACGAAATGCCTTTAACTGAAAATTGAGTGTTTAATCTTGTCATTTTACATTATTGACACTATTTTCCTATTTGATACTGTAAAGTTTCTTTGACACAATCTGTATTGTTAAAAGCGCTATATAAATAAAGGTGACTTGACTTGACTAAAATAATTATGTATTTTTTAGCTAAGCAAAATGATGAATATTTCTCTTCTGGTGTCACTCTTGTCCTGTGAATTGGGGAGAAGGATCAAGTTCACGCTGATATTATACTAAATTCAGCATTTTAATAAACTGTGGTTTAATAAACAGCGTGCTACATGGGTGAAGACACACTCTGGACAGCGAGGAATCTTCTAGGAGTGACTCAGATGACAAATGTTTGCATTTTAAAGAGCTACTAATATAATTCCTGACAGTAGCCTTTTATTCTTAACTTCATGAGTTAAAATGTTGTTCTGCCATATATAAAAAGCTACATATTTTTAGTTGGATTTTTCCAAACAGGCTATTGTCAGACTAAAATCTGCCGATTGGTTGAAATATGAAATATCTCTTTACAGGCCACTTTTAGTTTTAAATGTTGTACAAGGAATGTATATAAACTATGCTATATATAAACATAAATATGATAATAATCTATGATATCCCTTATTAAAATTAAAGTTGGTTTTACTAATAGTAAAAGTGTGGTAACCATTTCTTTTTGCAGGTTACCATCTCTATATAGGCAGCTTTACTACAAATACCATGGTATTTATTTAGTAAAACCATGATTAATTTTCAGAAGGGATATTAATGTTTAGATTATATTTCGGAACATTTATATAGCTGAATAACAATAAAGCTCACCTGAACTTAAACTAGTTTGATTATAATAGCCTATTTGTATAATTAGATTAGCATATTTCTTTCAATCAGTTGTCTATGTGTTGTTTTATACTTGTTTAAACTTTTACTGCAGAGGTAGCCTACAACATTTCTCTCCACTGTAGGCTATGTCTCAACATATATAGCAGAATGACAATAAATCTTACTTGACCTAACGTAAAAATAAAATTCAAAACACTTTAATTTTTGGTACACAATATTGTCGCTATCCATAATACATTTGCATTTTAGTATTACAATATATTGTGACACGATATATTGCTATACCCCTGCGTTGTTTTGAATGTTGAACAATTGTATTAGTCTATATGTATATTCTATATCCTGCGATCCAACAGAGGATAAGAGGTACGGAGAATGGATCGTTTTTTTTTTTTAGGGAAAGACTGTCTAGTTAAATGTTTAGCCATGTCACTACTGATTTTTGAACTAATCAATCATGTTAACAACTTTACAGCACTTATTGTGAATTTCACTGACACTGTAGTAGGATCACTTTGTGAAAACATCTAAATGGTTAATTATAGAGATAGTAAGACAGAAACTCGCTTGTTCCCCACTCATATTGGTCTGAAAAGGTAAACTGCATTTTCTCTCAAATAGAGTTTTGTATTTGCAAATCACTTTGCCTTTGTTTGAAAGTCGAGTTTTTCTTTTCAAAGCAGATTGTGTTTATTTGCAAAACGCTGGATTTGTTTGTATAATTTTGGCACAATATTCACTCCATATTTTGTGTAAACCGTGTAATGTCAAATTGGCTTACAATAACTCTACTGGATCGATGCGTAATCATATTCAACACAGGCACGTATGTGTTCGCTTGGAGGCTAGCCAAAGCCAGCTAATGTCAATCATGTCATACACTACATCCCGCCACTGCGTTCTGCGATCCCATCCGCACGTCTATTCCTCTAAACGAAGACCCACTTTGATGGTGCGGGATTTCCAGGCTCTTTTCGAAACTGTCTGCTTGCTTGTAGTTATCTCTCTGCGTGCCTGTACATGAAGTAAAAAGTATTTTACATGAATTATTTTTAAAAGCCATTTTAATGCTATTTCTTGATAAACTTTCCTATTGTTTTTGACTTGTGTTTTAATATGTTGGTTAACGTCATATGAAAATGAAGAATTCTGTCAATCTATTCCCAGCAGGCACCAGACGTCTATGTAACATCAGGTTGACGTTGGACATGACGTCAGACAGACATTGCATTTTGGTTTAAAATGAAAATCGGGTTGACGTCAATATTTGACGTCAATTTGACGTTGACTTAACGTTGGATTTTGGTTGCACAACCTAAAAACAACAAAATCTCAACGTCAGCTGACGTCGGTATTGGACATCAATTTAACATTGACATTAGACGTTGAATTTACGTTGAATTTTGGTCACCCGACGTCGCAACCGAAATTTAACCAAATATCAACGTCTTATGACGTTGTGTGCCTGTTTTGTGCCTGCTGGGTTGATTGATTTTCCATTTCTGCATTGCTCCAGCCGATCTGAATAAATAAGTTATGCACTGGTTTATGTTGAGTGTATGCTCTTCCTTATTTTCTGTTTAACAACCGCCTAAAATTAAATGATGATAACGCGAGGCAAGCATATGGCATAATTGTGACCTATTTTTAGCAGATTTCATTGAGGGATTTGACAGTGTGATGCAAAGATTACGTATTTCAAGTGTAGGCTGTTATATAGACACGCAGTTTTTTTTTTCTTTTGCCATTTTTTTGGGGTTTCTAGCTTTTAGACTACTCGACTAGTTGGGTACAAAACTTACAAATTTTTTTCGACTTACGGGTACAAATTAGTCGTAGCGCACATCCCTAATATATATATATATATATATATATATTAGTGCTGTCAAAGTTAACGCGTTAATAATGCGTTAACACAATTCATTTTAACGGCACAAATTTTTTTTAACTCGCGATTAACGCAGCGCGCATTTTCTGTTTGACCCGTGGCCTAGCCCGTAGTTGAAGAAATGGAGATGCACAGTGTTGCCTACTTAGCGACTTTGCAGACCCCTTTAGCGAAAAAAATTTTTTCCCCCCTCTTCAAAAAAGCGCCTAGCGACAAATCTTTAGGGTTTGCCCAAACCTTATTTAGTTTCTGAGACTCGCTGGTACTGCCGCATGAGCGCGAGGTCTTGCTGTCCCACCGCGCGCACACACCCCTTTCTTTCTCTCTCTGTACGTCTGCATTGTTCAGCGAGCGATGGAGAGGAGCAGCGCTTTCAGTTAAACACAGATATTATATTTCTTCTCTAATTTTACATGCAATTATAGCCGAAATCACAGCACAGCTATTGTCATTATCTTATGTGTATTTGATTTTATCAGACGACAGCTCGATTATCAGGGTTTTTGTGCAGATTAACATCTTGACAAGGAGAGCTGGTTATGTAGCATAGTCTTAATGGGTCGTGTTTCAGTCACCATTTCATATTCATTCCGTTGTCTGACAGAAACAGTAAAATATACCAATGAAAACAGTTTTATTGAGAATTTAGCTGCATCAAAATACAGTATGTGGGCACAGAGAGGCAAACAAATCTCATAATAAATAATAAATGTACATTTTGCATTTTCAGAAGAAGTGAGCTGCCCTGTCCTGCAAAAATGTAAACAGGTTTGTGTAAGTAAATTGCTCAGTGCAAAGAAAGAGAAGTAATGGGAACCTGGAATTTCTTTTTTTATGTGTCTAATAGACATGAACAAGTTCTTTGAAAAACATCTATGACCTTTGAAACATGTCTAGTCTTCTTGCTCTATATTGACTATGATTTCAATAATAATAAACACACATTTGCATAAAGCATCCATATTTGTCCATGCCCATGTTGATTAGAGTATTAAAAACTTGAAAAGTATTAATTTAAGGTACATTTAGAATAAATAAAAATGTGTGATTAAGTTGCAATTAATCACGAGTTAACTCATGACAGTCATGCGATTAATCGCGATTTTAAAAAATAAATAAATAAATAATCGTTTGACAGCCCTAATATATATATATATATATATTAGGGGTGTAACGGTACACGTATTCATACTGAAAATTTTCGGTACAGGTTTTTCGGTTCGGTACGCATGTGTACCGAACAAAACATTCAGTTTTTTCAAGAAATTCAGACAATACATGCCATTTTGGCACTCTTTGATGTGGCGCAACAGATTGCTATATAAACGCCTCAGTTCTGATGGAAGCGCTGAGCACGATCCCTCCATCATTACTAGTAGTTTTAACGCAAAATAAAAATGAATGAAGATTTCATGTAATCGCTCAGTCAGTGTTTCACTCGTGGAAAGATGTCAGTAAAACAGCTTATAAACAAAATGTCACGTAGCATTTCATTTAATTTAAAAAACTGTAATATGTGCAATTTACATGTTTGCATACAAATTTTTAATTTGAGTGTTGATTATTATAGTTAAAAATAAATAATAATTGAATTTTGCGCTTTGTTGTTAGTTGTAACGTATAATGTAAAAGGGTTCTCTATAGTTTAGAGCAGAAGCTGAAGTAGATCTTTATCCCCTTTATCCCTATATTAAAAAATTGTAATTTAATTTATTTAAAGAAAAAGCAATTTGTTCAGTAAACCATTGTTTAATTTAAAAAAAAAAAAGTTTAGTTTTTTCCTCCTGCTGCACCCTACCGAAGGTACGTACCGAACCATCAAGTTTGTGTACCTTTACCGTTTTATATATATATATATATACATTTAAATTACAAATATTTTCATTTATCATTGATTTTATTATTTATTTTTAAATAATCTTTTAAATAGCAAAATATTGTTTAAAATGGTTTTAGATGGATTATATTCACAAAACAGGACACAACTTCTCAACTTCCCAACTTCCCAAATATATTTAACTTCTACTAACAACTATATTTAAAATATATTTTTAAAAAATGGAGAAAATGTTATTAAATGCTAATGAATTTTGTCTGCTGTTTTGTCCATCATTTTAATTGTAATTTATTAAATTGATTATGAATGATTTTATCTAAAGAAAACTAGAGCTGTCAATTTAGTCCATTTCTCTAAGATATTTCATTTAATTCTTATGAATGATTAAACATGCACATCTTTTTTCACATTTATCAGATTATTCTGTTCTCATGTGTTCGGATGTGTTTTCACACCAGCTGTCAGTGCACGAGACGGATGAGAATACTGACAGCCACTACCTGCTAGTGATGAAGGGGGCACCAGAGCGCATCCTGGACCGCTGCTCCACCATCCTGCTGCAGGGCAAAGAGCAGCCCATGGATGAGGAATTGAAGGAGGCCTTCCAGAACGCCTACCTGGAGCTCGGAGGACTGGGAGAAAGAGTGCTGGGTGAGAAATACAGAGATGTGACGTGGAATATGAGAATCAAACTACAGTATTGGATGTGCATGGGGTTTTCTGTTTCCTGATACAAAAAACTCTTAAAAACCTTTTAAAAATATAAATCCAAGACAAATGAAAAACCAGAACAGTGGATCTTCAAAAGTGTTTCTGACTGCCTTTTTTACTCCTTCCATCCAGGTTTTTGCCACGTGTTCATGCCCGAGGACAAGTACCCCAAAGGATTCGCCTTCGACACGGATGACATTAACTTCCAAACAGACAACCTGTGCTTTGTGGGCCTGATGTCCATGATTGACCCTCCCCGAGCCGCCGTCCCAGACGCCGTGGGCAAATGCCGCTCAGCTGGAATCAAAGTCATCATGGTGACCGGTGACCATCCAATCACAGCCAAGGCCATCGCTAAAGGTGTGGGGATCATCTCTGAGGGTAACGAGACCGTGGAGGACATCGCCGCTCGGCTTAATATTCCTGTCAGCCAGGTCAACCCCAGGTAGAGCATAAAAACACACAGACAGCTTTAACCCTATAAAGCCTACTGCATCGTATTTGATACTTAAATTTCTGAGGCCTTTAAATTATCGACATGATCAGTGCTGAAAATCCTGTTGTACACAACATGCCATCTGTTATCTGATTGACAGTTTATACTTTTATAGCAAGTAAAAGACGTTGTAATATAATTGTGAAAACTTCTCCCTTCAGTTCATGGTTCACTGTCTTTTTGCTGTGAAATTCTTACTGAGTTTTTATCAACTAAACATAAAAATAACTTTTATACTGTTAGTTGATTGATTATTCTGTGTCTCATTGATTTACATTACAAGCTATCAAACTTCCAGGCCCCTGAATAAAGCTGAGATGTTTTTTTCTTGAAAGGGTTAAGAAAAAAACTCCACTGTCCCATTTTGTATCTTCCCTGATATAATTTCCTGTATACTTTGATAATATACTATAGATAAAAATATCACAAATTAAAAACACAGACGCTTTCATGATTTTCCCAAGGATGTTTTCCTGGATCAGCAGGTTTCTTAGTCCTGGAACTGCATTCCTATCAACCGGTCAGATTTCTGGGTTGGGATTAAGCTTTAACAATATCATTTACCACCAATCATTTGCTTTTAGAAGTAGGCTAGTGTAGGATATGGTGTATGATTGCTTGATAGGAATATTGCTTCTAGGAATGACAAATAATGTTGATTCAGGAACACATCTAAATTGAATCCTGCTGGTTTGAACTAAGAACGTCTATAATACTTATATAATACCTTAATACTCTCTATAATAACTTCAAAAACAGGTCACTGGTAAAACATCTACACTTTTAAAAATAACGGTTCTTTATTGGTACTGATGGATCCTTGAAGAATCTTCAACATCAGTAGAACCTTTTAAATGCACAAAAGGTTCTTTATAGTGGGAAAAGATTCTTTAGATTTTAAAATGTTCTTCACATTAAGGTTTATTTAAGAACTGTTTACTGAAAGGTTCCTTGAGGAACCAAAAAATGTTTTTAAATGGAATCACTGCAAAAAAAAAAAAAAAAATAAATTAAATAAAAAAATACAAAAATTTAAAACTTTATTTTTAAAAGTGTACTGTAATATGGCGAAATACTTGCAATTTATATTTATAATTATAAATATTTGCAAAGTATAGCAACTTTTGAATATCCATAAATAGAGAAACATGATTTTTCCCCATAAAAGTGTAGGTACAGTATCTACCTACATGGAAAGTCGTGCAAAAAAGATTGAATTCTGAATAATGTGATTTGTCTAATACTTCCGGCTCATTTTTATCAAAATAACAGCAGCTGTACATTTTGTCTGATTTTGATACAACCAGAGAGCGAGTATTCATTTGGTATTCTTCATGTGTGTGTTGTCAGGGATGCTAAAGCTTGTGTGATCCATGGCTCAGATCTGAAGGATCTCACGCAGGAGCAGATGGATGAAGTGCTGAAGAATCACACAGAGATTGTGTTTGCCAGGACCTCTCCCCAACAGAAACTCATCATTGTGGAGGGCTGCCAGAGACAGGTACACACCTAAACAACACAAAAAAAAGGATTTCAATCTAATTGTAGTTCATTTATAACCATAATTACAATATCAAGGGAATCAACTGTCTTATATTTTTACACACACTCTCTGTCTGTGTCGTTTAGGGCGCCATTGTTGCGGTGACTGGCGATGGAGTGAACGACTCGCCCGCTCTGAAGAAGGCAGACATCGGTGTTGCTATGGGGATCTCTGGCTCAGACGTCTCCAAGCAGGCTGCAGACATGATCCTGCTGGACGACAACTTTGCATCCATCGTTACTGGAGTTGAGGAAGGTAAGAGAAAGAGGGAGACAAAGGATATAGGAAAGATAGAAAGAAATCTAGAGCAAGCCAGAAAATGAAGGCAGCTCATATGAGGCAATTATTTTCATCTATGACCCGGATTTTGACCTTTATTCTTCATTATTCATTCTTTAATTGGAACTCCATTACATTTCACAAATCTGGTGGTTGCTAGTCTACCTGAGGTCCATAAAACATTCATAATATAATATAATATAATATAATATAATATAATATAATATAATATAATATAATATAATATAATATAATATAATATAATATAATATAATATAATATAATATAATATAATATAATATAATATAATATAATATAAAAACTGTACAAATAATTCAGTATTAAATTTTAGATAATTAAAATCAACAAACTTTTATACAAAACAATAAATCATATGAATAAAATCAGTTTTATTATAGTATAGTATAGTATAGTGTATAGTATAGTATAGTATAATATAGCTTAATGTTTTGATTAAAAAACAACAAAATGACAACAACTGTGAAGAAAACTAGGTAATATTTCAAATTAAATACTAAACACAATTGAGAGTGTCTTTTTATATTAACTTTTTAAAAAAGCATGTCAAATATGTTTTTGATTTGTATTAATTCAAATTATACATTTATTAAATATAACCATATTATGGTTACAGTTATATTCAATAAATTACTTATGGTTATATTCAATAAATGTCATAAAATCTGAATTAAAATCCAGATAATTACAGAAAATATGATAGATAAAAATAAGTAAAAATAAGTTAATACTTGTATTAATTGTGTTATTTGTTTTTTATTGATTTATATGTATGTATATAGTTTTTTTAATGCTTTAATAAATAAAATCTACAAAATAAACAAAAAATGAAGAAAAGTTGGTGACATTTAAACCAATTAATGAACACACTGAGCATGTTTTGTATGGTAACTTTCATTAAAAAAAGGCTTTTATCATTTTTAGATTTTGAAGTATGTATTAATTAATATTAAATACAATCATATGGCTTATATATATTTGAATTATATGCAAAATGTCTTGACAAATTTTGGAAAAGCACAGGAACACAGTCTAGAACAGGGATGCCCAAACTCGGTCCTGGAGGGCCGGTGTCCTGCAGAGATACTAGAAACTTCCAAGCAGGTGTGTTGAGGCAAGTTGGAGCTAAAGTCTGCAGGACACCGGCCCTCCAGGACCGAGTTTGGGCACCCCTGGTCTAGAAGAATGAGTGAAACGACTTCGACTCAGCTAATGGTGAAGTCTGTTTCCATTTTTTTCTCTTCCAGGTCGTCTGATATTTGATAACCTGAAGAAGTCCATCGCTTACACACTGACCAGCAACATCCCTGAGATCACTCCCTTCCTGTTCTTCATCTTAGTCAACATTCCTCTTCCTTTGGGAACCATCACCATCCTCTGCATTGACCTGGGCACTGATATGGTGAGACACACACACACACGCACACGCACACGCACACACACACACACACACATCTAACGTCTTTATTTCAATAATGAACATACACTGGTCAATGTAACTGGAACTGTTCTTTCTAGTTATCATTCTCACCTTTTTTCTGAAATACACTCTCCAATCATTACTTTCCATCTCAGGTCCCTGCAATCTCATTGGCTTATGAAGCAGCAGAGAGTGACATCATGAAGCGCCAGCCTCGTAACCCCCACAGGGACAAGCTGGTGAATGAGCGTCTCATTAGCATCGCCTATGGACAGATCGGTTAGTGAGCTGCTACATTATTAAAAAATGTCTTTTAGTTCGGTTTTGGTTAAACTACTGTAGAAAGAGGCCAACTGGTCTACTGACCCAAAATGAACTGAATAAAAGTGAGTTCCTGTCATTTGTAGGTATGATTCAGGCTCTGGGAGGATTTTTCAGTTATTTTGTGATTCTGGCTGAGAACGGCTGGCTTCCCAGTCTGCTGGTGGGCATCCGGCTAAACTGGGACGATCGCTCTAACAATGACCTGGAGGACAGTTACGGACAGCAATGGGTAAACATGCTACATTTCACTGCATCAGATTACACAAACTATACACATATTTCAAAAGTTTGGGGTTGGTAAGTTTTATTTGTTTGTTTGTTTTTGAAAAAATATCACCAGAGATGTATTTATTTCATTACAAATACAGTAAAAACAGTAATGTTGTGAAATATTATTACAACTTAATGTAACTTTTTCTATTTAAATATTTTAAAATGTAATCACATGATCCTGCAGAAATCATTCTAATATGCTGATTTGAAACTCATAAAACCAAATCATTATTTTTATAAATGCTGGAAACCACGATACATTTTTTTCAGGATTCTTTTACAAATAGAAAATTCAAAGAAACAGCATTTATTTGAAATAGAAGTATTTTGTAACGTTATCAATGTCTTTACACCACTTGTGATCAATTTATTGCATCCTTGAATATTTTTCAAAAAATGAAAAAAACTTTTGAACAGCAGTGTATGTGAACATGGAGCATATAAGAGTGTGTAATCATAAATGTCTTACTGTCAGACGTATGAGCAGAGGAAGATTGTGGAGTTCACCTGTCACACGGCCTTCTTCGTCAGTATTGTGGTGGTGCAGTGGGCCGACGTCATCATCTGCAAGACTCGCCGCAACTCTGTGTTCCAGCAGGGCATGAAGTTAGTATCTCTCATGATAATCCTTTAACACTAAGATTCTACATCAGCTGCAAGTTGAATCAAATGTTAAGGCTTGGAGTTTGTAGGGACTGACCCAAACTAGCTGAGCTAAGTGATTGTGCTTGTTCTTTGTAGGAATAAAATCCTGATCTTTGGCCTGTTTGAGGAGACGGCCCTCGCTGCCTTCCTGTCTTACTGCCCCGGCATGGACGTGGCCCTCAGGATGTATCCTCTCAAGTGAGTGTTACCTGGATAGAAACCTCCTGATGGAACAGTACAAAGCAAATTTAAAATGTGCATCCTCATTATCATTGTGATAGATGAGGAAACAACAGTTTAACTAATGTGAGTCCTCTTTTTTCCCCTCTCGTTTCTTCTCTCAGGCCCAGTTGGTGGTTCTGTGCGTTCCCTTACAGCTTCTTAATTTTTATTTACGATGAGATCCGAAAACTTATCCTGCGCCGAAACCCAGGAGGTACAGAGCTTGAATTATTCTCTAGTCTAAATAATATATATACATATTTTAGCTATATTGCAGACTTACGATGAAATTCAATATAGAATTATTGATATTTACATATTTACTCTCTCATGGCTTTTTGTAGCCAATTACAATGTCATTCAAACGTTTGAGGTTTTTTTTTTTTTATTGTTTTTGAATCCTTTAATGCTCACCAAGGCTGTATTTATTTGATCAAAAATCTGGTAAAACAGTAGTATTGTTACATTTTAAAAAATAACATTTAAAAGATACTTGTAAATCATAAGAATATAGTAATTTGGTGCTGAAGAAACATTTTTTATTATTATTATCAATGTTGAAAACAGTTATGCAGCTTCATATTTTTGTGGAAACCATGATACATTTTTTCAGGATTCTTTGATGAATAGAAAGTTCAAGAGAACAGTATTTATTTGAAATATGCTTTTTTGTAACATTATAAATGTCTTCAAAATCAATTTAATGCATCCTTGCTGAATAAACCTATTAATTAAAATCATACTGATCCCAAACTATATATCTATTGTAGTTAAAATAAACCAAGGATTTATTTCTAAACTGTTTCTCACTAAATGAACCAAGAGGAAACAATATAGCATTTTTAATAATAAAAAAATACATTGCAATAAAAAGAAAAACTGACCTACATATAGTTTTAATAAAATGTTTTTTTGCATGGAAGATGCCACATAGACACTCATGTGAATGTCAAGGAGTTTATGAAGCAAATGAATCATTGAATCAGTTTTGAATCGATTCACTGTAGTTGACAGTATGAACTGATTCATGACTAATTTATTTTAGTCATAAAAGTGGTGAGGAAGCATTGCAAAAATAAAATGCCTTTAGACATATTCACAATGCTCCTCATATGAATATTCTGTGAATATCTGATTGCCCAAAGAAAGAATAATTTTAATATCCATGTTACTGATGCTGAATTTTAATTATCCTCTTTCTCTCTCTGTTTTACTTCAGGCTGGGTTGAAAAGGAGACATACTACTGAATTGTCAAATACTTCTCTCATCAATTCTCCCTCATTCCCTTGCTCTCTTTCTTCATCTCTCTCTTTCACATTCTACCCATTCCTCCCTTCACTATAAAAACACCAATACAGAAACAACCATGTTACTCCTTAATTTTACTGAAACAAAAAAATAAGATGAGAGGACCAACCACAGAGGAAGATGAAATAACTCCCTGTTTTTTGGGGGGGGGGGACTACAGCTGAATCTGCCAGTATGATAGTAGTAAGGTTTACTAATACTGTTAAACACACTGTTAGCGTGAGCACACGCACGGCTTCTGTAATGGATGTCACGCATCACGTCTGTCCAAACCCAGCAGCTGCATTTAGACTTGGTCACGGTCGACAGGGACTCCTGTACAAACACTGCCACGCTAGATTACTGTAATCTTTACCATCCAAAAATACAAATAACCTAAAGATCATAACCCATTTAGACTCTCGCCCTCTGCTGGGGAAAAAGAGGAGCACAGCTTTCCTCACCCCAATCTGGTACCTGTCTGTCTCTCTTTCTCAGCGTTTTTTTTTTTTCGGTGTCATTGTTGTTGTTTTTTGAGTATTGTTTTTATTAATCATTCATAACTTTTTTGTTCGATATTTTTTATGTTAGAAGTGTGTCTGAGAGCTGCTTGGTTTCATTTTTCTCAGACATGACAAAGCACACTGCCAGCCTTTCACTCTTTCTCTCTGTCTTTCTCTCGTTCCTCCTCTCCCTCCCCTTTTATCCTGCACTCCCCCCTCCCTCCCTGCTCTTGCTCCTTCTGTCTGTCTGTCCCCGTCTGTTTGTCTGTTCGTGAACGATGTGAAGAAGCCATCCTCCTCTATCCGCCCCTGTTTCCCCTCTTCCCCTGTTAAAAAAAGAGAAAATACAATCTTTCTGTGTCCTAGGAAAAAGAGACTTCTCTCTGATTTCATTGTTTAAATAAGTGCAGAAAAAATGGAGTAAAAGCAATGTACCAATACGTGGAACAACAGCAAAAAATGAAATAAAAAAGAAGGATCTCTCTTTTCTCAGCTTGGCATCGGTTTGTTTTTGTGTCTGATGTCTGGTATGAAATCGAATGAAATATTTTGTGTAATTTTTAAATCTACTGCAATTTCAGGATGCCTAAACATGCATTCACATGGTGTTTGAGATCAAAATAAACACTTTTAAATATCAAGAAATCATTTCGCAGGAGTGAATTTCATATTTTAGTGTAGTTGAATATCATCCAGAATGCATCAGATGTCTTTTGAGTTTGTAATTCACATTATTCTCAGTGATTCTCATTATTTACTCATTTCTGTATTAAGGTAATGAGAATCATCTTGTCTGGACACGATGCTATTTTATTTAATTAAAACTATAATAATGTACAATAATACTGGCATGATATACTTTAATACTGATATAATACTTTAAAGATTAAATTAAAAAAACATTTTTGCAGCATATTGATGTCAATTTTGTGGTTAAGAAATGTGATTAAATTTTATGAAAATAATTTGCTAAATTAAATAATGGATTTAATTATTTTATATTATTTTAGAATATATTATAATTTATATTTATTTTGAATTATTTTATTTTACTATTATATTATTGTATTTTGGGGGTTGAAATATAACCTAGACACATTCTTAACAGGCTTTGTGTGATTCAGCCAGTAAATTTTAGTCAGCTAATAAAAATATCACAACTACTCGCTCAATTAACATGACCACTGTGAGAACTTTTACCTCTGTAATGGCTTTTCTCTGAACTCTGCAAGTCTGTTAATGGTTTTACTGTCATTAATTCACTCTTGCAGGTTTATAACCTTCCTTCTCATAGCTTTTATGAGTTTCGGCGCCGTGACATTTATAGAGGTGGCTTCTCCCAAAATCATATCACAACAATAATGGCATTAAACACATCTCTTTCGAAATCATTCCCTAATATTTTAGCAACATTCATCATTTTGAGGAAGTTGTTCTTCAATAACGTTTCAAAACAGCAGGTGGTCATAAATTTAATTTGAGATCAAATTTCCTGTAAATAAATAAATAAAATAAAATTGCTTTTTCACAGACGTATCACATAGAGGTGTGGGTCACCCCGTTTAAAGACTGTCTG
This sequence comes from Spinibarbus caldwelli, assembly GCA_039654775.1. Classification (NCBI taxonomy): domain Eukaryota; kingdom Metazoa; phylum Chordata; class Actinopteri; order Cypriniformes; family Cyprinidae; genus Spinibarbus; species Spinibarbus caldwelli. Next base: position 4,663,376 of record CM077245.1, read on the forward strand.
CGCACACAGATAGAGACCGAGGGCCTATAACAGCTTATATATTTATACAAGCTGTTATATATATATACTGTTTGGGGTTTTATATGAAAGAGAAAGGAGGAGACGGGCTGCAGTAAAGTCTTTGATGAATTCCCTGGTTACATTCGGCCGCTGTTTCATTTTGATGATGAAGAGGGCTCACAAACACACACACACACACACACACACACACACACACAAAACCACACCTCTAAAAACAGAATTACAAACATGCCTTGAAGCCAACTCTCCAAAATAACAGAACTATGTCTCCTCATTATGAAACACACACACATACACACGCACTCCCCTTGTCAGCTGTCCTGCCCGCTTTAATCTTTCTGTTCAATGCAGTCCCCCAATCTCTCTCTCTCTCTCTTTCTCTCTCCCCCTTTCCCCCTCTCCCTCTCTCGCTCCACTGTTCTGTGTGATAGAATATCGATCGCTCGCCTCGTCTCAGCAGAAAGGAGGAAGGGAGGGGGCAATGGTCAGATGTGCTCCAAGGTTGTCTCCTTGGCAACTGCCAGATAGGTCACAGGGTTGCCATGGCGCCTAGGTCGTCGGGGTCACAGAGAGGAGGAGGGGTCACCGGGCTGACCAGTAATGTTTGGGTGATGAGTAATTGTGGACATGCTCTGTGTTTGGGTGTATGAGTGCAGGTGGGGACGGTGGTTCATTGGTTCATTACGGCCATGTTTTGACTGATCTCTACTTCAAACACACAATACAGACTATATATGATTACATATTCCATAAAATGGTGCTCTTTGCCACAGTCCAATTCAAATAAAGAGTTTGTGTTTAAATCTAATAATAATAATATCAAAGGCTCGTGTGAGTTGCTATCAGTTGAGGTTGCTGAAATCAGCTTATGTTCTTCAAAACTGCTTCGGTAATATAAGAATTTGAGGATCGATCACGAAAATCATAGTTATTGTAGTTAAACCTTGGCAACCACAAATTAACCATGGTTTTGCTACACTAACCATAGTTTATCCATAGTAAAACTATGGATATACAAATGACAATCAATTTACCAAAAAGCTGTGGTTACTACGTCTTTATTATAATAAAACCATGGTTAATTTTCCTAAGGATATGATTGAATGTTGCTTTTTTACATATTAGAGCAGTTCATTTCAAACAAACACTCCTCTAATAATAATATCAAAGGCTCATGTGAGTTGCTATCAGTTGAGGTTGCTAAAATCAGCTTATGTTCTTCAAAACTGCTTCGCTAATGTAAGAATTTGAGGAATGATCATGAAAATTAACCAGGGATTTACTACTAATAAAACTAAAAATCATGGTTATTGTAGTTAAACCGTGGTAACCACATATTATATTCTGCAACACTCACCATAGTTTAACCACAGCATTTGTGGTAAAACTGTGGTTATACAACCCACCAAAAAGCCATGGTTACTATATTTCTACTACAATAAAATATGGTTAATTTTCGTTAGGGTATAATTACATATATTCCAGATAATGGTGATCTTTCACACATTAGAGCAGTCCAATTTAAATAAAAAGTCCTCTAATAATAATATCAAAGGTTTGTGTGAGCTGCTATCAGTTTATGTTCCTAAAATCAGCTTTCTTCAAAACTGCTTCGCTAATATAAGAATTTGAGGAACAATCATGAAAATTAACCAGTGTTTTACTACTAATAAAAAAAATCATGGTTATTGTAGTTAATCCATGGTAACTACATATTAACCATTGTTTTGCAACACTAACCATAGTTTAACCATGGTATTTGTGGTAAAACTGTAGTTATACAAATGGTAATCAATCCACCAAAAAGCTGTGGTTACTACATTTTTACTGTAATAAAACCATGGCTAATTTTCCTAAGGGTATGATTACATATATTACATAAATGGTGCTCTTTCCCACATTAAAGCAGTCCATTTCAAATAAACAGTCTTCTAATAATAATATGAAAGGTTTGTGTGAGTCGCTATCAGTTGAGGTTGCTAAAAATCAACTTATGTTCTTTAAAACTGCTTTGCTAGCATACACAAAATAAGGCTAAAGTAAAAGGGAAGACGTTTTCGCGTACATGTTTGTATATATTCTTTAGGCCTACATATGTATAAACAATTTTTGAGATATACTTGTTAAATGTAAATCTATAATATATTATATATTGACACATAAAGCTATCGAGCGGTTAACTGTTGCTATGGTTACCATCTGAGGCCAACGGATTTTCTGTTCGTGAGCGTCCATGTAAGTGCACTTCCACGAACTTTATCTAACTTTTGTGGTTACTAACAAAACTGAAATCTACTTTTAAGACCCCCTCAACGTTTGTTTTTACTTCATGTACATGAATTCACACCGTAACAGTCTCCACAAGCTATTTCATAATGTTGACCCTTGCAGAGAACGTTTTACACCGCTAGATGGCGACGAAACTCGCCAAATCATATTTGAACGCCGAGATGAAAGTTCAAGATTTGGTTCAGATGGTTTCTTCAGATCCAAGTTCATCTTTTCATCCAGGTGATGTTGTTACACATTTATGCTTATGCACATTAATATTTGCTTATCACACAAATAAGGCTATACTGACAAGATTTAATCTTAAAAAGTTATTCCTTCCAGTCAACAAGACCGAAATTATCTTGTTTTTAGAAAATAAACCAATAGTTTGGGACTTGGATAATGAGGCTCTTCCCTGAATGAATACTGTTTAGATTTACATTTAGGTTAATATTTACATTAAACAAAATGTTTGTTTACAGGATGCCAGCAGACGTTTGCTCTTCAATCGAACTCTGGTCAACTCTGGAGTCTCCTGCAGATAAATGTAAGACAAAAACGGTTTCTAGATGGTTCAAGCTGGTCATTGGCTAGTTGAATAACCACCATTTCCCAAAGTCAATCTTAAACTGGTAGGCTATAACCAGCTTGAAGCTGGTTAGTTAGGGTTAGGGTTAAAAATGACAAGCTAGAAATTAGTTGCCATCTTGGAAAACACAGCCACCATCTTAATCTGTATTTCTAGTAGTCAGTGTATGAAGATTTGGCCTAAAGATCCAGACAGAAACCAATGCACAAGAAATTAATGTTGATTATTCAGTATCAGTTCATACTAAACCTTAATGGCTAGTGAAGTTTTTTAAAGTGTTTCTTATAAAGCCAAGTTTGTGTGTTTTCATGGAGGTAGGCTAAAACATGACAAGGAGTATCTGAACGCTTATAACCGGTCAGCTGGTCTGATATTTGATAGTTGGAGTTTGTTCCAATGAGGAACCGGGATAGAAATGGATGGAAAGATCTGGACTTGGACGAGCAGGAAGGCTTCGTGTCGAGGGGATTTAAGTGGCTGATCGCAGTGTGTACGTGTTTGATGAAGGATTTTAGGTGATGGTTCTACGGGCCATTGGCAGCATTGCAGGCTTGGGCCAGTGTCTTGGGTTTAATTCTTGCAGTTACTGGCAGTCAGTGTAGAGAGCTGAGCCAAGGCGGAAAATGAGAGAATTTCCAGAGGTTAAATACAAGTCGAGCGGCAGTGTTTTGGATGCGCTCGAAGGACCGTGTAGCAGATACAGGTGGACCAGAGAGGACCTGAGGTGCAGCAGTCTATCTGTGATTGAATAATGCCTTGACAAGCACATGATTAAAGGCATGATTAGTGTTATTTATTAAACCTACTGTATAATATATTTGATGCACAAATTTCTAAGGCTTCTAAATTATCAACATGATTGAAGCTTTGCTGGAAAAACTATTGTAAACAATCTGCTACATAACCTCTGTCGTCTTATTGATAGTGTATACTTTTTTAGCAAGTAAAAGGCCTTTTAGTATCATTTTTAAATTCTCTTTAGGTCATGGTTGACGTGTCTTTTTACTGTGAAATTTTTTCTGACTTTTATGTAAAATAACTTTTATTTTGTTTGTAATGTTTCAAGATCACAGTTACTGGACTGAATCAACTTTACTTATTTACTTGTATTTTTTATTTTATTTTTTTAGAAAAATGTAGTATTAATTATGATACATTAGTCTTTATATGTTTTACCTCCCACAACACAAATGAATGAGCTTTGATCATCAGACTAAGCATTTAAATATTATCATATTATTGGGAGATATATAAAGTGATAAGTGATATTTGTATGCATTTTATGTAAGTAGTCTACACTGTTATAAAGATCTCAATGATTTACATTGCAAGCTATCAGAATGTCATCTAACTTTTTGGCCATATTAATATCAGCAACTGCACCAAATTGTAGAAAAAATATTGTTATGACAAAGTTGAAGTTAGACTTGATTTTATCGATTGGAAAGTTGCACATTTTGATTAAATATTACAAAGCCAATGTTTTTTTTTCCTTTGGAACAGAGTGCACTGATAATTCTTGTATTAAAAATGTAAAAATTATAAATTCTGAATTCATGATGACTTTAAGAGGCAAACATTTTATCTAATATAGTACTGTGCAAGTTTCTTTAGAGTATAATAGACAAATATAACCCTGCACTTCTGTTGTTATACATGCAGAATTCTTAAGCTGATCTATTAAGTTGTGTATGATGGATTTCAGATGTGCCAATGTCCATCAAGTGCAGTCCCACCCTCGATAACTCTCAGGCTCCCTCACAAATATGCCCCTCTTCCCCATCAGTATCTACTCGGTCGTCATGGAAACAGCCAAGATGCTGGGTACAACAAGGGAAAGTGAGAGAAGGAGAGATGGAGGGTGAGGGACGCAGGAAAAAAAAGTGTCTGAAGGTCACTCACAGATTAAAGGTTGGTGATGACAACTGTTTGTGTCCCTGCTTAGGCTCAAGTTCAGGTCCTCATGTTAATAACATTAAACATTTCATCTGGTTAACACTGTGTTTTTGCATAGTCCCGCACAAACCCTCAAATATATCACGCTCGGTTGTTGTTCCTCCGGTTTCTCGCCATGTCACGCCCATTGATCTTCCACTTTCTCCTGATCTCTCTCTTTCTTTCTGGCTCACTCTTTCTCCCTGAAAGAGCCAGATGGGGTGAGCGTTTTTTATTCTCAGAGGCCCTCCTGCACGTGCCTCCTATTCAGAGCCTTAAAGCGTTTAATTCATGAGAGGTTTGATTCTACAGAGAAGGGGCCTCTACATCCCTCCCTCCGCCCGTGTTCTTTCGCCCCTCTCTCTTTCTCTGATCCACTCTTACACCATCTTATTTCTTACTCTGTTCGCCTCACTTTTTTCCCTCTCAGCGCCTTTATTCACTCCCCTCCTCTTTTTGACTGTTTCTTTCCTACATACATTGCCTTCCTGCCTCTTTTTCCATTTACTGTTCAGAAGTAAATGTTTTAATAAAAACATTTAAATGATCTTCATAATGCATTTTTTTAGAGGAAAATACTATATGTTTTGTTGTTGATCAAACTAATCAATCAGATTTTTTTCAAATGCATATGCAAACATAATCTTTGGAAAAGAAATTATACCTTTTTTTGTTTGATATAAATGCATAGAGTATATGCAGGATTGACCCTCCCGCTCTCTGATAATTACACATTGAGTTAGTGACCATTATCCTGTCAGGTGCCTGTTTGATAAAGCTCTGATAAACCTTTCTCCTGTCCTTGCTTTGCTCTCTCACTGTCTTTCTCTGTTCTTGAATTTCAGAGCCGGTTTTCTGGGCTTCTTACCTTTTTAAAAAATGAAATTTAGAAATTTGGACCTGCTGGCTCCTGAAAATGTTTCCATCTTGGTCACAGATAACTATTTTTTAACAGCTTGAATTGGAAGTTTGTGTAATTTCAAAAACACAAATGTAATAATTCAAATGATGCTTGAGAAGATTTAAAAGGTCCACAGAAATCAAAGACAAATCTTTGACATTTAGAGGACAGGGCTTCACCAAATGAGTTTGTTTCTCAGTGGCTGGTTTTGATTTTTTAGATTTTGTGCTCAATAGCAAACCTTTACATCAGTGACAGAAATTCTTGAGGTGGATATCAAGGTGCACTTTATTTCTTCATAGAAAATGGCTAATAAGGCAAAGGTGTGTACATATGCATATGCATGTTTTAATTATTTATGTTATGAATATGTTTGTGTTATTAGCATAATGTTTATTTAAATTTATGATTAATGTAGGCTATCTATATCAAATGACAGACCATAGTAAGCATGTAAATACGACCAAAATGCGCAATCCAGTTTTAAAATACACGTTTTCCCTCCATTTTGACGACCTCTCCACCTGTCTGGGACCCCGGTGCCAGAAACAGTGGGATTATTTAGTGTCGTTGGGCTTTAATTGATATTGAATGTGGTCAATATTTATTCGGCTTCAGTTAACGCGAAAATAATAAGGCCTTATGTTCGCGACCGGTGTGTTCCCGGATAGAGAGGCCGATGCGCCGTCGAGTGGAAATCGATGAACACACAGAGTTAATTATGAGAAATCAATTAAAAGGATGGAATTGTGACTTTTATAAAGAGCGAACTGCCGTCGGGATATCGACAGGTCGAGAGAGACACTTCCTCCCGGCGCGCGCGGCTGGTATCTCTCTATCTGGACCAGAGACATGGAGAGTGAGACAGACAGACAGACAGACAGACAGACAGACAGAGAAAGAGAGAGAGAGACGTGCTGACACCAGCTACAAAGATTCAGTGAAAATCTTCCAGGTTTAAACTCTGTCTGTCTTCAGGAAGCTGTATTGGCAGCGCAAAGATCTTCATGATGAAACGTATTATTTAAGCTATAATTAAATAATTTATATAGGGCTGTGTATTTAGGGAATCTTAGAAATTTGAGCATAATGTGATTAGATATTATAATGCTTAATTTGTCAAAAAATAACCCACTTTTACCTTACTTCAGCCTACGTAACCATGCCTAACCTTTTTTTCTCACCCTCTCATTCATTTTTCTGTTCCATCCACCAATTCGTTGAAGGGTTTAATCGTAAAGTTAGTCTAAAGACATAATATGAGTACTAAAAAAAACACGGGTATCAGATTGGTTTTACCCTTTTCATTTTTTTTCAGAGACTAACTAGGTTTGCCGTTGTTAAATGAAAATGAAATTTAACAATAGGACATTTCCATTGCTTGTTTGCCAGAAGAAGAAGAAAAATAAACATTCACACACACACACACACACGTATGTATTTTTGTGTGTGTGTGTATATATATATATATATATATATATATATATATATTGTAGCCTATGTGTGTATATTTTTTATGATTTTTAAGCTTTATCATTATTTATTATATCAGATATCATTATAGGGAGCAAATGCAATATGCAAACTTTTCTTGTGTTCACTTGTTTATTTCAGAACGGAATAAATAGCAGTCGTGTGTTTCTTTCTTAGCATATATTTTAATGGTGTCCGATTATCCCAGTGCTTAATCTAATGTTTGCTGTAGGTTTTATTTGATTAATTTCATGTATGTTGAAACAACTTTTGTTTTGGCATTTAGTGCAGTGCTTTTCGTTTTAAGAACTGAATCGTCGAATTTACAATTGGAAATTTTGTTTATATATTAGTCTTGCATTGCTTAAAATATGTTTACTGCTCTTATATTTTTGGTGTTCACGATATAACATTTAATTCATTTGTTGCTAAATTGTTAAGATATATAATCAGCATGTACATTTATTGTTTAATTATGCATTGAAGTTTGCATTTTTGCATATTCAAAATACAAACGTGCTATGCATAAAACTTTAATCTAACGAACAGTTTAAAACCTTAAATTTAAAATAAATGCAAATTTATGTAAAACGTGAATATTCATTTTAATATCATAATACCTTTGACTTCAGTCGTCAAATTTCGATTAGGAACTGAAAGAATCTTTAATATAGCGTACTTTTTTTACGAACTAAAAGAACATTTAGATATTTGAGTTTATAAATGCAAATATGCATTCATTAAATAAATGCATGCTAGTTAGAGACAAACGCGTGTACGTCGGGTAAGAGTTTTAGTAATGCATGTGCATGCTTTGATAATTTATGTTATGAATAAATTTGTTTAATTTTAATGTTTTTTTTTTTTTTAGATTTATGATAAATGTACCCATATCAAATGACTGAGCAACTAAAAGAAAATTCATTTTTGACAACTGAACGTGCAGGTGTTGGTAAAAATTCGAAATGGAAGATGTGAAATCATGCAGTGGTCAAGCATTTGATTTACTCTGCACACCATTTTTTTGTGGTGTCACATAGTGTTTTAGGATTGAAATATAATTTATGTAATAATTTATTACAATATGCATGCAAATAATATAAATTAATATTTTTAAAATTATCTTAATTATTAATGTAAAATAAGTAAAATCACGCAAAATGATTGCATAATAAATTAAACGATTAATACGTTTAAAATAGTATTCATTTTTCCAGATATTTAACAAATATTAATATTGGTATATCGTTCGCATTTTATGATTAAATGGAAGGATCGGTGTGTTTTTGTCATGAAGGACTCGGCAAGTTCGTTGTTTTCCCTGATATTTTAGAAAATTTCGCGCACCTCGTCAAAAAGCTGCAAAATAGTATCGATATTTCAACTTAAACAACAACTTTTGGTTCAAAAGGCTTTGACGAACAAAACAAAAACAGGAAAAAAAAACAACCCTGACATTAACACTAAAAAATACCATTTGTCCACACAATGTGCAAAGCTGTGCAAAGCCCATTAGCTCACGACCTCAGTGCCAAAGGGCAGCTGGTCAGTCTCCAGACGCGCCGGCCGCGAGAGCGCATCGTCTTCTGTCGTTATTGCTCTATATTTCATTAGTGAAGAAGCACATGCATGGCATACACATCAAAATAATATATAATATTACAAATGCAGAGATATAGACTTTATATAATGTAAATATCCATACCTTTTTATAATTGATACCTATTTTTGAATGAGATCTTAACCTAGACTAAAATATTGTAGGTTACTACATATAGGCTACATATATATATATATATATATATATATATATATATATATATATATATATATATATATATATATATATTATGTAATTGTAGAATATAAAACAGAAACAGAAAATAATGCATGAAAGTAAACGTATAAAATATTTATATAAAATATTATGTGTTCATCCAAAATAATGCATTTGATAGATATTAAATAGTCTAATGATATTGCATGGTTGGATTTACTTTTAATTCTTTTTTTTTTTTTTTTTTCGGACACATGGACCATGGAATGGAAACAGTGTGTAGGTTGCAGTGGATGTCATGTTTGGTCTGTTTGTAATCAATAGCTTTGATTCTCTTGAGCTGATCATTGACTTTTTGATGTGCCATCATAAGGAGAGTCAGTGAGGTATTGACCTCCAACATTGATGCTTTGCTGCGTTTTCATTGTGTGTGCTTTTATTACAGAACAAATCGAGTGTGTGCATGCGTGTGTTCGAGTTGCATTAAGACTTTGCTGTATTACTTAAAAAAAATATGAATAGATAAATCCAAACAAAGAGTATCTGAATGGTTAATTTTTAATAAGCTATGTCTACCATTGCCAATAGACATATATATTTAGGCTTGAGAACATGTATCCATGTTTTTCTATGAGTAAAATGATTTGATTGTTTTGTGACAAACACATATACGCATGCACACACACGCACGCTTCGTGAGCTCTGTGCTGGTTGGTTGTCCAGGTGGTTAGAATGCGGGCAAGCGATCAAGTTGAGGGGTTGAAGGTCAATTTCATCCCAGACGAATGACCTCATTCGCTGGAGGCTGACCCCTGTGGTCAAACTGGTAAGGGGAGGAAAGAAAGAGATAAATAGAGAGAAAGAAAGAAGAAACGATTGGCATTGGGGCCGGTCATCTAACAGTCGTGATGTTGTCGTCTTTGGTGTTGTGCATATTCGTTGCTTTGGTCAGATTCTGCCATTGTCCTTTTAGATTAAGTAGATTTTCACTCTCTGTCTATACATCTTTCTCTCTCTCTCACTCTCATGAATTAACACCTGACCTTGACCACTGACACTGAACCTAACCTTCAAGAGTGCCTAAACATCAACCCCCACGGGCCCAAAATACACACTCATACACACATGCACACACACACACATTAACAGAGAGAGGAGAGAAACAAACACACACAGATGTCCAGCTAGAAGCTTGTGTGAGGATGTTAAGTAAATGTCACATCATGTATTATACTTCAATCTACGGAGGTTTGTCCTCTAAATATTCATGTTTTTATTGAACACAAAATAGAGATGGTTATGTGTATATATATATATATATATATAGCCTTTTTTATAATCATTTTTTTTAAGGACTGCAATAGTTATGACTCCTCTAAATATGATTCTTTTTCACAACATGTGCATGTTGTCATCAAAAAGGTGTGTATATAATATATAATATTATATAATAATATATTATATATATTAACACATGATTAATGTATGTATTAATGTATGTAATTTTTCTCCTGGTTTTAGTGAATGCAATAATAAGACAGATGGTGCTTATCTTTATTTGTTTATTTGCATTTTTTTTTATTTAGAAAAGGCTGCAATAGTTACTGTATAGTTAAATATTTATATTTTATAACCTAAATATACAAATAATAAATAGGCAGGTAGACACAAACGAGGGAATTCAAGGCCAGAAAAGAAGGAAGAAAAAAAAAAATGCTACCCGCAGAATTCTCCAGACTAAGTATTTACACTCCTATAGGTTTTTGTTACTTCTCCTCCCCCAAACACCCTTCTCTTTTTCTTTCTTTCTCCATCTTCCTGCTTAATCCCTGCCTACTTCACCACATGTTTTCTAATCCCAAATATCAGAGGTATCCCCCCCTCGCCTTTGAGCCCCTAATGCCGAAACCTCCTTTGATACAACCTTCTTTGCTTCCTCTTCCCCTCTTTTTTCCCTCATCTTATCACTCACTCACACTCCCTGCGCTTGTCCTCTCGTGCCTTGTGTATTGTTTCGATCACTTCTTTCTCTTTTATATTTAGTTTCCATTTTCTTTGTGCAATTTATTTATCTGCAATGACATGTACCTTTTTAAGCTACAATTAAATGCATTTAGAAAAAAATAAATAAATTGATGATAAATCCCATAACTATTTCCCATATTTTTTTTTTTGTTTACTGCATCTTCATGTCAAAGAAGTGTGAGAATATGTAGAGTCATGTGTATGTTTGTTCATGTTGCCAAGTGTCATATCAATAGGTTAATAGGCATAGTGTCACATTCACAAGTCCCTGATTAGTTGGTGCTTCACCAGTCCATACACTGGTCAGGAGTCATAGACCCTTCCGCATTGATTTCCCCCTTTGCCTTAAGAATGAGGTAGAGGTCGGCATGGGGTTCAGCTATTGATCGACCCCAAATCACAACCCACCCACTCTGCGTCAACCTGTGCCACCGTAGCTTTCACAGGGCGAGCCGACGGCACTTTGCTTTGCTTCCGATTGGCTCGGTCAAGGTGCGTTGGTAATTGGGCCTTGTTTTGATTGACAGCTAGATTTACATGCTTACCCATGGATGAGCGCCCCTGTGTTCGACCATCTGATGGGACCGTTGAACCAACTGCTATGTTCGCGCATTAAAAACATGGCCGCTAACCTTTGACACCCTAATTTGCTTAGTCACCATTTAAAGTTGTGTGACGGTCCATTTAGGTTGGCCGTCGTCCATAATTGAGTCCTCTTGCCGGCACTCGTTCATTATTTGTGTCAAATAATTCCTCCCTTCCCTTCTCCCGTCCGCGTTTTCTGTCTTTTCTTCTCTGCTGGATAATTACGTGTCTGTTTTCGTCCTCAATTTTTCTTCATCTCCAGTCATTTCATTGACTCCATACGTCCCTTTTCCTTGCCCACTTCCCTCTATCAACGTTCGGCTTTTCAGCTCTCCTTTTCTCTGCACTTCCTGATTCCCAACTGTAATCTCATCGGCGTTGCTCCCCTCGTTCTCCTTTTTTCCCACTCCCTCTCTCTCGTCTTCACTGTGTAAGCAAGAGAGTAGAGGTTGTTAAACATTTTTCTTCTCTCTTAATTGTTTTGACTTGTGCCATCGGCATCCCGATTAGGGCCCATTGATTTCCTAGTGCTAAGTGCATTGATTTCTACATTTCTTATTGATCTCGGTTCTAAATCTACCCACACACAGTCTCAATGCACAAGGCGAGACAGAGAAAGAGAAGAGAGAGGAGAGGAATCTGTTAAGTGTGTCATTGTTAGACAAAAAACTTATTGGAATGACCTGGAATGGATAGTTCATAAGTGCTGAGTTTGTCAACAAAATTCTCTTTGAAAATATATGTATATGCTATATTAACCATTTAAAAATTCTAAATTAAATATTTTAGTAATTAATAAATATTATAATTAAATAACACATTAAGTAATAATGTGTTATATTAAGTAATGCAAATTTTATGTAGTGATTTTTTTTTTTCAAATTAAGATTTGTAAAATTGAATGCATAAACACCCATTTTTATTGCACAAACAGTAGACAGCACACACTTATTCACCACCACACACTCTTTACCTTTTGCCTCCACGTAGCCACACACACTTACACACACTCGGCACCCCATAAAGATCACAGACGGGGTATTGGGGCTTTATCCTCTTCCGCTGTAACGGTGGATCACATATTCAGCAGGCCTCTGATGGGGCAAAATCAGCTCCCCCTCTCAAGCTAGTCTGCGCGCTACTGATAGCCCCTTCCATGTCATAGCATTAGGCCGCGGCAGGCCGCTGCAGGCGAGACACATCGCCAGCACTTTGGGGGTCGATGTCTTTTACCAGCACTGACTGCTGGATCTTCAGCTGCTGTCTCCCAAGTCTTTGATCGTGTTAAAACTAGCATAGCGTGGAATGATGGTCGAATCTGTATGAAATAGAAAAGACGTTTTGTGGCGGGTCCTGTAAAGGATGCATTAATAAAAGAAGAAGAAATAAAAATCTTGTTTGTGAATTTTAGCCACCATAAGCAAATGTGTGAAATCGAAATATTGTAAGAGTGTTTGGCCGGCTATGCAAGAAAAGCGAAAGGGCAAATGGTGTAAGCAGCCTAGACTGTATCTGATATTAAAAAGGGCATTTGTTGTGGTATTATTCAACTATTAACTAATTCATTATCTTATTCTTCTCCCTTCATCCCAGATGTTAAAGGTGCAAAAAAAAAAAAATACTAATATGTCAAAGAGGAAATATAGAGTTAATAAGTCCATTAAACAAGACATATAAAGAACTACAAATCCCAACATTCCCTTGCATTGATGAGCAGGCTATCTGTCAATAAGACAAGATCTGATGTCGATTGGTGATAAAGAGAAGACAACATTAGCACCGTGCAATTATTACCCTCCGTTGTGTTAAAAGAGAGCTACGGCACAGAGGATGGATTTGTATTAGGGGTATTGGCAGACTTGAGCTGGATATTGACAATATGTCAGCACTGATCATTAGATCAGCTGAAGGGAGAAAGTGTGTGAGTCCCTGCTTGAATCACTTCTAACTCCATCGTTCAGGAATTGGGTGAAGTATAGCAAACGTTCATTCTTTTTAGATCTTTTTCCATATGCATATTTGCATAACATGCACAAACATTGATTGTAGAAAGTACATTATATTCTGTATGTGGTTGTGTAAGAGAAATCTAGAGTTGTGTAGAGTTTTGTATCTGTCTGTTTGTGAGAAGGAATGATATTGTATACAAGGGTTGCACCACAGTGGGAATGTGTCATAGCCACGGTATTAGCTGCTTGTTACAGCAAGAGGGGGTGTTGATATAATTGTAAGCTGGTATTGATTGGGGCGCCTTGTTATTGATGAGAGAGAATTTAATTCAACCAACGCATTTGTCAACATGACATTGCCATTTAACGATGAACTCTTTCACTATCGCTGTCTGGTTCACCCAGACACACAGGAGGAAGTTTCTTTTTATGTGTGCACTAATGATTATTTCTATTGATCGCCAAGTTCTTTACTTTTTCTTTTTATCACAACAGGAACTTAAATAATGATAATGATGCCAGCATTAATATTAATACCTGCCAAAAAGTGTGCATAATGTTAAATAATGTTATCAGTGACTTTTTGTTTTTGTACTTTATACATTGTAGCAGGTGCTCATGCTATTTTAACTACAGTGTCTTGCATGTAGTGATACATTTGCAATAGTTTTTGAGTTTTTGTGCATTTGATTTTCCCCCTTTTTTAATGATGGCTTGTCAATGGTAATGCCTGTTGGATACTGTAGTGGACTATGAGCTGACAATTGAATGTAACCAAATGGAAATGTCATATTTGGAAACTGTGTTTCAGTCTGCACACCTTTCTTCCTTCTCCGCGCTATAGACGCGCAAAACACACTATATTCTACAAGAAATAATTGCTTTTGTCTGGAAGGAGTTTGGATGGGGGGGTTCGCAACGCGTGCCCTTTCAGGCGAGGGGGATTCGTGAAGGACAACTTGTCGCTTCTTTTTTTTTTTTTTTTCTTCAGTTCCCCCCTCTCGCTCGTTGGACACGCGGATGTCATCTGTCAAATGGAGGGGGTGCTTGGGGACAATAAAGCTCAAGGAACCATTGTGAGTCTGTTGTGTTGCAGGAAAATATGATTTTTCAAACAAATAAAATATGCGTGTGTAGCTTTACAGGTTGTGTTAATCAAATAGCTATTAAGGCATATTTCAAATCAGTAAGGGTTGTTTTATGATTAAGTATTTTTCTTATTTTCTTATGAGACGCTGGTCAATAATTGATCTATATCACCTCGGATATAGTAGAATAGATAAACAGATAGATAGAGACAGATAGGAAGATTGGGGAGAGGGTGGTGGGGGGATCAGGAGCTGAGCTTTCGATTTTTCCCGTATTGACTGCGATGTTTAGCGTATAGATTTTTCTATTTAAAAAAATCTATGTCGGTAATAATCTGGAGTGTAAGTGCGCGGCATAGATTGTAGTTTACTGACAGCATTCAGTGTGTCGGAAAGAGGGAATGAAAGGTAGAATGGGAGAGAGAGAGTTCCTACCCTAGACTAGCAATAGACCAAATGAAACTTTTGTGAGGTAGCGAGAATCGGGTTCTGTTTGTTGCTTATTCACAGTATAATCCGCCACGTTAAATAATCACCATAACATCAGTGGCTTCTCTGGTCGCTTATATCGCCCGTATCTTTTCCACAGACATATACCTGCATGTAGATGAGGATATAATCACCTGATTTAAGCCACTCGGTGAATGTGTGTAAGCCTATCGATCAGCGGCCCACCGCGATCATCAGAGTCATCATAATGAAGAGTAATCAAGCGATCAATACGCAGGATAGCTTGCCTTATATGGGATTAGTAAAAAAAAAAAGGGAAGGGGAGAGGGGGAGGTATGGATGGATGGAGGGAGAGAAAGGGGGGCGGGGGGAGTATAGCGGCTGCTCCTCTCGTTTCAGTGTTGCTTTCGTACCGGGAGGCGGACAGAGCTCGCAAGCTACCGGGGTTCCCAGATAACGGGACTATCGTAACGGACACACACGCACACACAGACGGATGGTGGTGGGACAGAGCCAAAGAACTGAATTCCGCTTAACTGGTACCGTGTTGTTTTCTTTTCGTTCAGTTTTAACGTTTCTCGCACAAGCAGTATTGCTCCTTAATTTATTGCGTTTTAATTATCGGCTCGTGAGTGGAAACGAAGGGGGAGCGTATCGAGCCGCTGCGTCGCCTTGTACGTACGTGATTATTTAAATATATTAAGCGATTCTGTTATATTTTATACAACAATTAAAAATGCTGCTTGAAATGCATGCAATGTGCGCGAGATGAACCACACAGTAGGAGACCTAGAAACCAAATATTCCTGTTAAACCTTTGCAAACCGTTTTAAAGCCAGCAACCGCGACTTGATTGCAATGTAACCAAATAGTTTTTTGTACTAAAGTGAACGCGATTTTGACTCGAGATTTGTTTAAAAAGCGAAACTAAAGTGAAACCGGATCGCGACGCGTGCAAGGCCATTGTGACGTTTACCGGCCGCACACCTGTCTCGCGCGGGATACGCAAAACCCAGGAAACGTTATGACAGTTAGGACAACAAGTGAGTTTTGAATTTTAAAAAGTCACCGTTTCAGCCAACGGTTCGTCGTTTGACCGCGTAGGTCTAAACGTTCTCTTATTCTAATTTGTTGGATAATTTAACGGGTTTTTCAGCCAAGCCAACAGAAAGACAAAACAAACGTTAAGTGACCACAAAAACACTTTTAATATAACGTTATATTTAGACGATCCCGACTATCCGTCTGTGTGTCAGTCCGAGATAGAGTATCCCTGAGGAAGAAGTAATGACTGAGAGGCACAATACCAAAAATGTAAAGATAGCTTAAGAAATTTACTTAGGTTATACATTTTAAACCAAATAGTAACTATTAACCTACCAAAAAGAAAAAAAGAAACAACCTCAAAACACAGTCTACTTGACAAAATAAGCAACCAAAGAAGAAGAAACTCAAGACAAGCGCCAAATACAAGAGAGCATAGAAGAAAAGCCCAGACGACAACGGATCATGTTTGTTCCCTTGCCGGTGCCGTTGGTGTTTCAGAGAACCGCTCCTGATTTCAGCGCCTGGCGACTCAAGTCTCCGCTGCCTCTGCGCTCCGGTAACTCCGGTAAGAGATACCTTTACCTCCCTCTGGTTAATGTCGGTAACAGCTTTTCTTTTTTCCTCACTCTGAAAAAAAAATAAAAAACTAAACATGGAGCCGAAACACCTGTTCAGCCCTAAGACAACCGTCTGAATGAAATCCATATTTTTGTATTTCTTACAAAATACGTTCAGATCCTTTTAGTTCCGTTTGTGTATGTATGTATTTTATTTTATTTTTTTTTAAAAAAATGTGCCACTTTGAGTGTGCATTAATGAAGGCTGGTTGAGTTGAAAAGACGTCTGCCCATAATTGCCCTTGTTTGAATGGTTCGTCTCGGCCTCTTTAGGCTTCTTTCATCCTTCTGTCCTCCCCGTATCTGCTTCTCCATCTGCCGTCTGACTCTCTTCTCACGACCGGTTCAGGGAATATTCATGGTAATTTATCGATTCCGCCGAGATCGATACACGCAGACAGCGGGGGAAAGAGACGGAGCGAGTGTGTGAATTTAACGACAAGTTTGAGAATGATGAGTCTGAATGTCACTTTATATGTTGATGTTTTTGTCGATTTTAAGTGCTTTTACTTTAGGCGTAATTAGCTTAATTTCATTTTAAATTGCAGTCATCATCACCAGACTGTAATTTAGCTAAGAAAATTTTGCTAAAGCTTTGAAATGGCAGAGAGAACTATTATTTTTAGTCAAGGCTTTTTTTAATAGACTTTGCATAGTTGTATTCACGTTACAAATAAACAACATGTGTGCAGTTGTTTATATTGTGTGGAGCTGCTTGTAATTTGATTAATTTTCGCAAAATTATTATAGTAATAAATAGTATTTGCATGAAAAGTGTTACATGACTCTGTTATGCAAAGTGTTACCAAGAATGCTTCTTGTAGGTTTGAAATGAAAGAACATCGTATTTTTCCTTGTATAAGGAGTGTTGGTTCTGAAGTACTGCATTAGTGAGGGGGCGAGGGCGCGCAATGTGTGCGCGCAGCGTCTGGCATTCAACGAAGCGGAAATTTTCCAACCAGCAGATGGATTAAACGTATGCGCCACTTATAGATCATGTGTCACCTTAAACACATGTCATACACCAGCATACAATGCCTAAAATGTAAATAAGGAAATTAAAAACTTCGCGTTGGCACCGCTGTTTTTAACTCTGTTTCATATAAGAGCTAAATACAAAAAAGTGGAAACACCATCCATAGACCATCCATTATTTTTTTGTTAATGAAAACGAGGCTGAGGGACACACGTAGAGTCCGCTCATTTATGCCTATATAGTTGTTTAATTTTCGTATCACCTGTTTTCCAGAGTTTTGTGGATGTTTTTTTCATTGTTGCATCTGCAGAACCAATAAAACAGATCTCGCAGTTTCTTCTTCATTCACAAAAAATAAATATGGCGTCTGCCCTGAATAAGGTTTATACCGCAAGAAATGAGAGCAAGAGTCTTTAATTACTTACTGGCGCCTAAATGAGCAAAGAGCCAGACGTTAAGCTTTCATAAGCAGCACCACATAATGGGCCCACATGGTGATGTTCTTTCTTGAAATGCAGGTAGTGTTAAAATTGGATTGGCCTGCTTCTTTGGTTGGGATTTGTCTTTTAAGTCAGAAGTCTAGTAAACTGGAGGATATTGAGTAAGGAAAAGAGGGGGAATTTTTTTGGAAGCATCATTTCTGAAAATAATGATAGAGACATTGATTCTTAAATTTACATTTAAAAAACAATGTTAAAAATAAATAAATAGAGAGCCTAAAAAATTACAGTGAACAGTTAATTGTGCAGCAAGTTCATTTTGAACAGGTGCTTACGATGTTTTCATGTCTTTTATTGATGGATGCACTATTGATGCATGTTTGTGTTCAGTGTTTGCTGACACTTGTGTGTTTGTTTTGACTGTTCTCTGTGGTAATTAGGATTTTTAATGTCTGGTGATGAAATAACTGTCACTTGATGTGTCATGTTCTATATTTTCTTATATTTAAACTGACTTTTTTTCCCACTAAATGGAGAAAACAAAAAATGAGCTGAATGTATTTGGCATTCGGCTGCCACTTGGTTTTAAGACTTTAACCTTTTTGGCTTTTAAAATTATGCCAAAGGTTAAACCTTTCACTTCTTTGATAATATAAGACACAAAATGGACACCAGGCGCCACAGCTGACATTAAATGTTGCAGAGGTCAGAGTGACAAGCATAACAGCCAGTGAGGATCTTTATGTTGGGTGAGGGAAACTATATTTATGTTCAGCCTTATTTACAGATGATAGACACTATCAAGGGCATTGGTTCAAAGTTTTTACTAGGTTTTTCCTAGGCGATGACCATGAAGATATCTAACAGTTTTTACCCTGTGTGTTTACTGTAGAATCTTGGTGTCAGGGAGATTGGGATAGTCTGCACACTATATTTATAATGTAGCTTTGAGTGTGGCTGCTGGGAAGCATTTATTTTCTAGCAAATTCTGCAGTGTTATTGATGCATTCATTTTAGTAAACAGCAAAAGTTAATATTGCAAACGTTATCTTTATGGCTAATCTGCCCATAATTTTATGTGTCAGATATTTCACACATTTTCATCACACTGTGTAACACACTCTCACAAAGAAATGCTGTACAGACCGCCAAAACATTGGATCTGTGATGTCAGCTAAGCTTTGGTTAAATTTAACTAACAATAGTGTCTATCTGTAAGTAAAGCTGAAAATAAACAAACCTTCCCTCACTAAGCATCTATATTCATACTTGCTGTACGAGATGTACAGTTCGGCCCAAAAGTCTGAGGTAATATCAAAAACATGTTTTTTATTAAATTAAACCTGTAGATAAAAGTTTTAGAATTTCATAAATAAATAAATAAATAAATAAAGGTTGGGGGGGGGGGGGGGGAGATAATATTCTGTACTATTCTGTTCAAAACATAACAAATGCATGATGTTTGTTGACATACAAAATACCAAAAAATTATTTTTGCACTCAAATTATGCTGATAATATAATTTGTAATACAAATTACAAATTGAGAACCATTTTCACTAGTTATCTCAAACTTTTGAACCCTGTTGTATTATGTGTTTTTAGCTCTAGGGAGCGAATGCTTATAGAGATGTTTAACAGGTCCACCATTATTTTTAGGACTTATTTCCCTGGTGCTGTGATAAGGCACCACATTGTTGTTTTTTGTGCAGTCTCTAAACCCCTTTCAGGGTCACTTTTATGGAATAATAGTTTTATACAATAAATATATCCACAGCCTAATCACTGCAGCAAAACCACAAAATAGTTTTATGGTGCTGTGTAAATCCAAGTAGTTGCTCTTTAGGAGAATATAGGGGTTCGCTAGAGGTTAAAGGTCAAATGTGATCAGGTCAGTCTACGGCTCCATCGTGTGTCTGTCTGCGCGGGCGAGCTGTGTTTACACTGATACAAATTTACAGTTTGATGCGCCGCAAAGTGTTTTAACCTCAAACAGGTATTGATTAAGGAAGATCAGCCCTGCCGTCCACAGCCAGAGAGTGCGAGTGTGTGTGTGTATATAGATCGGATTTGAGCGGGAACGTCGGCGAGTCCCAGTGCTAACGTGATTGCGAATGACAAAACGTCCACCCGGGTTTGTTAGGGACATAATGGGGAATCAATAGACACAACAGAGATGTCAATACAACATGCTTTATTGCATTAAACCACCTCTCTGTTCCCTATCCCGACACCTAGGCTTACCTTCCACACACACGCGCGTGCCAACACACACACACACACACACACATCTGCCAGTTTGCGTCTTTTTTTTCTCTTTTGATGTTGCACTTACAGGAAACTGAAATCATTTGAAGTACTGCACTCATTGCACTAAGTATCTCTGAACACATACACACACATGCATTAAGCCAAACGCACTCACACGCACACCAGAGTTCCCTGCTGAGAGCCTACCTTTCCGATCGGAGCCATCTCTGTCCCTCCATCCATCTCTCTCTCCCTCTTGAGTATCCATGGAGACATTCATAGGCCATTAAGCAGATGGTAATAAAGGGATGTAGGTAAACACTCTCTCCCCTGCGCCGGCCCTCACCTCTGCGATGGAGACCACCATCAAGACCACTGCCGACTAAATGGACCTCATTCGGACTCCAATACCCCATATCTGACAGGGCCAAGTGGTTTTTTTCATGCTCTGGTGTGTGTTTGCGTTACCTGGTGTGTAGGTGAGGACGTATGCGTAATGATCGCTGGAGGGACAGTGTGTTGGCCGATTTCTGATAGCTCTTAACACACTGAGCGCTATTACGGCCTGACCGTGTGAAATGGGATCTGGTGGTCATATTGTACAGGCGGAGCAAGACATCGCAATCTCTCTCTTTCTCTCGATGGACCTTTATCAGACTCATAAACCAAATTACACGCTACAGCCATGTTAATACACTCTCGCTGGTCAACTGTGACCTGTGCCTTTATGTTTCCATGCCTCTTTTGTTGGAAAACCAGTTCATTCCAGTTTAAAAAAAATAGTTACAATTTCTTACACTTATGTCTTTCCAACACGTGACTTCTTGGAACACAAAAAGATAAGCTTTGAAGAGTGTTCACACTGCTTTTTCTATATACAATAATAGTGGATGGTGACCAAGAATTGCTCCAACAGTGCCACAAAGCTTCATAGAAGTTTCATGTCTTGTAAAACCTCATGATAATTTATCGTAATAATAAATCGACAATTTATTTTAACAGCCTGATTAAAAAAAAAAAAATGTTTTACACCGTGGTCCACATTTACTTTCATTGTATGAAAGAAAGCAGCTTGGACATTTTGCTTAAAATAACAAATTTTGTGCTTCATTGAAGAAAGTAATAGGTTTTGAATAAATTATGAATTTTCTTTATTGGCATTGATGGATCCACAAAGAACCTTTAAGATCCTTGGAAACTTTTCAATTCCACAAAAGGTTCTTTTGAGTTGAAAAAGGTTATTCAGATTATTAAAATACACATTAAAATAAATGGCTCTTTTAAGAACTGTTTTTTGGGGAACACCAAATTCTTTTTTACAGTTATTTTAAAAACATTTTGGAACCTTCATTTTTAAGAGTAATGGGTGAACTACTTTAAAGCCTGAAACATGTTTTGTGTGTGAAATATATGACACTTTGTGTTAACACATACTTTGTCTGAACTCTTTTCATAATCCAATGCAAATACAGTGAGGTTGACACTGAAAATGTGGCATTTGTTATCCATTTAAACATGGATTTTGAACATTTTCCAAATAATTAAAAATAATGGCATAAAACAGATGAAATTTTTAAGGTACTGCAATATTTTTATGCACATTAAGTATGTATAGTGGCGATACATGTTTGCAGTGCATTGGCCATGCATTCACATCTACGGTCTTGCATAAATTATGTTTCTGGCCTAAGGTGGTCAAGCTGTTTTGTTGTTGGTCTAGGGTGGTCTACTAGCCCAAATAAGCATGACCAATACCCCTTTTCCACCAAGGCAGTTCCAGTGCTGGTTCGGAGCCAGAGCCTAGTTTCAAACCGGTTCATTGTCTTTCGACACCCAAAGCACCAGCTCCGAACCAGGAAAAGCTGTTAATAAGTAGCACTAAAACATTGCTGGGCTAGAAGGAAGAACCACTTACGTCAGGGGCTGGGGGCGGGGTTACCGTGACCAACAAGACGACAGAAACTTTGGACCGCCATATTTGAAATAGCAGCTAAACACGAACATGTTGGATTCGCGGTGTTTGGATGGTGATGTAGGTTCGCAAAGCCATGAACATGAATAGCAATGCAACGTCCGCCATTGTTGATAGTTTGTTTAGGCTTGTTCGGGATGGATCGGCACTGCGCGGACCGGTCGGTGCGTGGCATCGGTGTGCTGCGGGAGCGACTGGAAAGCAGACGGCTCTTTATGCTTTTGGATCGCTCTCGCGGTGCTTTAGTGTGTTGTGTGCTGATCGATCGATCGGTCTGCGTGGCGCTGATGCACCTAAAACAAGTCTGTTGTGTTTGGCGCCGCCGCGCTAGTGAAACGAAACATGAAACGTATTCAATGACATAAGACCTGGCTCTGTATTGGTTCTCTAGCCTGTGGAAAAGCAACCGGTTCTTAAAGGGCTCGCCAGTCGAACCAACTAAGAACTGGCAATAGCACTGGCTCTGAACTAGCACCTGGTTCCTGCTGGTGGAAAGGGGGTACAAGACTAGCTTAGACCAGTTAGAAACCCCAGAAGCTTCATTTCTCAGTCTATCCATCACCTTTTCACTCTTATACTAGTTGTTTGTACAGTATGTATACAAATACCAAATACATTTGCCTTATATCTAGATTGTAAATCTCTCTTTCTTTCTCTGGAAACGGCGTGTGAATTGCCATAGGGCTCGTCATTGGGGTCAGGGTCTTACCGCCTCTTAATTAAGCTCAGGAATTAGATTTCAGCACTCACACACACACATTTACCCATTTGAAACCACATACATTTACTCCTGGACACAACTCTTATTATGGCATCCACAATATGAGCCATCTTACTTTCTCTTTCCAACTCACTGTCATTCCCACTTTTTGAGCCCTTATCAAAGGAAATCCTGCTCTTTTGAAGGAAAAGAGCTAGGGTTCACACATTTTATTATGGGGAGAAAGAGACCATAGCCCTCTGGTCAGCTGTGTGCAATGTAGAACAGAAATTGTTGGCTGTTGAGTGGAAGAAAGAATAAATGTGTTAGATGAAGACCAAGGGCCAATGCAGTGTAAAGAGGAGCGTAAAACAATCAGGTACGCATTCATATTGATTTTTAATTTCAACTTGCTTGAATTAATATTCGCTTTTAAAATTTTATCAATCGATCTGGTCTCACCGTGCAGGTTTCAGAGCGTGTACGCATGTCTTTCACAAGTATCTACATTGGACCAACCACCCGTGATGTGGCCATTTAAGTAATAACTTGGACTCGAAACAACCAGAGCTTGTTTGATTGAATTTATCCCCCTCCCCTGCATTTCATATCAGCTCCTGGACCGAGAGTGTCCCAATTTTGGGCGGGTTTTTCACCACCCAGTTTAATTTGATGGACAAGCTGTATGAAAATGAGCATGTGCATGAATCTGTGTGTGTGTTTGGACCTCAGGGACATGCCGCCCTTCCCCATGGCTGTGTAGTGGTTACAGTTGGGTTCGAAGGGAGAAATTTAATATCCCTCCACAATGTACAATGAAGGGGGTATTGCAACAATGGTGTGGAATAAGCGGGAGAGAGAGAGAGAGAGAGAGAGGAAGGCAGGCGTGAGCGGCAGCTTTTAATAAATCTGAGTGCTTTTGCGCTTCAATCTTCTCAAAGTAACCGCATCTTTACCCTACACCCCCCTCCTCCGAACACACACATTCACACACAATGCGAACATGTACTCTTTCACACTTTTGACAGTAGATGTGGACAAATGAATTTAAAGAAAGACATTCAAGCCCACATGATCATGAAAAGATTGGCAAGGAACTCTTTTGAATTTCAAACTTCACCAATAGCAAACATCTGAACGTTTTTGCTTAAAAAGATTGAAAATTCAACACATGTGAGTGTTTCCAAAGGAATGCTAAGAGCCGGTCCCACACTGCACATACACATTGTTAGGTCAAGGTGCTTGTTTATATTAGTTCAACATTTCATTTTCTTGTTTTTTTGTTTTTTGTTTTTTGTACGTCCACTTATTCTTTTATTCTTTTCTTTCGTGGTATTTTCATTCTTTTGATCCTGAAATGAAATCAATCTACAGTATCTCACAAAAGTGAGTACACCCCTCACATTTCAGCAACTATTTTATTATAACTTCTCAAGGGACAATACTATAAAAATGAAACTTGGATATATTTTAGAGTAGTCAATGTGCAACATGTATAGCAGTGTAGATTTACTGTCCTCTGAAAATAACTCAACACACAGCCATTATTGTCAAGATAGCTGGCAACAAAAGCGAGTACACCCTAAGTGAACATTTCAAAACTGTGTCCAAAGTGTCAATATTTTGTGTGAACACCACTGTTATCTAGCATTGCCTTAATCCTCCTGGGCTTGGAATTGACCAGAGCTGTACAGGTTGTTGCTGGGATCCTCTTCCACTCCTCCACAATGATATCACGGAGCTGCTGGATGTTAGACACATGACGCTTCTCCACCTTCCGCTTGAGGATGCCCCACATGTGGTTAAAAGGGTTCAGGTCTGGAGACATACTTGGCCACTCCATCACCTTCACCTTCAGCTTCATCAGCAAGGCAGTTGTCATCTTGGCCGTGTGTTTGGGGTCATTATCATGTTAGAAAACCCAGTTTCTGAAGGGAGGGCATCATGTTCTGCTTAAGAATGTCACAGTACATGTTGGCACCCATGTCTCCCTCAATGAACCGCAGCTCCCCAGTACCAGCAGCACTCATGCAGCCCCAGAACATGATGCTACCACCACCATGCTTGACTTTTCTTGGTACTCCTCACCAGGCCGTCATCACAGATGCTAGACACCATCTGAGCCAAACAAGTTTATCTTAGTCTCATCAGACCACAGGACATGGTTCCAGTAATTCATGCTCTTGGACAGGTTGTCTTCAGCAAACTGTTTGCAGGCTTTCTTGTGAGCCAGCTTCAGAAGAGGCTTCCTTCTGGGACGACGGCCATGCAAACCGACTTGTTGCAGTGTGTGGCGAATGGTCTAAGCACTGACAAGCTGACCTTTCACTTCTGCAACATCTAAAGCAATGCTGGCAGGACTCATGCGTATGTTTTTTGAGGCCAGCTTCTGCACCTGACACACACCACGAGGACTCAACTTCTTTGATTGACCCTTGCGAGGCCTGTTCCGAGTGGAACCCGTCTTGGAAAACCTCTGTGTGACACTGACCACTGTACTGTAACTCAGTTTCAGGGTGTTACTGATCTTCTTATAGCCTAGGCCATCTTTGTGGAGAGCAACAATTCTAATTCTCAAATCCTCAGAGTTCTTTGCCATGAGGTGCCATGTTGAACATCCAGTGGTCAGTATGAGAGAATTGTACTCAAAGCACCAAATTTTAACTGCTCTAATACAAGATACACAAATTTGTATAGTCCTGTCAAGCAGACGAAAACATGAACATGATGAATAGGACATGTGGCTTTGCATGGTTAAACGATGTATAGCTGTTATCACTTAGGGTGTACTCAATTTTGTTGCCAACTATTTTGACAATAATGGCTGTATGTTGAGTTATTTTCAGAGGACAGTAAATCTACACTGCTATACATGTTGCACATTGACTACTCTAAAATATATCCAAGTTTCAATTTTATAGTATTGTCCCTTGTGAAGATATAATAAAATAGTTGCTGAAATGTGAGGGGTGTACTCACTTTTGTGAGATACTGTACCACCTTACAACCATCTTTCTTTATATTTCTCCCTTTAACTCTTTATTTGTCGTTCATACTGTGACATTTTTTCAGGATTATTTGATGAATAGAAAATTCAAAAGAAAAGCATTTGTTTTGAAATAGAAATCTTTTGTAACATTTACACTAGGGGTGCTTTGATCAGGATTTTTGAGGCAGATCACCGATTGCCGATCACAGAAAGCAGTATCTGCCGATACCGATCACCAATACCGATCTTTTTAAAGCCTTCTTTTTTATCATGTAGAATTATTTATAGTGATACTCCAATCAGGATTTTTAGACATTTATTCAGGGCCTAAATTTCATTTTTGAAAATGGGGGAATTCCCCTCTTAGGTGACTCTTGTGAGAGGGGATTTTTTTAATTTGAGGGGTGGAGGGGGCATTTTTTTTTAGACATTTTTCAAAAATAGATGTTTATCTCACCTAAATGTTTGATCATGCAGTGCATTTTTGTTTTTAACAATCATGCAATAGCTTACACACAGCACAAGCCTGATTTTGTGAGCTGGCATTCTACGCCAGGTTCACACATAGGCCTACTCCGTTTACAGGGTGTTTGCAGTCCATGAGCAGAAGCAGCAATGACTGTACTTTCACACAGGAGTCCGCAATCCATGGCTGTTTACCACAAACACAACATTTATCCATTATTTTGATTTCAAATCCAAACATTGTCACTGAAAATGCTTTTTCAGCATTGCGATTCTTTTTTTACACAGTACAGTAATACAATCTTTCATAGACGTGTTTAAACACAATAAATATAAGCAAAGCAACACATTATTCAATGCTTTTTACTTTTGCATTTACTTCTAGATTTATATATTAAGTTGTTCAAGTGGCAAAACATTTAAACTACTTTTCCAACATTATCACAAACTTACCATTGACAGAAACAGTCAGCTCTACTGCCTTTCCTTTTGCATTAATTCTTTATTACAAACAATCGATTATGAGGTTCATAAAGAACTTTTTCTACCTCTACAAGTGCCATCTATTATTGAATTGTTTAAAAGTGCTCTTTCCCTTTAAACCTAGCCAAAAAGCCATATGTGTTGACTGAAACACAGTAGACTTTAATTATATGCATTTATGGTGTTATTACAACATTTTCGTGTTAATCCATGTTCATGTTTACTGCAAACAATGTGCTGTCACTTTAATTCAGCGCAAGCAGTGGAAACGATCTCTGCACTGCTGCAGACGCATCGCTCCTGGAACGCACCCGCGTGTAGTGTGAACACTTAATCCGTTAATGATGAGCGCGGAAAAAATACGCACCGCATACGCACTGCAAACGGATTGGCGTTAAGTGTGTGCGCTGCGAGTTTGCACAAGCGCACCTCTCCAGGAGAGCGCGCGAGCGCTGAATGGTTTAAACACTGGCAAGGATTAAAAAGAAATGCAATTTATAAACTTTAGTGACGACGCGACCCTGCCTCGATTGTGCAAGTGACAATTCCTGTGTCAACTGTGCAGCGTACAGCTCGCTTATAGTGCAGACGCGATGTGATTTGAAGCCATAAGCGCATTTTGAGAAGGAAAGAGAGACAGAGCGCGGTGATTCACTCCCACTGTTTGTGAAATTACGTTTCACATAAGGTTTTCAAATTACTTTATAAGTTATTTAATGAAGAAATATGAATTGTACCTCACCTTTAGCATTATAATGATTTCACCCGCGCCGGACAGAGACTGAGACGGAGCCGCTGCATGCCGTGCCAAACGTCTCACGGCAGGCTTCATCAGCTTGAGATCGGTGTTTTGAGATCAGCCTTTTTAGAGACCGCCGATCAAACGTCCCCAAGCGATTATCGGCCGATAGTAATCGTACAGTACCCCTAATTTACACTCACTTTTAATCAATTTTAAGTGCGTACTTGAATAAAAGTAATCATTTCTTTAAAAATAAAATCTCACACTAAACTTTTGAAGGATAGAGTGCATAGATGGAATCTGCCTACTTCAAAAAGAATTACTAACTTTATTGCAAAATCTAATGCTATGAACTGTAGGCCAGTGATCGGCTTACATTTAATGATATATATTGACTTTACTTTTTCCCTCTTGTTGTGTGCTTTTATTTCAGCGAATACTTATATATATGATTAATTTGATCCAAATCATATGTTATTTGGCTTAAAGAATGAAATCGTTTGATAGCACTGATAGTGGCACAAGTATTGTATAGAAAGCAATGTTTTCCAATCTCCTAATGCACTTCTGTTTACTCATGATGACACTTCTGATTTGTGTTTGTATGAATAATATGTATTTGTTAAGAATAATTAGGTCAGGTGACCCACCCCATCACTTCTGCTCCTCCCTATGTCTATCCATCTTCCCCTGTTCCATATGCAGGATGAATATGGTGAGTATACGTGCAAGTCAGCTGCATAATTTCATAAAGAAATCCCGCTCTGATTACCCAAGAGGGTAACCACAGGAACGGTGCAGTTGGTGCGGGGTGTGGTTTACCTGACAGGCCGCCTGGCTAATCCCACAGATAAGATAAATAGCTAGCGTAGCTCCGACCGTAAGTGGACTTGACCTCCGCCGGCACGGCAGCGGTGCATGTTTTAAGATAATGAGGGAGTTGTGATATGCACTCATGCGCGTGTACTGTGTCTATATTTAGAAGGAGATTTGTTATAGTTTTCTTTGAGTCGTAACGTATGGGCAACAAAGGAAATCTCCAGTCGCATTAGCGTATTCAAAAGAGCCCGCGTGCATATGTGAACTTGTAGAGCGGCTCTTGAAAGAGAGACTCTTGTCAGGGCGGCTGTGTATTCAAATTTCTCTTTTTGAAGGGAATCCGAATGTCTCAACTGGTTCAAACGGCCTCAAAAGGATGCACCGCGAGTGTGAAAGACGCTCTTTTCTGCATGTGGCTAAAGAGACACCCCCGATTGGAGTGTGTTCACCAGTTGTCCATTCAGCCGTGCACTCTGACCCCTCTCGCCTCCCTTTGTCTGCCCGTCAGGGGCAGTGGGGGTTGACAAGTTGACCCCTGACCCTCGCCTCAGCCCTACTCCTCCTCTGCCCCTCTCTCGTGCCCCCTTCCATTCAAATGTAGCCACTCATCATCCCCCCTCTACTCTTTTTCATCTTGTCCCGTCTTTCTAAAAGTACCGTTTTCTTATTGACTCTCCCGCTGTCTCAAGTTCAAGGCCTCACGGGCCGCTTGCATTGAGGCGGGAACCTCTGCCTAGTGCACCATGTGCTTGGATTGCAAACAACATTATGATGTGCATCAAAAGTGTCTCCAAAATTTGGAGACATTGTTGTGAAAACCCCTTTCCTCATGGAACCATAGATGCCAATAAAGAGTGTATACAATGTACAATGCCATTTAAAAATCATTTTTGGTTTCTCGAACCTTTAGTGAACAGTTCTTAAAAGAAGCATTTTTTTTTTCTTAGTGTGAAGAACATTTTAAAAATCCAAAGAATCCACTTCAAAGAACTTCTTGTGGAATGGAAATGTTCCATTGATGTTAAAGGTTCTTCATGGAACCATCGATCCCACTATGAACCTGTATTTTTAAGAATGTGGAACCTTTCCATTCCATAAAAGGTTATTTATAGTGGAAAAGGGTTCTTTAGATTGTTAATTCCTCAAACTAAGAAAAAATGGTTCTTTTAAGAACTCTTCACTGAACACTAACATTGTTTGCAATAGATCTCTGAGATAGCCTCCAGTTTTCACAGTAAATCAACTGTGGTAGGTTTGAATATGATGACGTGTTTTTTTTAACCATAGCTGATGAAAGTTTATAATGATGAACAAAAGCCCAATTCTTTTTGTACGTGTGATGTTTTGTGCACGTGAAAGTGTTTGACCACAATTTTAAATGTTCATAATGACTCTGTTAGCACTCACAAGATTAATCAAAACACAATGACCTGAATGAGACAGTATTATGACATGCACCAAAAGCATCTCCAAAATTTGGAGATATTGGACATTGTATAATCTTAGTTGCAATTGATCTTTAAGATTGCCTCCACATTTAGCTCCAAAATATGAAAATCAACTATTGTTGGTTTGAATATGACTTGTTTTCTTATTTGATGAAAGTTCTCAATGATGGACAAATGCACAATTCTTGGGGTGCATGTAATTTTTAATGCTTTTTTTGGTGACATATCCATTATAAGGGTTTGTGTGATGTTCCGATAAAATTTTTCTATGCATTTTGGAAATGTTTGACCACAATTTCAGTTGTTCGTTATGAGTCCAGCAGCACTTATAAGATTAATCAAAACACACAATAACAACAACAAAACTGAATTAACCAACATTTTGATGTGCACCAAAAGTGCCTCCAAAATTTGGAGATATTAGACATTGTATAATGTCGTTTGCAATGGATTTTTGAGATTTCCTCCAAATTTATCTTCAAAGTAAAAGTAAATCAACTGCAGTTGCTGTGAATGTAATGACCTGTGTTGCTTCATTTAACCAGAGTTGATGAAAGTTCAGAATGGTGAATAAATGCACAATTCTTGAGGTGCATATTACATTTTGTGCATTTTTGGTGACATTTGGTCCTTTATAAGTGTTTTTGTGATGCTCTGATTTTTCTATATGTATTTCTGCATTTCAAAAATGTTTGACATCAATTTCAAATGTTCGTTATGAGTTTGGCTTCTCTCACATGATTAATCAAAGCACACAATAATAACTGAAAAACGTAATGAGCCAACATTATCATGTGCACCAAAAGTGCTTCAAAAATGTGGAGATATTGCACCTTGTATAAACTGCCTTTCAAATTTATCTTCAGTATCCAAGCAAATCATCTGTGGTTGGTTTGAATATAATAACGTGTTGTTTAATTTAACCAGAGATGATGAAAGTTTTCAGTCATGAGAAATGCATGATTCTTGTGGTATGTATGATGTTTTATGCGTTTTTGAATGTATCCGTCATAAATGTTTGTGTGACATTCCGATGGAATTTCTTGACATGCGTATTGATGCGTTTCAAAAGTGTTTGAACTCAATTTCAAATCCTCGTTATGAGTCCGGCAGCTCCCGCAAGATTAATCAAAACATGCAAGAATAACAGCAAACCTGAATGAACCACAAAACACTTGGCTGTTAGTAAATATCACAATACACAGCAAATGACCTTTCACGTGTCACGGAAGCACAGACTGTGGAAACATGCGAAAGAAACACACCGTTGTGTCATTATTAGCAGACGTGCATTCACAAGTTCTCCCTCTGTGTGGTTCAATTGGGTACGAGAGGTGGAGGTGAGCAACGCGTGAATCGTTTAATCACAAAGAGATACATGTAAAGGGTGAATATGAATCAAAACACATTTTAACGTGAACTCAAGGAATGTTTTTGTGCATTGAATGACTTTGTGCGAATGTGGTTGTAGTGTCCTTTCTTTGGATGGTGTAATTGAATGACTATCAGAGCGGCCTCAGAGTTGAGGATTGAAAATAGAAAAGAAAAGAGGGGAGGATTGAGATCGGGACAAAACGAATAAGACAGAATTTGTCGTATTTCACACGAATGAGTTCTTAATATGGTATCAGAAGTCGCTGAGCTGTAGAAAAGACAGAAATCTCAAGGACATGATATTTTTGTAGTATTACTATGCCAGTGTAAATCACAGAAATGTGCAGAATATTCAGAGTTTTTGGTATACTCAGTTAAACTTCATTAAAATATTTACTGAACATTGTTAAAATTTGCTTGACGACAACGGACTGTCTGAATGCTCTACCATGGATGATGATAATAGTTTATTGTATAGCCATTAAAGGAAATGAAACATTACTGTGTACGTGCAATCTGTAGATGCAGTTTTTAAGACCCCTCTTTTAACACACACACACACACAGATACGAACTCACATACACACACACACACACACACACACACACACCAACTGCACTTTCGGCCCTAAAAGCCCCTTTTTACTCCCTCAATTTTGTCCATTTCTCGTCCATCCTCTCGGCTTTTATATTTGAAGGCGGTGAGAAACCACATACAGAAAATAACACAAAAAGATGTGCTTGTCAGAATTATGAGCCTCACCGCATGTGTCTTACCTTGAAGATTTTTCCTCACTCCTTTATTTATCTGTCGGAAATTACACAGATGACAATTAGGTGTATATGCTGGTAAATTGGAGTATGTGGTCACTCACTATATGGCTATGCCACTGAAGAAATGGTATATTGTGCGTGTCGTTTTTCACTGCTGGAATTATTAAAACATTTGTCACTCTGACGGAGTGCTGGGAGATTGTTCTAACTATCTTTGTTGTGCTTTAATGTTATTTCAGCGACAAACATGTGGTGATGACCATATGGTCATTAGCAGTGAGTCCATGTTTAAGTATGCTGAATACTAGAGCATTTCCAGTCTAATTATTGTTTGAAAAATGTCACATGAATACAAGTAACGCTAATAAGTTGTCAAGCTGTCATATAGCATAGTGTATCATGTGTATGCAGTATTGAATTATAGCTACCTGTTATTTTTTGAGCTAATGGAATGAGCTTTATATTAATTTAATAGCAGAAACTAAAAGTTTGGGGTCAGTAAAAATGTTTTTAGTCTCTTATGGTCACCAAGGTTCCATTTATTTGATCAAAAATACAGTAAAATGCAAAGCAATATTGTTAAATATTATTTCAATTTAAAAGAACAGTTTTCTATTTGAATATATTTTGAAATGTAATTTATTCCAGTAATGCATGCTGAATTTTTAGTATCATTACTCCAGTCTTCAGTGTCACATGATCCTTCAGAAATCATTCTAATATGCTGATTTGACGGACAAAATATATATATAATTAAAAATATTGAAAACAGGTGTGCTGCTTAATATTTTTGTGGAAACCATAATATTTTGTTCTTAATATTTTTGCGGAAATCTGATTTTTATGAATTATGGCTTCTTTGGCAAGCAAGTTCAGAAGCATGGTGTTTATTTGAAATAGAAATCTTTTGTCATTACAAATGCCTTTACTGTCACTTTTTATCAATGTAATGCATCTTTGCAAAAAAAAAAAAAAAAAGATTATTTCTTAAAAAAAAATCTTACTGACCCCAAACTTTTGAACATTAGTGTTGTTTAAAAAATTAATATGAAATTATAACTTTTTTATTTGACTTTTTACTCATGCGTTATTCCTTTTTTTTTTTTTTTTTAAGCTGGAGAAACTTTTAGTTAACATGCATTTCCATCATTAAATGATAAAAATGGTGCCAGGTGATGAGATTATTCATGTATTTAATTAAAATAACACAAGCTTGTGTAAATTCACAGACACAATATTGATGAAGAGCGTCCAGAGAAGTCGTTGCGTGTTTCCATCCGTATCGTTCCCGCAATGAGAAGGCTAGTTAACAGGAAAGGGGGAGGTGAGCGTCCAGGGTTCGGAAATGAGAAATGGCCCAACGCCACACCACCAACTCCTCCACCTCTCCCCTCCCTGACTGTCCCATCCCCCTCTCCTTTATCCTTCCCCCAGGAAAGAACGCAGCAGAGGGATGGGTCAGGAGAAGAAGGGGTGGAAAAAAGGTGGGTGGGGGGTATAACAGAGAGAGAGAGGGAGAGAGAGAGACAGAAAGCATTAAAATTCATGGCCTTTTTTATTTTCCCCACTGAAAATCAATACCGTCTACTATGGATGAGGTGAACAGTGGACAACAGTGGTTGTGGGCAGGGGTGGATGGGGGGGGGGGGGGGTAGATGGATGATGGTGGGGGGGATGGATAGTTTGTTGTTCATTAAGTGTAAGCTGCAGTGGTGGGAACCCTCAGTTTAGGGCTATTGTCCAGCGATAGTGACATAAGGAAAAGGGGACGATGGGCCAAAGCAGGACCATTGAACGGGCAGGTACAAACAGAACACACACGATTTCGAACTGCTCTTACAGATTGATGAAACCATAGTACTACGATATTAGGTATTACCATCATGGAAGGGCTAGAGAAAGTCTAAATTCAAAAGCTGAAAAAGAGCAATGTAAAAAGAAATGTTATGACTCAAAAATAAGAAAGAAAAAAAGTCATAATTTTCTCACCATCGTGAAATGACTTTTTTTTCCATACAGTAGCCACGTTTACATGTACACTTTTTTGTCATTCCGATTGAAAGATTTGGTGGACTGTTTACATGAGACGTAATCTAATCCGATATGGTGTTTACATGTGCCTGTGCTTTCAGTTTTGGGACACACTAAGTATAAGTAGCCTAACAACAAATACAAATCAACAGAGGAAAAATGCCCGTATTTGCGTTAATATTTTTAATAGCTGCTTGCACTTGCTTAGAATAAACGGACTAATATTTGAATCCCTTGCATTCATTCGAGCCCTCAGTCATATGGCGAGAACACGATCATAGAAATCATACGGCCGTCTTCTGTACCACACACAGAACCAATATAGCTTGATCTCACCCAGTTGATCAACGCATATCATCATACCCCCCTAATTTCTTAATGTTAAAGCATTAAAGGATAAAATAACAGTACGAGCCTCTGTAATGCCGCTCTGAAATGAATTGTATTCTGATACTAAAAAGTTTTACTGTAGCCTAATTAAATGGAACAAATACACGATTTCTTACCAAGAGTTGCAAACAATAAATTAAAGGAGTGTTGCTTTATGAACACAGAGAGTGATCGCAACGAGCTTTATCACACATAACATTTCCAAATGTGTTTTCGTACAATATTCAGGGCGTGAGCACTTATAAATTCAAGTAGATCGGAAATTATGAATCTGTAATAAACATAAAAACAAATGACAAAGGCAAATTTTGGTCAAGTTGTTTATTTATCATCATTGTGTTGTTTCTAAGCTGAAAAGCAGAAAAGCGCGCTTCATTTCAGATCCGTTTTTCACTCCGGTCGTGAGAGAAGATATGGCAGTTCATAATACAGCAAGCGTTCTCCATTCTAATGTGTTTTTAACTGTATAATTGAAATTTTAACTTTATACCTCCACTATTACCTAGTCTCTACCGTAGTGTCGGTGTCCCCAAATCACAGAATGTACTGCGTTGCCAACATCACGGTCACGTTCTGACGACCTGACCTCTTGACGTGATGACGTTGACGCAAAGTAATCGGTTTAACACGTTTACATGGCAGAATTTTAATTTTGTTCGGTTTATAGAAAGGTTTATCCCACCCCTCTCAAACCGATTACAATTTCATTCGGTTTGGGCATTTTTATTCCGATTGAGGTGTTTATATGGAGCATTTTCATTCGGATTGGACTTTTAAACCGATTACAATGCCCCATGTAAACGCACCTAGTGAAAGTCAATTGTTTCACAAAAAACTTTCTTCAAAATATTTTCTTTCTGTTCCACAGAAGAAAGTAATTTATAAAGGTTTGGAATGACATGAGGGTGAGTAAATGATGACAGAATTATCCTTTGAAGGTCTGCTATTTATAAGGTCAAATATGCACATTTGTGACTGTGTGAACTCTTTTGTGCAGACAAATTCGAATTTGAATCAATGTAAGCATCTGCGAACCTCCAAATGAATTTGAATCACTCTAAACTCCTTATTGAATATAAAGCACATTTGTGACCATTAGATGCTCAAAATCAAATCTGAATCACTGCAAGCTTTGAATTGAATTCTAATCAGTCCTAGCATTTAACTGAATTTAAATCAAATTTGAATGACTGGAAAATCCAAAACAAATCTGAATCATTTTAATCTTCTAATTAACCTTGAATCTCTGCAAACCTGAAATGAATATGAATCACTCTAAATTCCTTATTCAATTTAAAATACATTAGTGACCATGCGATGTTCAAATTCAGATTTGAATCACTGCAAGCTTTGAATCAAATTCTAAATAATGCAAGCATCAAAAGGAGTCTGAATCACTGCAACTTTGAGTCAAATTTGAATGGCTGCAAGATTTAAAGAATAAATAAATAAAAATACGAACGACTCTAACCTTCTAATTGACTTTGACTTTCACTGCAAACCTCAAAACGAAGTTGAATCACTCTTAATTTAGTTGAATTTAAAGCACATTTGTGCTTTAATGTGAAGCTCAAAATCAAATCTGAATCACTGCAAACTTTGAATTGAAATTGAATCACTGTATGCGGAAAACTGAATGTGAATCACTGAAAGCTCCAAAACAAATCTGAATCACTCCAAACTTTTTATTGGCTTTGAATCATTGCAAACCTCAAAACAAAGTCAGATCATGCTAAACTCCTTACTGAATTTAAAACACCTTTGTGATGTTAAAATCAAAACTAATCACTGTAACTGTCAAACTGAATTTGTATCACTGCAACCTCAAATCAAATTTGAATCACTACAAGATCCAAAAAGAATCTGAATCCCTTTTACCTTCACATTGACTTTGTCACTCCAAACCTCTAAATGAATTCAGATCACTCTAAACTCTTTAATTTCAAATTTGTGACCATGTGAAGCTCCAAATCAAATCGGAATCACTGTAAGAATTTGAATCAATGCAAGTGCCAAACCGAATTTGAATCAAGTTACTAAATAAATCTGAATCACTTCAACCTTCTAATTGACATTGTATCACTGCAAAAAATGAATTCAATTTAATCTAAACTCACAATAAATCACATTTGTTATTGTGAACTGTATGCGATCAGAAGTTCTTTCTTCCATTGAAGCACATGATGCTCTTTGAATCATTCTCAGATCAAGCTGGAGAACATGATTGTCAGGTTTTATTCATGTAGCTCCAGTGCTGCTGTCATTAAAGTAAAAGAGATACATCAGAAATTCATGTAAATATGAAACTTTCCACTCAAACAGTTATGTTGATAATATGGTTTACACTGAAATACAAATACATGCAAAGTAGAAGATCGAAACCCTATTCTATATTTATATATGATCCTCATATTCAGATTGTCATTCTCCCATCAGATATGACAGCTTCTTGTCCCAGCTTGTTCGCACTCAGCGGTAGTCTGGTTTCTCACTCCATTCTCAGAGGTATGGAGAAACGCTCACCTCTCACACTTCCTCCCCAGGACACCAGGAAGCCCATTACGATTGTGCATACATGTATGTCCAAACGCACACACACACATACTTGTGTATATAGTATGTGCTCTGTGAGGGGCTCTCTGTGCATATACAGGACTTGTGAGGCTGGTTACTATGGGGATAGGTGTGGAGGTGTAGGCCCATGCTTTTTTTCTGACGTGGGTAAAAGAGTCATAAATAATGAAAAGGAAACTGCATTGAAATGCAAAGGCTGAGGCGTAGACATGTGGGTCGTATCGACATTTGTGAATTCTGGGATCCACACAGTGCGGAGTTTCTATCTCAGACCTGTAGAGCCTGAAAGGGACTGAAATGTAGCAGCATTTCTACTGATCTTGATAAGTTGTCGCTTAATATTTATGTCATAAATTATAAAGGTGTTTATTTTATGCCTGAGGTTTTTTGTGCATTTACAGTAGCACATTTGTATTGCATTTAGATAAAAAAAAAGATTGAATATGCAAATATATTAATTAATGTATACATTACACATAATTAATTGGGAAGCATATTTATAGTAACAGTCGTTCATGTTGATCTAAAAGAATGGAGCATGTTATTGCATGCATCTTTAGTTATTTTTCATTCATATATGTTATTTGTGTAATTGTAAGTCATAGAAAACATGCAACATGCATGTTTTTTCTTTTTAGAATATAATCCTTTTTCATATTTGGAACTATTAAATGCTATTATTCTTTTTACACAAGTGCAAATATGAACAAAATTTTTACAACAATCTTTGAATCAAATTTCAAACAATAAGTCTTCAAACTGAATGTGAATAACTGCAAAGTTGAATCAAATTTGTATCTCTGCAAGCTAATTTACATTTAATCATTTAGCAGACACTTCAACTCAAAATCAAATCAATGAATGCTTCAAAATGAATTTGAATCACTACAACATTAAATTGAGTTTGAATCACTGCAGACTTTGACTCAAATTTGAATTACTGCATGTTTCAAACTGAATCTGAATCACTGCAACTTTTAATCAAATTTGAATCACTGAAAGCTCCAAAACAAATTTAAATCACTCCAACATTCTACTTTACTTCAAAACTAATGTGAATCACTTTAAACTCCTTGTTTGAATTGAAGCCAATACCAATTTGAATCGCATTCAAATCCATTCAAGTTTTGAATTTAATTCTGAAGAATGCAATCTGTGAATTGATTCAGAATAACTGCAAGCTTTAAATCAAATTCAAATCCCCGCAAGCCTCAAAACAAACCCGAATTACTTTGCGCTTCGAAACCGCTTCAATTATAATGGGAGTGTTTTAGTTTTGCCGTGCCGCTCGCTCGCAGTATAGATGGGGTTTTATAGACTTTCAGATGACAGATAGAGGTTTGAATTGCACATTGAATTGCACTTTGAGTGGCCTTTTTTATATCTAAGATTTCACATGGAGGTGGACATCACGGATATAGGCCTGAAGTACAGATAGAGGTTGGAGTGCATTTCATGCTCACAGGTGAGGACGAATGTTTTGTGTGTGTGTGTGTGTGTGTGTGTGTGTGTGTGTGTGTTTATGTGTGTGTGAACGCGGACCCTTTGAAGTGGAAAAGGCCTCTGGTTGGCAGTAGGCCAGTGCATCAATAAAGGCAACTGGAGTTTGAGAGCCAGTGAGAGGCATTTAAGTTCCATTTCTCCCAGGCCTTACAGCTCAGGAAAGACCTGCTCTCTCTCTCTTTCTCTCTGTCTGTCTTTCACGCACGCCCTCACAGAGAGAGAGAGAGTAATCAGGCCAGACTTGTGCACTACAATGTTGGAGTGTGCCATAATTGAATATGTGTGTCCAGCTGTTTATGTGTGTGTGATTGGTTGCTGATTTTGAAGTGGCTTGTTAGACACACTAGCACAGTGGGGTTGACTTTCAAGTTTAATCATGAAAGATGTATTTTTGTGCAAGGTACAAAGCACACAGCTGCAGTGGGAGATGCAAACATGCACTTCTTTCTTTAGTTCTTGTCTGCTAATCTGGCTTCACGTTGTCACTAATAACCGTGACGCCTAACCACACCTCTCACTTTGTCCATCTGTTTCCTCAGTAGTGATTTACTATTTAGCGTAAGGCGGCGGAAAACTGATTTATGCAAAATCCCTGATAAACTTGTGTTAATCCACTGTATCTCATTTTGTTTCCAGAAATCTTTTGCCATTTTTATTTATGCTGAGAGTGACTCGAACCCAAGTTGCACTGCTTATTGCCCAAAGCCCAAAACATACTTTATGCAGTTGTGTATACTACTGTGCTTTTTTGATTTGACACTTGTGGTGATCTTTAGTACTAAAATGATCATATTAAAACATCTAGGACAGAGTTTTGATAAACTTTTAATGCCACATACCCTTATATAGAGAATATAAAAACTTCTATATATTCACATGTATTTATATAAATATAAATATATATATATATATATATATATATATATATATATATATATATATATATATATATATGTCCAAAGACCCATTTATATTGGGAAAAATATATATTATAAATATGAGCATTATTATAAATATCTGGTAATATTATATGGTAATATTCAATTTATTTACAAATATTTACTTCTACATACCTTTAGAGTACTGTTAAAGTAAATAACTTGGGCTGTGAATATTTTTTTATTAAATATTTCATAATCTAATATTTTCCAAACTTTATTCAATAATAATGTTAAATTCTGCACATTTTAATATATATTTTTTAATGTTACATGATTGGTTTGCAAATTACTCTTGTTCCTGTTTTGTAAGTCCGTTCAGATAAGAGCATCTGCTTAATGCATACATGTAAATGTTTTAATTAATTAATTAATTAATTAATTATTATTATTATTATTATTATTTTTTTTTTTTTTTTGTACAAATTTTCTCTTTTTTTTTTAAATTTTTTATTTTTTTTTGGGAAACCTCATATCATTGCATTATGGACAAATTGCATCATGGTTTGTAACTCTTTTTGAAAGCCAGTATAGTGGGAAATTGAGCTTGTGTTTTAAGAAGTGTATGTTTTGAGTTTTAACCACTAGTTGAATTGTACAGATGCTTTAAGTGACATCAAATTACAGACAGAATGAGCAAAACAACTTTTTTCATGTGTTCACTAACAACACCAAATAGTGACAGCATTTTTACTCTCATTTCCCTGTTTTCTTTCATTGACCTAACAAAACACTCTCCATTCTTTGTCCACCACTGCCTTTTTTCTGTCCCGTTTGCTTCGTACAACTGTTGCATCACTCAACAGTTTTTTTCTGCCAACTCGCAACCTATTTGCAGTACCCCCACAAAACTCGCAGCCGTCCTCCCTCTCTCTCTGTGTGTGTGTCTCTCTCTCCCCTTCTCTCTATTGATCTAGTCATAGTTTTCTGTCTTCAGCCTGCTGGCTGGCTGGCTTTAATCAATACAGATAATTGTCTGCTTTCTCCCGATGCCAAACAGTCTTGTTTTTTCTCAATGAATCCAGGTCTTCCCCCAACTTACACACATACACATAAGCAGGGCCCACCTACACGGGATTCCCCCCCATTAATGACGGGAGATAACCTGCTTTCCTTACCGATTTTTCCTCCACCCCCCCTCCGCTCCCCCTCTCATCGATTGCCGTGAGATATCACCCCATGTGCCCCGCTCTCAGTGTGTAAACACGCCGAACACGTGGCGCCAGAACTACACACGCTCATGCATAAACAAATACGCCAAGCATGCATTTGCAAATATGCGAAACGTCACATTTATGTTACGCTGATGTTGCCCTGGTTTGCTCTGTCCGATTAAAAAAGGCACAGACATCACTGTATATTCATCTGAAAGTCTTTGCATTGCAGTCTGTCGTCGAATAACACAAAGGTTCAAACTGCTTTGACTTCAGGCTTGTAAATAAATGTTCACTTAGTGAATTCAGCTCAGGTATCTTCTGATTTCATTTTGATTACACATGTGGTATGATATATAATGTTCAGTATGTACTGTATCTAGCGTTGACCTTGGATAAACAACTTTTGCAGGTTATTGTGTGGGCTTTGCATCCTCAATACGAACCCAATTTATCCGAGTCGATTTGACATTTTTGAGCATTTTCGTACAGAGGAGGTTTCAAAAACCCACTCATTCAGACGTTCCCTGCCGTTCCTTAAAAAACCCTGATGACAAACATCACAGGTCAGTGAAAAGGCAAGGACGTCTTTTCCAATAGCAGCGTTCCTCTGGATATTGTCAGGCAAGATTTTGTAAATCTTTAAAAAGCAAAGGACTTATCTACATGCAGAGCTGTTTTGAGCTCAGGGTCATCACTTAGAATTGATGCTGACAAAATTCGGAGATGGTTTGAATGTAAGCGTTCGCTCGATCAGAACTAAATTTCTATCATGAAACTTTTTTTTTTTTTTTGCAGACGACTTGAATGGTGTTCTTTAGATGTTTCAGCATCATTAAGCATGCAGGAGAATCTATTTCTTTGTCAGGTTAATGCTACATATAATAGCGTTCATGTGTTAAAGACAACATGAAATCAATATCGACTCCATTTACTTTATAATAAATGCCCTCTGGTCTTATTGTGCACGATTCATCAATGCATGCATTTTTAAAGAGAAATAATGTATATTTTTTATAATCTGTCATTACTTTCTCTGCCTGTGACTTGATTAACTTGGGCAGCATGGATGGGGAAAAATAATATTAACCAATAATATCACAGTATGATATGTTTTTCCACAGCAGTAATCCAATCAAGTCTGTCAGAGACGCGAATTGGTTTGCAACCAGAGTTTGAGTCTAGCTTTCCTAGAAAGAAATGTGGCAATGATGGATAAAATGAAGTCCTGTCCACCATTACTTCAATTTATTCTAATTTGAAATATTCTTTCACTTTATGCATTTCATGTTGCCTTTAAAAAACATTGGTAGGTCGCTACACTTTGCGTGTTGCATTCATATATTCTTTATTGTCTTACTACACTATTATTGTTCACTTTGTGATACTAATTTGTTCCTCTATCCAGTAGTCAGTGGTCCAGTGTCCAGTATTGTGGTACTGGAGATTCAGCCATTTTGTGCGTCTGATTTTTTGCTGGTGCAATGAGAACACAGCCTGATCCAATTTGTGTTGGTCACCAGTGTGAAATGGCGGTCAGCCGGGGGACCGGCGCTTTCCAAAGCCTCTCAGCTCTCTTCCTCTCCTCGTTTTTCTCTCTCTTTCAGTCTTTTTCTCAGCTGGTGATGTGCCACTCACCCAGCACCTCACTACCCTGGCACCCAGCACGACCACAACCCAGCAATCAACACACACATATATACATGTGCATACACACACATACATGCAGGCACTGACACAAAGAAGCTGAAGAAGAAATCAGACTAAAGAAGAAATCAAACTATGGACTTTTTGGTATAGCTTTTTTTGTTTTGTTTTGTTTTTTTGTTTTTTTAATATTCACTGAGATGTAAATATTTTTTAAACTTAGGTTACACTGTTAAATAATGATAATAATAATATGTAAAATTATATGTATGCAAAATAGGTTATACTTAAATACTAAAATTATTTAAAATGTTCTCAAATATTATTTTAGAAATTATATATTTTAAATATATGTAAATACATTTAAATATATATTTTAAAATATTTAAATTTTAAATAATAATATATTATTAAATATTTAACATATCCTAGTGAATACAGCATACAAAAACATCCATATTGATGTGATGTTGATGTAACACATTTATTCGTTACATCAACATCATATATATAGTTTTAGAAAGATCTAATACTGTTCTTACTGTAACTTTAATAAGCCATATATAGAAGTTTTAGTGTCTTTTTTAATAATCAGATAATCAATAATCATTTTTTGTATAATTATTTTTAAATAATTACTGAAATATACTTTTTTAATTTAACAGTTTACACTGTTATATATATGTATATATTACTGTACTCATTTTTTATGTAAAATATTATTTAAAGCTATATAAACTGTTTTTTTTAT
Source organism: Spinibarbus caldwelli (assembly GCA_039654775.1). Classification (NCBI taxonomy): domain Eukaryota; kingdom Metazoa; phylum Chordata; class Actinopteri; order Cypriniformes; family Cyprinidae; genus Spinibarbus; species Spinibarbus caldwelli. The sequence goes on from CM077245.1 coordinate 4,706,522, forward strand.
TTTAGTTAACATTTGATAGATATAAAATATAGTATTGTGTGTGCGTGTGTGAGTATGAGTGAATACAGTGAATATTCAAAAACAAAACAAAACACATCCATATTGTGATGGTGTTATGTTGATGTAACATGTTTTTCTTACATCAACATCAGCTGATGTATACAACCATTTGTCACTTTAATAAGACAATTATTGAAGACTTTAGTTATTTTTAAATAAGGAAACACCTAAACAAATCCCATAACTCAAAGACTTCAAAATAATTTTTGATTCATGTTCTTAACATGACTTTTCGAATAAGATAGTATCAACAGCATTCAGTTTACACATTTTCATGACTTGAATTTATTTTTACATCCACAATAAGATCTGTTTCAGTTCTGTCTGCACCTTTTGACAGAAAGTGCAGTTCCCTAACACACTTCAAATCAAAAGGTGACTTCACAAAGTACTTTTAAGCCACATTGAGCACACACACACTCCCCTTTCAACATCTTTAACACAAAAACACATATCTTGCCATTTCCCCTTCAAATATACACACTCACTGTGATTTTGGCAAAATTGCCATGCTTGACAACCATATAGCCGACGACGTAGCAACAAAGAGAGCGAGCGAGCGATGGATGGATGGGGGGAGATGGGGGTGTTTGTGTGTGTCATTTGGTGAGTGAACATAAGTGGCACTGAGGCGGTGGAAAGGTAGGCTGATGGAGAGGGCGAGGTAAAATTAGACAGCAGAGTGGCCACCTTTTTTTGCACAGCCAGAGCTTAGGATGCCATCCGGGAATGAATGTGGCCATGAGTCTCGCCATTCAAAATGGAGTTTGGTTAAATAACCTGCGAAAGAAGCGCAGGTGCTGCGGCCGAAATGGACGGGCGCTAAGCGCAGGAAGACAGAAGAAGAAGAGGTTGAACACACCCCAGGGAACCATGGGTGAAAAACCTTGCCCAAGGGCACGAGCGAAGGGTAGAGGGGGCCTTCATCCATCCAACTATCCCTCTATTTCTCTCCTCCCTCCATTCTTCAGGGGAATTGTCAGTCAGTATTTCCACACAGCCATCCTAATGTTTCCCGACGCTGTTAGCATCGCTGCCGCGCTAGCTGAAAACAACACACCTACCTTACAAAACAGCCTTCGATCCTCCGAGAGCTGCAAGTATCTTCCTGCGGATTTTTCTCCCTCTTGTCACTTTTTCACAGGAACACTGGCATTTGTTGAGCCCACATCAAAACTAGCGCTTAGCCGAGTGCGCGAGGCGATGAAAGAGAGATGGGAATGAAGAAATTAGGCTGAGGACGAGGGAATAAGAGATCTGTAAGTTTGTGTGTATTCATCCATGTTTGAATTGTGAGGCCCGCTGTTGATTCGACTCCCCGCCGCACTCGTGCAAGAAGCGCTCGGGTAAATACAACCCGAAGCGTCTCCAAACTGTGATTTTTGAATCCCCAGGCTGCGTAAATGACACAAAAAGAGTGCGTAAGAGAAAGCGAAGCAGAACAGGAAAGAAATATAAAGAAGTAGTAGAAACGAGAGACAAGGGGGGAGGTTGTGGGCGTTGCAAAAGTGCCTCCAATATGCGCGGGTCTGAGCGTCCTCCGAGAGGGGCCCCGATCGATACCAACTCGGAGCAATAAAGCTTTCTCCCTGTCATCTCCACAGAATACAAAGCAGAATGGGGGAGAGAAGGGGAGGGTGGTGGTGGAGGGGGGATAGAGGGGTGAAAAGCTGTTCCGCTAGCCAGACCAATTTCCTAACCCTCCCTTCTCCTCTCCCTCCACCTTTTTTAGCCCTCCAACTACTACTACTACCACTATGCACACCACCTTTTCTCTCCCTTTTCACGCACTTATCCCCGTCCGCCTTGACTCGGGGGTGTTATGTCTGCTTATATTATTAATAGTGTTTGAATAAATAAACTTAATAATTCATCTCCGCAGTTTTAACCGGATTGATAGCGGGTGAAAGATTCCGCAGAATCCAGCCCAAATGAAAGAGGCATGCGGAGGGACTGGCCGCCGGGTTGGACGAGCAGGCCAGAACAGGTTTGAGGTCGTAGCCTTAGCGTGTGTGAGAGAGAGATGGATGTGCAGGTGAGGGAAGAAAAGCAAGAAAGACGTGCGGCGCAGGCAGTGAGGAAGAGGTCAAATAAGTGTTCTCTTTAATTGAGAGCCAATTTAAGTCCAGTGCAATCGATAAACCTATACACCGAGCAATCTGCCGTCCCCCATAACACATACATCATGCTGTTTAGTTGCTTAGTAGATTCTGTCACAGACGTACACCGACCCTCAGATGGGATTCGTTCGGATTGCCTCGGCGCCCATTGGACTTGCCGTGCCATTTGGATTTCTGTACATTTTGGGCATAATTATACGCTGCCTCTCTCCACGTCTAAGCCTAGCCTCTTATCCTTTATTAGGAGACAGCTGTGTAAATCTTCTCCTGTCATTCCCTCCTTTTATTGTACGATCACAATGCACCTGCACTCACTTTTCTCCTCCTCTCTTTGTCTCTCTAGCCGTCCTGCGTTTACTCATATCTTAATATGGTTCCAGCCACTTTATTTCGCCCGTCATCCACTCCATCCCTCCATCCCTGACACCTCCTGTCGGGGTGAAATAATAGAAGGACAGAGGGTCGGGGTGGACGGACAGAGGGATGGAGGAAGGGTGGAAGCGCTGGCCTCCCTCCCTGTTTTGCGCGTTCCCCCAGGGAGGGTGGTAATAATGGTAGCCATACAGGGGAGGGGGGCGAGAGGAGCGATTATTGTCTTGTAGGGAGTCAGAGGTATCGATCGGCCCAGAAATATGTGGTGCGCGAAAGAGGTACTGTATCGGATATAATATACACTCCTGAGACGGCAGGCGCAGAGGCGCACACACACAATGATACAGAATACCAACCCAGAGACACTCACGTACACACACAAATACAAAATACCCACCGCTGGAGAGGCTTACGCAAACTCCAGCACAAATATATTTACTTAAATCCGCTCTTAGAAGCGCGTGCGGGCTAAGATGCACTCGAAACACACACGCACAGCTAGAGGCCAAGAAAATACTCCCGACATGCTATCTGAAAACACACACAATACACCAAAACAGATGATTCACATGAGCTTAAAAAGCTCTTAAAATTGCATTCAATTACATTCACGGAAGTGTTTTTGGTAAGAATGGAAAAACATCATTTTCACCTCAGAAATACCACTAAAATGCATGTTGGTAAAGTCCACTGCGTGCTATATTTAATTTACACTATCTGGTCTGAATTTGTGGTATGTTTCTGTTTGAAGTGTGTATTAATATTTAAATGAGGAAATTTGTTTGTCCGAACAAGAACAAACCAACTTACTACTTGAAGCCAGAACATTTCAGGTTTTTAGTTTGATTATCACATACACGCTCACACACACATATACACACACATGCAGGTCTTTCACTGCTGTTGCCTGGCAACATGGCTAGGTGTCCTATTGGAGAGCTGTGCTGTCCAGTGATGTCATGACCGCAGCTGACCAGCACTGCTGCACACGCTGTACAGAGAGAGAAAGGGGGAAATATACTGAGTGACAACAGCCTAGAGTTACCATAAAGTTTTGTTGTAGCCTTTATATTTCTTTTGTGTGGGATTTAAAAAAAAAATAAAAATAATATATAAATAAAAAATTATATATATATACATGATGCAACTAAATTTATTATTAAAACACACCATGTCTGAAGTGAATCTTGAATACAAAGCTTGGGCAGCACATGATGCAACTTTATTAGTATATTTCGGACAGAGAGAAAGTGCGAGAAAGGTCTACTTTTATACCTGTACCCTCCATTGTTCTGCTCCATTGTCTTTAAATCAGGTCAACAGCCGATAAGATTTAACACCCTAACCTGCCTCTGCATCTCTCCTTGAGTCGAGGGGGAGTCACTGTTGTGCCTGAAGTATGGGAAGGTGGGTGTGTGTGTGTGTGTGTGTGTGTGTTTGCACTGCATATTTAGAGCACTGTGTTTGTTGAATTGGTGTTGCATTAGTTTTGGTTAAAGGAATATTCCTGGTTAAAGCACTGTGGATGGTGACTGTGGCATGTTCATGATTATCACAAAAAAAAAAAAAAAAATAGTGATGGCCAGTTTTGCACTTACAATGAAAGTAAATGATTAGCCCCATAGACTTCCATTGTAATTTAATTTTTATACATGTTTTGTTTGTGTTTAGCCAGAATTTATTTATTTTTCCAAAATGGCCTTCATGTGGTAACATCTAAATTTCAAGACAAAAATATTATTTATTGTCATATTATACTAATATTGTATTAAGTAAATATATATTTAAATAATAAAATATTATGAATATAATATAAATAATATCATGATTTAAATAATAAATATTAATAAAGTAAGTTGGTTATTGATGGTTGTGTGGCTTGGATATTTGACCGATAAAATATGTTAGTGTAACAAAACCAAATATTTCTAATATATTTATTTCATAAACATATTTCTCTCTTTAGAGTTAAAAGTTGTAGTGTATTTGTACTATGTACATTTCATACGTTAGATCAGAAATCTTGGCAAAAATATCAAACTAAAAATTATGGCATACATATAAAAAAATTTATAGTATTACTTTAATATTACTTTTTTTTACCTTGCATTTGAGCTTCACATTAAAATATGACTGAAGCAAAAATATATGTACATACACGTGTTTATGTATCCATCTTTTAGCATCTAATTACATCCAAACTAATTGGGGCAGCGCAACTAGTCTGTGATCAGCGGGCCACCGTTATTTATAGAGCCGTCCCTGCGAGAGACCTAACCTCCTGTTCCTCCGAGGCAGACGTACCCCTCACTGGCCTCCCCAAAGGTCAAGGGGGGCAAGACCAGGGGGAGGGGGGATGAGGGAGGGTGCTCAACGGACTGACCCTTAACCCTAACACACGCCACCCAGCATCCCTCTTTCAGTCCCTCACACGGACACACACACACCCACACGCCGTCTGTCACGGCCCTGACAGGCGTTACTGAGGAGCTTGGGGGGCACATAAAAGGGGGCCCAAAAAACTTGCTAAACCCCTGACCGTGACCCTGAGCATTACACACACACATATTCACAAGACAGATCCATTATGAGTGCTGGGGTAAAAGGCTTAAACTAGAGGACGCATCAACTGTCCTGTTTGTGTGTGAGGGGTCTGCGTGTGGTGAAAAAGTGTGAAAGTGTGTGTATGTGTTTTCAAAACAAATGCAAGCAGGTGAATGATGGCTGTATAGCTCGGATATTGCACGGTTAAATCGTTAGCGTGACTCACAAAACTCAAGGTTTCAAACACTTTCTTACAGTCCTGCTAAAATTTGTAGTATAGTTAGTAATATGTGTACTATGTACAAACAGTATTTTGGATCAGAAACACTAACTGTAGCAAACACAAGTCAATGTTTTGTCATGGAAAATTCAGGGTAGACTATATTTCGCGACTGAAAGCGAGGTTGTGAAGAGTAGACATGCAGTCTATTTAATTACTTACCTGGTTCAGCATTGAAAGTAGGCCTAGTTCTTATGTTCTAATATTTCCCGATGACACACACAAAAAAAAAAAAAACTCAAGAAAAGAAAAAAAGTGTTTTAAAATTAGACGTGAAATAGGCTTATAAGAGACTGAAACGCACAGCTTATGAAAGCGTTGTTTTCATGTATGGCGTCCGTCCCTAATAATGTCTGTTAACGTTTAAATGGCGTCATGGTTAAATCTCTTAATGACATAATTGTATCAATTTTAAATCCCAGAACTCGACATCAACATTGAACAAAATCAGCTTTACAAACTAGACGTAAAAAAGCAACGCAAAATTAAAAGTGAGAGGAAGAAGTCACAGAAACTGCTTGTGAGATATCGTTCATTCGTGATTTAGTTTATTAATCATTTATAATGACTCATACCTACATAAACTGAAATTAAGCACATGTTAAATGTAAAATTACAAGGATGAGGAGAAAGCTGAAAGGTGGAAATATGAGGGATCGGTTAAGACTCTCGTGCTGGTTTCATTGGCCTCCGTTTTAAGCTAAAACCAGTTTACACTTAAAAGGCAGCTTTGTTAATCGAAGCCATAACATACAAATATGCAAAATGAACACGACAAAAAGTTGAAAATCACCAGAAATAGCTCGTTGGATTTGTAAAGCCGCTCTCGAGCAGGTTTCATTCATGAGTATTAAAGGCACTGCTGCTCTCTTGCGGTTCGTCTGCGCTACTTCAGTTTCATTTTCGCTGGGCAGATGTGGTAACTTTAGCGCATTGAGACAAAAAGCAATGGAAAAGAGAGGCGTGTGGAGAACGAAAATGAGATATACTTGTTTTTCGTTCGTGATGAGCACTTTCCAGCCACCCCAGCACTTTCTTATACTGACTTGAGCTGTCTCTTTCTCTCTTTCTGCCTCCTCCTTTCTCAACGTTGAGCTACACCACTTCAAACCAGTTTTGATAGCTGCCCACAACAAAATAACACAGAATAACCATCTATTTTACCTGATATGTGTCTCTAGATAATAACTTTTTCCTTTTTTGTGTGAGCATTCACTTGTACCCGCGTTCAGAGATGTCAGAGGAAGTGTAGGGGTGAAATACAGCGGTTTTGGGGGTGGAGAGAAAATGTGGGAGGGAAGTGAGGAGAGAGTGACTGTATGAACCCATATCTCATTCATTCTTTCATGTGACAATTAAATGTCGTTGAACAAGGACGGCTGAACACTTTTCAAGCTAGAAGTTTGAGTCAATAGCCTTGTGTTGGGTATGGAATCTGATATTCAAATAATAGCATGAATATTCACTCTGTAATTTGCATGAATTGATCATTGAGGGCAGTGGTTGGGCCACTGGTTAGGCCGCCGTGAGCTGGACTGAAGTCTTGCACACTGATAAACCTGAGAGACTCAGACAGACGCAGACAGAAGGCTGTGGTTTATTTATAAAATGGCGGCTATGGCGAAATGTCTGAATTCCAGGTAAGTCAGTGTCTTTCTCTCTAGCTTTTCCTTCCCTCTAATGATCTCGAGAGAGGGGGCCGCAAGGTTAATTAGCTTCGCCTTCGCTAACAGACTGTGCTAATGAGAGGACATCAAAACTAACTGGACTGAGGCCAAAAGTAATGAAATGTCAGGAGCAATTCTCTGGAGGAATGCAAGAGACTTGAATATCTGTGTGTGTTTGTATATGAAGTCTAATGTATGTTGGTGTATGTAGAGGCCTGGTGTATGCAAACAATGTGAACATGCTCCCATTACTTTTTTTTAATATACGGGAATATTAGAGAGATGAAGCAATAAGTATGAAAAATCAGTGGAATACATGTTTTATTTATATAGCAGATTTTCTATACTTAAGGTCACTCCATAACCAGAAAAGCTCCAGGTGTTTCAGACTTATTAGATTACAAATAAATAAACCACAACCCAATAGCACAAATATGACAGTTAAAATAAGCAGCTAAAGATGGAGAAGCCAGATATTGTTAGAAAAGATTTGAATGTGTTTCTACTAGGAGATGTGAGCGGCTCTGCTTTGTTTTTACTTTACTGTGTTCACATAAGGATTTACCGGTGTAAATTATGATGTCATCAGGGGAGTTTGACTGTTTTTTGCTGTATCTGCATTTGCTCTAGTGATTTACTCCGTTATAGCGTCAAAAATAATGAAAGAAAATCATTAACCCACTTCTGAGGCTTTTATCTGTTTGAATCACAACCTTAGGCTGATTTTTTTTTTTCCACAACAACACACCTACATAACCATAGACAAAACATACATCTCATTATCTTATTATACTTATTCTATTTTTTTAATCATTAACTAAAAAAAGATTCATTATTTTACAGGAACAATCCTTCTAAAATGAAATCACATGCAAGTCACATGCCTCTTAAATTATCAAAGCAAAAATATTTAATTGTAGCTCAAAATAACTCGTATAAAGCTATAATTGAAGTCTAAATCAAATTTAATTTAATTAAATAAGGTAATTTCATATTCATGATCATATTATCATTACAATCGTGTGTGTGCATGCATTTGGTTGTTGATTTTTATTTTTTTAAGTGACTTATTGTATATTTTAGGTGTATGTGTGTGTGTGTGTATATATATATATATATATATATATATATACACACATACACCTAATATGTATGTATATGTGTGTGTGTATGTGTGTATATATATATATATATATATATATATATATATATATATATATATATATATAATTAATTGGTGCATTAAAAACACCATTATTTAAATATGATAAGAAGGCTCTGAGTTTAAGTTCATGATTTATATAAAAAAAAAAAAATTATGCCCTTGAAGAAGATGTGACTGATGCTGATTGATTGAATTTTTCCAAGAATATCTCTCACACTGTCGTTCAGTGTGTGTGTGTGTGTGTGTGTGTGTGTGTGTGTGATGAGAGTGAGTGGAAGGCCACACAATTAAACAGGAAATGGAGGTGACACTACACTGACTCACAAAGCACAAAGGTTTGTGGGTAATACTAACACAGAATCAACTGCATGTGAATCAACCTTCACGTTTTTCACACTATTTTATATTTCATAACAGTGTCATTGGAATAATATTTCCATTTGGGCTTCGTGAGGTTTATGGTTAATTAGTCATGTTTGTTGTGTCCTTCAAATAAAAAAGTCAGTCATTACTAAAATATACCACAGGCTTTAAACAAGCATATTGCTATAATGTAAAATGTCGTTTATCCTATACCACTAAAAACAAGTATTACACAAACAGAATTTTTTATTGATAAATATTTTAAATGAAAATATTTCTATGTGTCACGTAAATTAAATGTGAACAAAAATATTTTAACCATCAAAACATGTCCAATAACATTTTTTAACATTTATTTTTAATTTTTAACATTTATATGATGATTGTATTCAGTATAAAAGTATATTGTATAATAAGACTATAATACAATAAGCTGGTTATAATATGGACAGAAAGGTAAAGACAAATTTTATGTTCATTAAATATACTGTAATGCACCTTACAAATGTTAATATTTTAAGGTTATGAAGTCATGAAAACCAGACGCACTTTAATATTTCTCAGAGTAACACACAACCCAGACTAGAAGACAAAAAATCAACAGAAAAATAGTAAAAGGTACTGGTAATTTTCTGCCAGGACATTATAATGTTTCCAGACATTTCATTTAATCCTGAAACGCACTGCATTGTGTAATTTAAATTGTGGTTTATTATTTATATTTAAACACCCATGGAAAACACACAATACATTGGGGCCTACTTTTGCATACTTTTCTTAGAGTGCAGTCTTGCGTTTTCCTTATTCTACATCCACATTGACCATTTTTGAAGTGTCTCTATATTTAGTTTTACTATTCGTTTATCACATATTTTTGTTTATCACATCTCTATACTTAGTTTTACTGTTTGTGTATCATATCCTCATTGAACCATGTATCATTATCAACCACACTTTTGCTATGAAGGTTTCTTGAGGTTTATAGTTTATTAGAGGTATATTACATTATACAGCAGGCTCTTCAGATTAGAGTTTTGTATTCATGCAGCAGAACATCAATGGTTTTCTAAAGAAACTGAGAACGAGAAGCTCTTTGTGGATCTCAAAAGGGTTCCCGAAACCTTTATTTTTAAGACAGAAGGGTCTCGAGTCAGACGCTCAGATGAAGGAAGTGCCAGACACTTTTATGCAACCGGCGCGTCATATTTGCCTCTAGGCCTTTCGTGGCTTTGCATCATGACAAAACAACTCGGTGGCACATTGACTGTGATTTACACTGTGCTTACGATCACAATCTCTGGTTCACCTCACCGGTGTGATTGTCTGGAAGCAGGTGATCAATCTTTTCGTTCATTTCCACTCATTTGATTATCAATATCAGTGAGTAATTCATCCTAATTTAGTAACTCGCTCGAATGAGGTGGGTGGCGGAGGATGGAGGTTTCGTTTGCCTCGGTTGGAAAGTGGCTTTAATTTGACTTTGCCTTCTATGACTAAAGCAAGTGAAATTTGTAAACCACCAAAAAAAAGCGCCCACGGCCGGCAGAGTGGCATATAGAGTGAAGGAGCTGTTCTCATCGAGTGATCGGAGGACAGAGAGAGTTGAGCAAAAAACATTCCGGTGAGTCACAAACACACCGACCTGCAATAACTTATAATGTATCACTAGTCACTAAAATACAGCTTATTCTAATATTACTTGAATATCAGGTTAAAAATGTTGTGTGTGTGTGTGATTATTTTGAATTGGTCAGTGTTTGTTTGTAGTGGAAGTTTAGTTGAAAGGCTTGAGAATTACTTTTCTTGACTCGTCCAATCATTTTTAAACATTTATGCATTTATGTTCTGATCAATTTTAATGATTAATGAAATGTTTTAAATAATGAGGTTTGTTGTCTAATTGTATGTCTAAATGTTTAATTAAAATGTTTAATATGCTGACAAAAATTTTGGTGTTTTTTACTCAGAAATTACTAGTAAATTTCACAAACAATTACAAAGAAATGGCAAGTAATACACTGAAATAAAAGTGAAATTTTGAAGTACTAAAACTGAAATGTTATTTTTGTCCAATAATCCATTTTATTTACTTCAAAAATAGAAAAATCCTTTTTACAGTGTAGTAACATAAGTTACTTGCTGAAATTGGAGTTTTGATTGTATTTTATTGCATTTATTTTGACAAAATTTATTTCAATTTAGTATATGCAATTCAGCAAACCCATGCTGTAAAAATGTATTTTTTCAAATTATTATATATATATATTTTTAAACATCTTTAGAGTATGTTTAATTAGAAAATACCATTTCAGTCTTTCTGCTTTAAAATTTCACATTTATTTCAGTGTTACACCTCATTTTTTTATCTGTAAAATTTACTATTTTATATAATTTCTGGGTAAAATTTGATTCCCCACCAAATTATTTTCAGTGCATATAAATTACATTTTTAGTTACGTTTATTAATGTTTGTTTAATAACTCTTCATTTTTTTTTACATGAATGTCTGTTGACTTTTCTGTTTGTTTACATCTTGCTACTGTTGCACGTTTTCTAAAAATTTGTTATTTTTATTTTGCGTTCTTTCCTTCTTGCTAATTGACATGATTTCTTCCATACAAATAACCTTTATAATAAATGTAATGTTCAGCGTCCACATTCCAGCCATGTAATATGAACTTAGTTAAGATTAAGTAAACTGGACAGGGAAATCAATTTGTTCTTGGAAATGGCCGTGTAGATGGTCTGAGGTGGCCATCAATTTCACCGTGAGTAAGAAAGAGAAAAGCTGTTATCCTCCTGCGAAGTGCAACACGTGCTCTCACGGGATGAGATCCTCTCCTGTCCGCATTAACAGCTATTGCGGGTGTGTTTGTGTTTGTTGGTGTGTGTACGTGAGTGTGTATCTGTATGAATGATGGTGTGCAGGATGGGACATGCCCCTCCATCCCTGCTGCTCTCTGGGAGGCGCAGGTGCTGTATTAGGATGAAGAGAGTGTCAAACAGGACCAAAACAGAATGAAATAGAAAAGTAAAGGACAAAGGAAAGACAGATAGAGCAATTGAGCTGCTTGCTGAATAGTTTTGCTGATGGAAATTGACTTTTGATGCTAAGGTGGTTGTTTCAATAATTAGAGGTTTTGGTTTGATTATTATCTACTGTTTGGATGAGGGTGTTATTAATATTATGATTTTAATTATATTTTATATATTATTATTATTATTATTTTATTATGTCATGTCATATATTATTGTATTATGTTCTTATATTGTATTATATTTCAGTAATGTTCTTTTATTATGTTAAAATAATTATTTTTAGTTAAATTCTCTCATGCATTGTATGATATTTAGCTATGCTTAATGAAAATTATTTTAAAGTTTTTTTTTAATTGTTCTATAAATGAAGAATATATGAAAATTAGGATTTTTGGATTTTAAAATGAGGTGACAATATTTGTACTTTTAATTAAAACCTCAGACTACTTAAGTGAACTACTGAAAAGCTGAAATTTCCTAAATCTTAATCTTAACTTCTGTCATCCTAGATTCTTTAAAAATCAAATTTAAAACAAATGCATAAATTCATATTGTTTTTAACTGGTCTCAAAGTGTATTACTTTAGTAAAGTAGTTATTACTCATAAATAGTTAAATAGATATTTTAAAGAATTATGTAAAAAAGAAAAAACACAGACAGTTTGCTTTTATTTATTAAAAAAAAAAAAAAAAAATTATTCAGCAAATCCAAAAGCCTAATTCCAGTAACAAAAACAATGTTGTGTTTATTTTAAGCAATCTTTTACTGTAAACGTTACATAAAATGACAGTAAGATGACCGGTTTCAGCACCTACTATAGACATTTAAATGTTTTAAACCATGACTCTTCATGATGAAAACAGGTTATTTGTCAACTACCCTTTAATGTGGTTGATGATATAAAGACGATTGACAGAAAAGCTTTTCAAAGCTAATGCCAGAAGTGTTTTCAGTCAGTTTCTCTCTCTCTGTTTCAGTAGATATCAGGATGTCTAAAGCCGTCGAGGATGACAAGATGGGGACTGAGCTTCCAGTGGACAGTACAGGTAAAAATCAATATTACGATTGATTATTGAAGATCTACGTGAGCCTGAATGCTTTAAGATGTAGTAGAAATGAATGTTATATGTGTTATCTATAAAATCAGTATAATTATTGTTATTAGTATGTGAAATCATGAAGATATAGAGGTTTGTGTGTAGGTGTGATGATATTGTTGGAGAGAAACACTGCATGTGTAAGCGTGTTTTATCATGTACACTATTATGATTCATGATTATTCCTAGATGCTTTTGTGTGTGCTTGTAAGAGTGATGAGATTTTGTTTTGGCATAATTCTCACATTTTCCACTTGGTCTGAATCACACATAGAACACTTTAGTCAGCCGTGGCCCCAATCTGACACACACACACGCTTACACACAGCAGCATACAGTAACCCAGGTTAAACACTCCTTGGTATTCCAATAATGCAATGCCTCTGGCTAACCAGACCACGCTTTTGTTGATGTGAGGGCTGGAGCCTGAGGCACTATTCTGACCTGATGTGTCCTTCATGTGTGTGTCTGTGTGTGTGTGTGTGTGTGTGTTTCTACAGACTCTGAGAGGAACAGTCCAGAGGCCAGCGATCAGGTGTGTGAATATCTTTTAGTGCATGTTTTTTTATCAGTGGTTTGATGTCAATGAATGTGTTTTAATAAAAAAAAATGAAAGACGATCATGAGAGGTTCTCCAAAGAAACTTGACCATCTAGATCAGGGTTATTTGATTTTGAGGAAAAAATGAAATACAGATATTTAGCGTATGTTGCAAAACACGATTCATGTTGAATCATTAACTGACAGATCAAACCTTTTTTTTAATAACACGTAGCATTCGTCATTTACAAATGTCGTCCCAAGCGAACACAGGGACAGTCCCGTGGCTAGCTTGTTCATTTTCCTGCTTTGAAGTTTGAAGTTTGTTGCTTACTGCATTAACAGTATGGAGAGATGCAATGAAACGTGTGGTGGTTAAAAAGTGAACTTCACAATTGTTTCCAAGTCTATGTTCTGTTTTAGATTATTTATTCAAGCTAAAGTTGTCCAGTTTAGGCCAGTGAGATTAATCCATTTTGCCCCTAATCAATTTTTCCCGTCTCATTCAGACCCAGCCAATGAAAACAAGTCCTTTCTGCCTGTCTCCTGCACCCAGCAACACAAAGGTGTGTGTGTGTGTGTTAATGTCTAATTCTTTGGTTACGTCCATTTTTGCTGACATGGATGCCCTCAGGTAGTTCTCCGTTAACATTGTATTATGCAAATGAGATTGCTTTAGTCATTTTGAGTTGCATTCCTTACAAGATGCCAGACAAGATACAGGAGTGAGAGAGGGAGAGGGAGGGAGAGAGAGCTGACTCTTGAAAGGTTTATAAGGAGATGGATCAATCAGAAGTGAGACGGATCGAACGGAGCAGGACAGTTGTAGTTAGCAGAGAGATTCTGGGTGGATATTTACATAACTAAACAATTTGAACTGCTTCTCTTCTCTTGAATCGGTGAGTAATCAAATGAATAACTGGAAGTGTGCGTGTTTACATATGGAAATGAGCTTTGTGTGTGGTTTTTGTCTTTGTCAAGAAAAGACATGAAGTGGTTGTTGGTGTAATCGGTTGTTGACATTTAGTAATGGCAATTTGCATGTAAGTTACAAAACTAGCTGTACCAGTAACAAATGATTCATATTCATTTGATACAGATAGGAGAATAAAAATGAATAATGCTATTTTAGTCTTAGTATTTAGTGCATTTTTAATGGATTTTTGAACATTAAATTAAAATACTTTTACAGAAATTGAATATGATAAATAATATTCAAAACAATTTGTTTAATATTTCATGATGCATTTTTGTGTGTGTTTTATGTTGTTGCTGTTTATGTGATTTTGTGTGTGAAGAATGTTAGTGTATCATATTATTAGTGTTTATGTGAGTGTTTATAATATACACAGAATGATGTATGTGAATATGTGTTTGATAGGTTAAAGCCGAGGAGGCCGCTGAGATGCCAAGTGTTCACGCTCCTCCACCTCCTCCAGCTCAGCCGGCTCTACCACACACACAACTCATGCTGGCAGGCAGTCAGCTCGCAGGGGTATGTGCTCATACACACACACACACACAGGTCTGCGTGATGAGACAAACATGTAGGCTAGTGAAGATTATAAAAACAAAATATTTCACATTTTTGAGGGGAAACAAAACAGCACTAAGCAGAAATTAACATTTTATTCATTCATTTAGTTAAAGCTGCAATGTCTCATTTTCATGTCTCTCATTTGTCAAGTGGACAATGGCTTAAGTAAAATTTAAACATTTCAAAAAAAATAAATAAATAAAAAAATCTCAGCACCGCCAAAATTTTAAGTGCTTATTTTTAAAATTAAATATAATAAATGATACATTTAATGAGTTAAAAAAATGATCAGATTAAAATGTTCTATCTTGATGGTTAATGTGGCATTTTTACCAAATTAATATATTTTTATTATACAAATTACACGTTTTATACATGACATTTTTTTTTTATTAAAATACTTTCCCTTTTACCAGTGCAACATGCAGAGACAACTGTAAAGAAACCATTCATATGCTGTAAAAATATATTTTTAAATAAATAGTAAATAAAAATAGGTAAATAAGGTAAATAAAATAGATGGTTGGAGTACATTTTATAAGAGAATACTATTTCAGTCTCTCTACTTCAAATTGTTTAATTCAGCGTGTTACTTGTTTGTAATTATTTGTGAAATTTACTAGCAATATCTGAGTGAAAATTATTTCTATACCCTTTTTTTAAAGTGAAGTTTACTTTCACCGTAAAACACTGACTTTGTGGCACTTTACCTAAACCAATAGTGCAAGTTTAGGGCAAAACAAAACCCTGAAATAAACATTTTTTTACTTGCTATATTATGTAATAATTAATCTCAATGAAAACAAATATGGATATTATATGGATACAAACAGTGGAGTATACCTAGCAACACCAAGGTCATGGGTTTGATTCCCAGGGAAAGCAAGAACTGATAAAATGTTGAATACAATGTTAAATATAAACGCATCTACCAAATGCATAAATGTAAATACATACATGGATCTCTTTCTTGCTCTCTTTTTTTCTCTCACTTTTGCGCTATGCTTGTATTAACTAAATGCAACTACATGTCTTTGTAACTTAACCGTGCTGCGGATGCCATCTTAGGCCCTGCTTGCTTAAGAGAAGGTGCTCCAGGTGCCGCCTTTTCTGCTTGGTGACGCTGTTCTTTTCTCCACCTTTTCTCTTCATCCCTCGCTCCTCTTCAGCTGGCCGCTCTCCTCCCTGCACAGCAGCAGCTGTTGTTGCAGCAGGCTCAAGCGCAGCTGTTAGCCGCAGCCGTGCAGCAGTCGAACGCTGCGCATGCCGCCCACGCAGCCGCAGCAGCCAATCAGCAGCAGACGCAACAGCAGCAGGCCAATCAGGCAGCAGCACAAGCCCAGTCTCAAGCCAAACCTGAGCAAGCTCCGCCTCCACTTCTGTCACAGCCTATCCAGCTCACTGCCCAGGTACCTTCAGCGCTGCGCTTGTAGGTTTTTAGGAAAGTGCATTTTCGATCAGAAGCCAGATTTGCATTTTCATGTTGAAGGAACATTCCCGGTTAAAGGTTTTCCATCAGCGGCATCTGTGGCATGCAGTCAATTATGAACAGAACATTATTGCAATTTGAAATTTGTCCATTAGTTTGTAAATTAATAAATAAGAAACATGTTTACAGTGGAAACCTAGCATACAGCCTTCCAATAATGCATTTAAATATTAAATAAATATATAAAATAAATAAAACTACTTACATTTGAAAAACCCTAATACAAAAATAACAATTTTATTATAGTTATTACGTTAATAGAATTTTAATGTAATTTTGTGGAAATGTTTTTAATTTATACACTTTAATACACTGTTATACACACCACTATTATATACACTTTACTATATAATTAAATATATAATCCTAATACAAAATAAGATTTGAATAGTTTTAATATAATTCAATTATTATATTGTTATTTTGCTATTAAGTGTATTTTAAAATAAATAAGAAACGTTTACAATGAAAGTCTTGTATTAATACTGCGTTTACATATTTATGTATATAAATTAAATAAATAAATTAAATAATTTGAAAAATCCTAATACAAAAATAAGATCTTTTTACTATAGTTTTAATATAAATATATTTAATTGTGTTTAATACAATAATATATTTTGTTCCTGAGATGTTTGTTGATGTGCAAGGAAACATTTAGTTATATAGTCAGTCATTAACAGAATGTGAAATGTGACTAGAGTTAAAATATTTAGTAAAAGAATCTACAAGAAAAAATACAAATTGTGATTTACCTGAGCCAGTTGTTTCTGAAGCTTGACATTGTAGCATAACTGGGCCTTTTCTCTCATTCCCCCCCGTCTTTTGTTGCTCACCCTCATAAGGCTTTCTGTGTCTCTCTGAAGGACATTCAGCAGTTGCTGCAGTTACAGCAGCTGGTCCTGATGCCCGGTCATCCTCTACAGTCTCCTGCTCAGTTCCTGCTTCCTCAAGCCCAGGCTCAGCAGGGTCAGCAAGGTGAGACGCGTCTGTTCACACATTATTTCATCATGTCTATGGGCTCTCTGTCACACCAATAACATTTGTGTGCACTAATGTCTTTAGTGAGAAATTGCTATTCATGCTCTTTCAGGTTTGCTTTCCACACCAAATCTGATTCCACTACCTCAGCAAAGCCCAGGGAGTCTCCTGACCTCCCCATCTAGACTGGGCCTTCAAGCACAGGTATGCAACTCATAATAGTGTACATGAAACTACAGTTTTGTCAACCTCATTATTGCTTATTTAATTAGCAAGTGGTGTCCAGTTATCATCCCAGTAATAAATATGGTTATTTTTCATTTTTTATCAGTTTTAATGGCAATTTTTCAGTCAAATAATGACTCAAAAAAGAAATGAAAGGTCGAGCACATTGCATTATAAAAATTCAAATAAGTATTATGTTGCATATCATGTATATACATTACCATTCTAAAGTTTGGAGTCAGTAAGATTTTATTGGTTTTATGTTGAAAGACTCGTATGCTCGCTAAGGCTGCATTTGTTTGTTCAAAAATACAGTAAAAACAGTAATATTGTGAAATATTTTTACTATTTAAAATAACTGTTTTATATTTGAATATATTTAAAAATGTAATTTATTCATGTGATGCAAAGCTGAATTTTTAGCATCATTACTCCAGTCTTCAGTGTCACATGATCCTTCAGAAATCATTCTAATAAGCTGATTTGCTGCTCAAGAAACATTTTTGTTATTATTATCAATGTTGAAAACAGTTGTGCTGCTTAATATTTTTGTGGAAACCATGACACATTTATTTCAGGATTCTTTGGTGAATTGAAAGTTCAAAAGAACAGCGTTTATTTGAAATATATATATTTTTTTGAAATAAGTTTTACTGTCACTTTTAAATAATTTAATGTATCCTTGCACAATAAAAGATTTATTTAAATAAATGTAAAATCTCACAGACTCCAAACTTTACATAGACAAGGTTGTAGTATGCTATATAGCCATAAGCTTTGAACAGTTAAACACATAAGGGTAAATTTATTTATCATTGGAATATGTTTGAAATGGAAGCGCTGTCTGCCTCACACTGCACCTGTGTTTGAGAAAGTAGTGTGTTTCCCCAATCTGTGCTGTAGCATCATCTTGACAACAGGCTGTGGTCATTGCAGAGGGAGAAGAGCGTGGAGAGCGCTGTGAGCTCCGCCCCCTCCTCAGCCCTGCCCATGAGCTCCGTTTCCATGGTGACAGCTCACGCCGAGGAGCCCAGCGATCTGGAGGAGCTCGAACAGTTCGCCAGAACCTTCAAACAGAGGAGAATTAAACTGGGCTTCACACAGGTGTGTGTGTGTGTGTGTGTGTGTGTGTGTGTGTGATGAACTCACATTTCGAAACGTGTTTTTAAAAATTTAACTTCAAAAATATATATATAAACTTTCTTTCAAGACACTTATTTTTGACATGCAGTTAATAAATACAATGAAATCTATTGAAATAAACAATACTTATTTATCATTTGTTTCTAAGATATAATCAAGGGAAGCATTGTTACCTTAATAAATATTTATTTATTTCATTTTTTTAAACACCATTTTAATATGGTTTAATGCATTTAAATGTTTGGTAAATATTGAAAATATGCAACTATCATCTTTTTTGTATTTTTATTGAATAATAATAATAATTAATACTTATAATAATACTAATAATACTTTATATATTTTAATTGATTTAAAAACATTTAAATACAAGTTCAGTGCATTTGAATTTTGAATAAATATTTAAAATATGAAACTATCATCTTTTTTGTATTTTATTAAAATAATACTATATATTTTAATTGATTTAAAAACATTTAAATACACGTTTAAAAGCATTTGAATTTTGAATAAATATTTAAAATATGAAGCTATCATCTTTTGTGTATTTTTATTGAAATAATACTTTATATATTTTAATTGATTTAAAAACATTTAAATACAAGCTTAATGCATTTGAATTTTGAATAAATATTTAAAATATGAAATTGTATTGAAATAAACAATACTTTTTTATCATATATATAATTAAGGGTGATATATAATGATACATATCATTAATGACAATTAAATGACAGTGGTCTTTCTGAGCAGCTTTTAAATATTTATGTTTTAATTTATTTAATACCATTTTAATACATCTTTAATGCATTTAAATGTTTAATGAATATTTACCATATGCAACTCTCTTTTTTTGTGTGTGTTTTTATTTCAAATAAACAATAATTATTTATCATATATAGGGTTATGTATATAATTAGGGGCAGGGGTGGAACCAGGGGGTGACCGTGGCCACCACTGACCTAAGCTTGGCCACCCCACTCAAAAGCAGTTTTTGTCCCCTTTTTCTTGACAAGAAATGCATTTATTAAGACACGGAATCACCGTATCTCTTTACAACCACATCAAATGGGAAACTTTTCAGATGCGCACTTCAACATCGCCTCAGCACCAGGCGCGAGTCAAACGAGCACGGAAAGGTACAAGAGCCAAATGAGCTTCAGCAGAACAACAGTGCACTGCGAGTATGATGAGATGTTGTTAGGCTATAGGTCAGTAAAACAAACTTTCCTGTCCTGTCAGCCATCTTACTGTGCTCACAGCACACACTCTTCAACTGTACGCGACTATGCGGCACAAGCTCATAAATAAGCGCACAAGAAACTATGAGCATACAACGTAGTTCTATCTTCAGTTAAGTCATGAAATTACCAAAAAGGCGATTAAAGCTGCAAACTGTGCATGCGTCTATGCATTACATTTCAGAACGTCTCTCAAATGCATGTACTAAAATATATTGTGCAATTCCAGATCAGAATATAAGGCGCAAGCTGATATGTATTTTTTTATTTGTAATTTAATGCACAAGTAAATGTGAGCACAATGCACTAGAAAATATGTGCTATTTTTTTCATTAATTTGAAAAGTATTATTTAAATGCATAAAATAACTCATTTTACATTCTGGTATTTATGTGCTGTTGACTTCCGGCTTTTTTCACACTCTTATCACTATCTGCATGTCTCAACCATGAGAATGCAATGTTGGAGAACAAGCTTTTGGGGGGTTTAAGAACCAGAACCAAGCTGACTGAGCAATAAAGCTATAGTGAGCCCCTTTATTTAAATACCTGGAGGTGAGGAATAATACAAAAATTATCATATTCACTTGGTATTACTTGATATAATAATTCACAAATATCTCAATTACAATTAAGTTGAAATTAATTGTATTCAGTTGTGTTTTAGGCACTAAAATAGTCTAGTACTTTATAGTCAAACACATTTTTATATTGAAATAATGAAGATTTCTGTGCCACCCCAGACTGGTTGCTGGCCCCTGCCTGGCCACCCCTATGAAAACATCCTGGCCCCGCCACTGATTAGGGGAGGCATGAATTTAAATAACATTTATTTTTTCATCAGCTGTTATAATTTATTTATTTATTTACGATACAATACGATTTGACTTTACTGTCAGAAAAAATCTGAAATGTGTCTTGCGTTAGAGCAGGTTCACTCACAATTACAAAACGTTTGCAGTCACAAGAACAATTTTTATTTAATTTATTTATTAATTTAAAACCATTTTAATGCAAATTTTAATTAATTATTTTGAATCAGACTTTCTTTTTTGACTTAATTTTCTTTTTAAATTGCAAAGGTTACCAGCTGTACTGTTATTTTATGAAGAAAATTGCCAGAAAGTCTAAACCCATGACGCAGATGCAAACTGTTGGCACAGTGAGAAATTTAGATTTAATAACACTATTCAGTGAAGATCAAAATAAATTAGAAGCTTTGTGAGAAAATAATATGCGCCTAACACAGACATTTCTGTCTGGATGAGATCTGATTCCTCAGAGGATTTCTCTGGACTTACTCTGAGGATGTGTGAGAAAAAAACACATAAGCTGGTATCGAAATAACATAATATGTATGCGAAATGTAAACTGACCTGTCCTCAAGCTAACCTAGCCGTGTCTGCATAGAGATGAATTGACAAAACAAGCGAAAGCATAACTCTGCTCCATGTCTTCATGCAGGGGGACGTGGGTATGGCCATGGGTAAACTCTACGGCAATGACTTCAGTCAAACCACCATCTCACGATTCGAGGCTCTCAACCTCAGCTTCAAGAACATGTGCAAGCTCAAACCCTTGCTGGAGAAATGGCTGAGCGACGCAGGTGTGTGTTTCTGTCACTTTCCTTTTACCGTTTCACAATAGCATTCCGTATGATTCATGTTACAGTATGTGTGTGTTTTTGTGTTACAGAAACCATGGCAATAGACAACATGCTGCCGAGCCCCAGTTCGCTGTCCTCACCTCTGCTGGGCTTCGAAGGCTTGCCTGGACGCCGCCGAAAGAAACGCACCAGCATCGAGACCAACGTCCGCATAGCCCTGGAGCGCAACTTCATCTCGGTTAGACGCACACATCAACACATCACATGTTGCGAGATTTTCATTTTCCTTCCACAGAAATTGTATTTCGTTCACATGACTTGGATCATTCTGTACAGCACACCTCAGCTTCAGGAATGACCTCCTTTTTGCTGTCTCATGATAAAAAAAAAATATATTGGTTTTTGAAAATGCTGATGCCTTATTTTCATTTTCTCTCTGGAGAATCAGAAGTCTGTCGCAAACTAATTTATTGCAATATACAGTATAAAAATTATGTCACCACATTAAACCCCTTATACATCTGGCATGACTGTAGAAGTATTACTTAACCGTTTTTACACATCGGACATATAATTAAATAATATAATATCATAGGCCAGTTTGTTCCAGAATGTTGTCTTTGGAAAAGTGTACTAATTTGATAGTGGTTCCTAACCAAGGAAAAATAACAAATAAAAAAGAGCATAATATTGTTATAAAGAAATTACGAAATAATTATAAAATACAATGATATATAATATGATAACGTTTATGATATCTTATTATAAATTGCTTGTAATGTTGTTAATTTTTAGGTCTATTTGGATAAAATAAAATAATAATAAAATATGATAAAATAGAATCCCAAAATATAACAATCATCATTTAAAGATCAATTTCATTTAAAGTAATAAAATATAATATATAATATAATGTAATTGTTAATGTATTAGTTAATAATGTAAATGTTTTATGATATGCTATGATATTCCAAAATATAATAATATATTCAATATTATAATAATTATGCATTTTATTGCAATGCTTGCAATGTTCGTTTGTAAGTTGCTTAGGATAGGATACGATAGGATAGGATAGGATAGGATAAGATAAGATAAGATAAGATAAGATAAGATAAGATAAGATAAGATAAAATAAAATGTCCTTAATTTGTAAGTTGATTTGAATTGAATAAATAAACAAATAAATATTTAAATATTTATATATTTAAAATAAAATGTTCTTCGTTTGTAAGTTGATTTGGATTGAATGAATGAATAAATAAATAAATAAATATTTATTTAAAATAAAATAAAATGTTCTTCATTTGTAAGTTGATTTGGATTGAATAAACAAACAAACAAATAAATAAATATTAAATATTTATATATTTAAAATAAAATAAAATGTTATTCATTTGTAAGTTAATTGGATTGAATAAACAATAAATAAACAAATATTTAAATAATTTATATATTTAAAATAAAATAAAATGTTCTTCGTTTATAAGTTGATTTGGATTGAATAAACAAATATTTAAATATTTATATATTTAAAATGTTCTTCGTTTATAAGTTGACTTGGATTGAATAAAGAAACAAATAAATACATATTTATATATTTAAAATAAAATAAAATGTTCTTCGTTTGTAAGTTGATTTGAATTGAATAAACAAACAAATAAATAAATAAAAATTTAAAATAACATAATAAAATAAAATAAAAAAAAATGGTTTATTGCTTTACATGGTGAATGTAACACCAAATAGCACTAAGAGTTGGTGAATCTAAAAACCAAACAGGAGACGAAACCCAAACTACACCCATTTCAAGATCATTTCATTGTCTTACACCACACAATACAGATCTATTAATCCCCAAATTGTATGGCTACACAAGCGTCACAAAAGCACTGCATCACACTTCTTCTCTGGTAAGCACCACACCTGTGTTGGTAAGACTAATACATTTTTCCGAGGAAACCCATCTAAGATCAAGTCAAGGCAAACAGCCAGTACACTTGAGGCACTGTTTCTTTCCGTAACTCCACTTTTAAGCATTACGGTCAGTTCCTAAACGTTCTTAAGGATTCAACCAATCTGTATTTACATGCAATAAAATATAATATATAATATAATGTAATCATTAATGTATAAGTTAATAATGTAAAAGTTTTATGATATGCTATGATATTCCAAAATATAGTAATATATTCAATATTATAATAATTATGCATTTTATTGCAATGCTTGCAATGTTCTTTGTAAGTTGCTTTGGATAAAATAAAATAAAATAAAATAAAATGTTCTTAATTTGTAAGTTGATTTGAATTGAATAAATAAACAAATAAATATTTAAATATTTAAATATTTATATATTTAAAATAAAATGTTCTTCGTTTGTAAGTTGATTTGGATTGAATAAATAAATAAATATATAAATGTTTATTTAAAATAAAATAAAATGTTTTTCATTTGTAAGTTAATTTGGATTGAATAAACAAACAAATAAATAAATAAATATTAAATATTTATATTTAAAATAAAATAAAATGTTCGTTTGTAAGTTGATTTAGATTGAATAAACAAACAAATAAATAAATAAATATTTAAAATAAAATAATAAAATGTCATTCATTTGTAAGTTGATTTGTATTGAATAAACAATAAATAAACAAATATTTATATATTTAAAATAAAATAAAATGTTCTTCATTTATAAGTTGATTTGGATTGAATAAATAAATAAACAAATATTTAAAATAAAATGTTCTTCGTTTATAAGATGACTTGGATTGAATAAAAAAATAAATAAATGCATATTTACATATTTATATATTTAAAATAAAATAAAATATTCTTCGTTTGTAAGTTGATTTGAATTGAATAAACAAACAAACAAATAAATAAATATTTAAAATAACATAAAATAAAATAAAAATAAAATAAAAAACGCTTTATTGCTTTACACGATGAATGTAACACCAAATAGTACTAAGAGTTGGTGAATCTAAAAACCAAACAGGAGACAAAACCCAAACTACACCCATTTCAAGATCATTTCATTGTCTTACACCACACAATACAGATCGATTAATCCCCAAATTGTATGGCTACACAAGCGTCACAAAAGCACTGCATCACACTTCTTCTCTGGTAAGCACCACACCTGTGTTGGTAAGACTAATACATTTTTCCGAGGAAACTCATCAAAGATCAAGTCAAGGCAAACAGCCAGTACACTTGAGGCACTGTTTCTTTCCGTAACTCTGCTTCTAAGCATTACGGTCAGTTCCTAAACGTTCTTAAGGATTCAACCAATCTGTATTTACATGCATTTTTGTGTACCAGTTGCTCAACTGCTTATTTGAATTATGTCATGCATTTAGTATTTCAGGCATCAACATGAAATTGTTTCGGGCTGAAACCTGGCCTTGGTGCAAGTGTTTGGCATGTGTTATGTACTCATGCACCTCGTCTCACCCCCAGAACCAGAAGCCTACCTCTGAAGAAATCCTGATGATGGCCGAGCAGCTCAGCATGGAGAAAGAGGTCATCCGAGTCTGGTTCTGCAACCGGCGACAGAAAGAGAAGCGTATAAACCCCAGCAGCGCCACCCCTCCTCTGCCCAATCAGCCTCCGGGGCCGACGCACAAAGCACCCTGCTACAGCCCGCACATGGTACACCCACTCAACGCTTTAGCCACTGATCTGGCCCGAAGCCACTTTGGCAGACGGCTGGTGTTGAAATCTTGTTTGGATGGTGTATGGTGAGAATGGGCACAAAATGCCGTACATGTCTGGTCATGACATGTTTGAATAATGTTCCACCATAAAATGATAATTGAACCTTTGGAAGTAGAGGAAAATATTAAAGAACATCACGAGGCGACGTATGTTTGTTAATTAGAGTCTTATTTGTTTTTCCCCTAGATGTCCAGTCAGGCACTGGCTCAGGCCGCTACCAGTCTCAGCACAACAGGTAAGAGGAGCAGTTTGAATGAATAATGTACACTTCAGGTTTGTGGTTATAAGGACAGACACTGAATCTTTCCTCTTGAATCTAGCTGTCAGTCCCACACCTTCTGTGGCCTGCCCTCTCAACCCCAGTGGACATGCAGCAATGAGCTCCGCCCCTTCCTCTGTGACTCCGCCTCCTCTCAGCACAGTCAGCCCGACTCCCTCCAGTCTCAGCAGCCCTGGCCTGAACACAGGGTGAGAAGCTGTTTCATCTGTTTAGGGCTGGAAAATGCTCTTTTGACACTAGTTATAATAATAATGAGAAACTATTTGAATTTGAAGTAATAAATAAATAAATAATAATACATACATAATTAATACTTACTACTAATAATAAATAATACATTATAAATTATTCTGTTATTATAAATGTTATTATGAATAATAATGATGATAATGATTTATTTATTATCACTGATTATTGCTATTATTTAATCAATTATTTGTTTAGATTGTTTAATCAAGAAAATAATATATTTAGTGACATACATACATACATACATATATAAATATGTAATATTATTTATTTATTTATTTATTTATTTATTTATTTATTCTTGTTTATTATACATTTGAAATATTTGACATTTGAAAAAAAATATTTTACAAATTTGCAAAAATTCAGTATCCAATATTGTACATAACATAAATGATTTTAGACCATGCATACATGCATAAAATAAAATAAAATATTGAATCAAATGATTTGTTTAGGTTGTTTTATTCAGCTAATATTGTAATATATTGAATAATATGTAATATATGAATGTTAATATATTCTTGTTTATTATACATTTGAAATATTTGACATTTGAAAAAATATTTGTACAAATTTGCAAAAGTTCAGTATCCAATATTGTACATAACATAAATGATTTCAGACCATGCATGCATAAACTAAAATAAAATAAAATTAAATTAAATAAAATGAATCAAATTATTTGTTTAGGTTGTTTTATTCAGCTAAGTATGTAATATATTGAGTAATGTATAATATATGAATGTTAATATATTCTTGTTTATTATACTTTAACATTTTTTTATTACAAATTCTGTATCCAATGCTGTACATTATACCAGGACTGTTGCAAAAATTAATAATAATAATAATATCGTAATACAGGCAACAACAACAACAATAATATTTTTAACAATCAATTAATCCAAGCAATTATTTGTATAGACCTAATATATTGAGTGATAAAATATTATGGATGTTCTTATTTATATAAGTTGTTTCAACTATAGTTGACTATAGTTAAGTTATTAATTTGAAGTCTGTGATAACAACAGAGTGTATTTCTGTCAGCAGCTTTCATTATGACTATGCATTCTGAACTGAAATAATTACAGCTTTGCTGTAGTCTTATCATACTTGTTTTCGCAATGCTATCTCTATTCTCAGTTGTGTTTCAAACCTGTCAATTTTAACCTAAACAGCATGCTGAATTTCTTGCTCTTGAGTTTTCTTTCTTTGTCTGGCTACTGTAAGTCTTTCCAGCATGCGAAAGGAACACAAACTCCACGATGAACGCGGTTACTCTTGAAATGCCACTAAAAATGCTTGCTTCTCTCTGCATGTATGAATGGCGTGTGTTTGTGGGCACGTGTAAATGACACCACACACATTACAGGAACACAATGATGGGTGTAAGCACAGGAATGAACCAGGCCCTCATCAGCAGCAACCCTCTGGCCACAATGCAAGGTTTGTCATAGTGAGAGGACGAGAAATAAGGCTCGGAGAAAAAGATGGTTGCATGAAAGAAATACATGGAGGAGGAGAACATATTTAGAGATCAGTTAGAATAACATAAGGACCTTCCCATCATTCATCATCAAAGAGCCTTCCACTATAGTCTCACTGCATATTCATCACATCTTCATCCTCACTACTGATGTGTGTTTGTCTGCATGTGTGAGAAGAACTGTGTTTGTGTACCTTGTCTGTCTTTTTCAAAAGCACCTGCCATTTCTAGACCCTTATGTGTGTTACTGAACTCATCATTGAACTTTCATCCTAACCACCTAAAACCCTTTGCCACCAACACAGTGCTGGAGCCGATGCAAAATCTAGAACCATTCTGTATGTTTACCCCAAAGAAAAGGCGACTCCGGGCCGATGTGTTGCCTCGCACAACTACTTATTACAATTTATATACTCCAATTTATTTTCCCTGTCTCTCTGTCTATATCTATGTCTGTAAAATAATATTCTTAAATAATATATATTACTTAAATATTAATAAAATTTTTAAAAAAATATATTTAATTATATATTTAACTGAAATCTATGAATATTGTTTTTTAAATATTTTAAAAAATTTGTATACCATTTAAAAGTTTGAACAAATTAAATATTAATAAAATGATTACATTCCTTTTATAAACATCATGTATGTGAATGTGAAGCTATGAATAATAATATTAAATGCTATTAAGTATTATTAACTTTTTTTTTTCTTTTTTTCTTTTTTTTTCGCAAAATCAATACCAAAACAATACTTTTATTCAGCAAGGATACGTTAAATTGATCAAAAGTGACAGTAAAGACATTTAATGTTACAATGTTAGAAAAGACTATTTCAAATAAATGCTGATCTTTTGAATTTTTAATTATCAAATAGTTCTGTTAAAATGTTTTTTCTCAAAAATATTAAGCAACTATTGTTTTCAACATTGATAATAACAAGAAATGTTTCTTTCAGCAAATCAACATATTAGAATGATTTCTGAAGGATCATGTGACACTGAAGTCTGGAGTAATGATGCTGAAAATTCAGCTTTGATATTGCAGAAATAAATTATATTTTTAAATATATTCACATGCAAACCAACTCTTTTAATTTGTAATAATATTTCATAATATTACTGTTTTTACTGTATTTTGTATCAAATAAATGCAGGCTTGGTGAGCATAAGAGACCAAGACCAAGATATTTTTTTACAAATCTTTTAAATTGTAGTGTACATATTTTTTTAATTTAATTTCTGCCTTTTACACAAAAGCTGGCATGATGGCATAAAGGCACTGAATTTAATTGCTTTAAATGTTAAAATACATTCTAAAAACTAATAAGACTACTCAATTAGACTTTGTTTGTTCAGCTCTCAATCAGTAGAAAAACAGCTGTTTCCAAGCACCAGCACCCTTTTGGTGGAAAAGGGGCATCAAACAGCCATTGTAAGATTTTGGCAAGAGTGTATGTGTTTTATATGCCCTAATTTGCTCTCTTTTATCTCTCTCTTCTCTCATCTGTCTCACAGCCCTGGCTGCCAGTGGTGGCCAGATGCCCATTTCCGCTCTTGAGGGCAGCGGTCAAATGTTCCTGGGTGGAGCTGGAGGTCCAGGACCTGGACTTCGTCAGTCCCTCTTCCTAAACCGCCCCACTTTACTGCCCCTGGCGAGGAGCGCAGGCTTGGGTCTGGTCGGCACCCCCAGGGCTTCTCCACCTCCTGGCGCCAGCGGCACAAGCCCAGACTCCTGCTCCGTGTCCCCCTGCTCAAGCCCCGCCTCCTTCTGCTCATTAGGCGATGCCTCGCCGCCCCCTCTGGGCGGAGCCATGGCTGAGTGACGCCCACTCCAACCTGCTGCACTTGAGGGGAATCAGAGGGGCGGAAGAAAGAAGACAGACAAGACTCGCCTTTTCAACCAAAGCCATCTCTCACTCCCTCCATTTCTCTCTTGTGCTCTCTCTCTCTCTCTCTCTCTCTCTCTCATTACGTCTTTTAATGCCAAAAATACAGAGAAATGAGCAGAAGAGAACAGGGATAAGGAGAGAACAGGATAACGGGGGACTGTTTAAACCAAAAAATTGACCTACACAGAGTGGAGAGGTGGCTTCAACTGAGCTACTTTGAGAATGTACATTTATTCCTTTCCAAATGGAAAAAGACGAACCTACACGAGCAGATGAATTTGAGGGCAGGGTCGAGAGCCAAAAAACTTTGCGAAGAAACAACAACGAAAAAAGGAAAACGGGTGGCAAAGAATGGAACAAAGGAAGGACATTTGACAAGTGTCACTGGATGGTAGAGAAGAGAAACCAAAAAATAAACACATGGAGGAAGAATGGAAAGACTCACAAAGACAAAAAATGCCAAAACCAAAATACCAAAAACCAAAACCAAAAAATCGGAGAGAAAAGCTTTACCTAAGACTTTGAAACCTGACTTGTCCAGGATCAGATTAACTCTACACAACACCAAATACCATTTTTCCATGCACCCCTTATAATTTAAACTTTTTTTTGACTATTTGTAAATGTATTATATTTCTCAATCTACCTCTGCTACCACGTATTTAGATTTTCTCATTCTTTTTCATTCCATTTTCACATTTGATCCATAACATTTCTTCCCGTTAAACTCGACGCCAAACAAATTTAGAGGGATTTTCTCCACTTTCAACAGTATTACCCACACACACAGACACTTACTATGACACACATCCCTGATTCCCTTTCCATCACTGATCATCCGCTGGAAACGCATCCATGCCTCAAACTTCAACTCACTTTTCTTGGATACCAAAGCGTTCGTCTGGCCTTTTGCGTCAGCTGAAAAGTGCTCAGATGACAAGACCTCAGACATGTCAAAAAAAAAACAACATACACAAGAAGAAATTTAAAAACGAATCCCCCCGAGCCCCCAAACCCCTGCCCTCCATCCTCTCTGGACCCCTCTCCTGTGCCTCAGCCAAACCAAGAAAAGCAAGAGGAGCAGCGACTGAAGAGGATTCGAGGAAACTCGCAGGGGGAAATCCAACAACCGAGATGCGGAGGGGAGACATGTGATTTTTATTTTTATTTTTTCCAACTCACAAATTAAACCAAAAATGAAACCAGACCAAAACCGATGGACTAAAACTGAACTTTACTCAATGGAATGAAACCAAATACTAGGAGTGGACCACAGGAGGTGCATGAGGAGGAGGTTTTTAGAGTAGCAAGACTCGTGAAAAGACTCGACGTGGCTTCGACCAGAAGATCATTCCTTCACCTCCTCCCTCCTTCTTTCCATTAAGTCGATGCTTTCACTCTCCTTCCTGGACAGGAGACTATTTATTAACCTCATCGAACTGAAATTCAGAATATATATATATACATATATATTTTGTTTTATTGCTTTTTCCTCTTGGTCTGTCTGTTTATGCTGTATGACTCGTCTCATTGCTTTATATTTTTGGGATAATGGGGTGACGTATTGCCTATTTTCATATTTCGTGTGTTTCGTCATTTTGAATTGATCGTGCCAGGGAGGGGGGGTTTTCCTCATCAGGCGGTTTGAAACAATACTGTGAACATGTAGCTTCCAAGTTTTGCTTCGATTGCGAATGTTGTGAAACAATAAGCCAAAACTGAAAACGTACCAAAAGTGAAAACTTTTTTGACACCAAATAGCAACCTAACCAATGCACAACGCGTGGAGAAAGACCGTATTGGTGCTAGGTCTCTTCGAGGAGAGATAGGGAGACGTGCGTGAGACGTGTGTGAATGTGGAAGCTCATCTCCAGCATGGAAACCAAACCGAAACACGACCGGTAGGCCAACGTAACTTTCACCCGGCGTGTCTGCGAAACTGTTTTTGACTATGTGATCTTAGACGCATACAAAAACGCAGACAAACGAGAAATGTAGAGGTGGGTGGGACGGGATGGGATGGGGGTTTAAAAACAACTGGAAACCCAGTTGACCTTACACTTCTAGAGGGAATGTACCTGTTAGTGCTTTGATAGATTTTGTAGGAAAAAAAAAATCTATGTTTAACTGCTTACTATTGCTAATGTAAAAAAAATAAAAAAACAAGGCTGTGATAAAAATAGTCCTTATGAAATGTTGATGATGATGATGATGATGATGACTTGATTTTAGACCAAAAGCTTTAAACTGTCTCTCTTTGATTTTTTTTCCCTCGAAAATTTGTATTTATTGTGTGAGGGGAGGGTGTATCGATGATTTGTTTCCAACTCTTCATCTTATTTATTGGCTTATTTATGTATTTATAGCGTTCTAATTTATCGATTCTGTCTTTTTTTAATCTTCGTAAAACCAAACTGGGGGATATATGGGGTGAAAAAAGCAAGTGTCACTGTTTAACTGATGACAAACTTCAGTTTTTGAAACCAAAACTAGCTACTAAAACTGACTGTTGTTTTTGTGGGCACCTTTTCAAAAAATTTGTCCACCGCTTTCGAGAGATGACAAGTTTCCAAACTATATCTCTCACACTTAGTCAATGTAATGTATAGTTATGGGCTAATTTTAAGTATAACTCTCGTTCCAACTGTTTCATTTTATTTCGATTTTGCTTCTTTCTTTTTTTAGATGCGTTGGATGAGGGAAAAAGAGTGAGAGAGATACGCTTCTGCATATACCTCATGTTTGATTAGAAATGCCAAATAGATGGGAAAAAAGCTTTAAGAATTTGACAAAGGGGAGCAGAGGAGATATTGCTCAGGAGAGGGTCTTTTTAGCGTCTTTTTCGCGTGAGTATAAGGGTTCACAGATTTCCCCAGATTATCTATCCTACGTCCGGTTCAAATATCCGGCCTACGATCGGTTTTGAAGAACAGTTGATGGCAGATTTTGTTTTCACATCGGTTTTCTATGTGTGCGTTGCTCATGTGATTATTGGTTTTTGTATATATCTCTGTGTTGGTGTGTGCGGACGGCTCTGCTGTAGAGGGCCCTGAATGATACCAAAGTTAAACCTCTACCGCAGGACCTCTCACATGCTAGACGAACTCAAATGCATGGACGTTCTTGTAGACATGCACACGCAAAACTGTTCTTCAACCATTTACAGCAGGAATGTCCACAACTGCATCGTTGTCATTGTGCACAGTATGTTCTGTTGTTTTGCATTGCCAAATAGAGGTAAATCTTACATGTAAACAGAATTATCTGAATTTTCTGTCTCAGCTACATTCAAATTAGAACTTAGAACAGTTTGTTCAGTTATTTTGACTGAGTTTAAATTAATATCCAATGCAACGTCATTGCTTTTGCCATTTGTTTCCCTTCAGCTACTACAGCTTCAATCCAAAGGGAACTGATTAGGTCAACAAAGGAAGATTTTCATGCTAAAACCTCAAGAGTTGAAACCAAAGAGATCTGCTGTAACATGTTGTCAGGAAACATGCAGATGCTTTTCCTTTTGTTCTCAGAACACAAACCGCTTCTCTTTTTGACATTTGATGTTTATGACGATGCTAACTCCATGACGATGGTCACTTTCGACTCTGTATCTGCGTTTTTGCGAAGATCCTTTTTCCTCTCTGTCGGTGTGTCTCGCTCTTACCTCAGAATCTCTTCATGGAATTTGTAATCCGCTCTGGATTCGGATCCGGATTTTGTTTCAGAACTGTTGAACTATCTGTTACTCATCGCTCTCTGTGTGCCTGTTGTATGGGGTGGGAACGGGGTGGGCAAAGAAGGGAGGGGGCCAAACAGCCAATAAGTGTTAGGATTAAAGTGCAACTTTAGACCAAAAATGTGTCCAAGTCTGGTTCTGTTTTCTCCTTTACCTTCTAAAAATGCTTGTGTGTGTGAAAATAAGGATTTTAATTCTACACTTAACTCTGGGTTAATTTCTTTTTAACCCTGGGTTAAGTAACATTTCACTCCATTGTTAACTCTGGGTTATGAAGCTCTTTTGCAGGCCAAAGACATGCAGTGTCAAATAACATGTTGCTAGAACATCACAAGTTGTTTACCATCCAATCATAAGGTAAACAATGCCTGCCTTATTAAATATGCATGCACTTTCATGAATGCAGTCACAGAAACTCACGCACTAGGTTTAGTTTCAGTGTAAGAGAAATATGTGAAGTACAGCAATGGAAGAATTTAATCAAATTAATCACTTTAAGTGACAGCTTCCTCACTAAAACAAGTTACATGCTGGTTCTGTCTTGCACTTGTCCAATTAATGTTTTAGTTTTGTAAATGTGTAAATAAGATGCAGATTTCGCAAAACCCTGACTTCTTGGATTTTATTATTAACCAAGGGTAAAGTATGAACGGAGTGCAACTTGGAAGAAGATTATTTATGTTGACTCATAGTCAAAATGAGTTCAGTTTCAAGTGTGAAAATCCCAATTCAAAAAAAATATTTAATAGAAGTTCAATCGACAGCATTAGTGGCATAATGTTGATTACCACAGAAATTATTTCAATTTGTCCCTCCTTTTTACTAAAAATAAAATAAAAATAGGCTGCAGTGAGGCATTTACAAAGGACTGATTTTTGGAGGCTTTAAATACAGAAATCTGAAGCTTGAATTTCTATAAAAGTACAATTCTTTTAAAAATGAGTTAAAACTTGTATTACTTGAACCGTAAAGCTGTTCAAATTGGTTTACAGTCATTTTGTGGTTCTAAGGTCTATAGCGTTATGTTCCAATGGTAACTAAGTAGTAAAATTGTTTATAGGTTTACACAAAAAAAAGGTGTGATTTTATCACACTAATTTATGTCCACTTACATATTAAGTCTTGTGGCCATACTGAGTATTTTAACATTTACGGATTGGCTTCATTCACTTCTACTGCAAGTGCTTCACTGTAACCCAGATTTTTGTGATATTCAAGCATGCCCCAAATGCTGTTGAATGAGCTTAACTTGTTCCGAACCTGTAATGTCAGAATGTGATGGGAGAGACTAGAAGCCACTTTCAATCTGCCTTCCAATTTG
This sequence comes from Spinibarbus caldwelli, assembly GCA_039654775.1. Lineage (NCBI taxonomy): Eukaryota > Metazoa > Chordata > Actinopteri > Cypriniformes > Cyprinidae > Spinibarbus > Spinibarbus caldwelli. The sequence goes on from CM077245.1 coordinate 4,740,684, forward strand.
AATTAATTAATTTGCAAAAGGGATGTTGCTCAATTCTGGAAAACTGTCAGTTACCTTATATACCTGACACAGTTTTATATATCTTCCTTTTGATACATTGATTATTCTTGTAAACCTATCCGAGCTGCTTTTTACAAACTACAGGTACATCTCAATAAATTAGAATGTCGTGGAAAAGTTAATTTATTTCAGTAATTCAACTCAAATTGTGAAACTCGTGTATTAAATAAATTCAGTGCACACAGACTGAAGTAGTTTAAGTCATTGGTTCTTTTAATTGTGATGATTTTGGCTCACATTTAACAAAAACCCACCAATTCACTATCTCAACAAATTAGAATATGGTGACATGCCAATCAGCTAATCAACTAAAAACACCTGCAAAGGTTTCCTGAGCCTTCAAAATGGTCTCTCAGTTTGGTTCACTAGGCTACACAATCATGGGGAAGACTGCTGATCTGACAGTTGTCCAGAAGACAATCATTGACACCCTTCACAAGGAGTGTAAGCCACAAACATTCATTGCCAAAGAAGCTGGCTGTTCACAAAGTGCTGTATCCAAGCATGTTAACAGAAAGTTGAATGGAAGGAAAAAGTGTGGAAGAAAAAGATATACAACCAACCGAGAGAACCGCAGCCTTATGAGGATTGTCAAGCAAAATCGATTCAAGAATTTGGGTGAACTTCACAAGGAATGGACTGAGGCTGGGGTCAAGGCATCAAGAGCCACCACACACAGACGTGTCAAGGAATTTGGCTACAGTTGTCGTGTTCCTCTTGTTAAGCCACTCCTGAACCACAGACAACGTCAGAGGCGTCTTACCTGGGCTAAGGAGAAGAAGAACTGGACTGTTGCCCAGTGGTCCAAAGTTCTTTTTTCAGATGAGAGCAAGTTTTGTATTTCATTTGGAAACCAAGGTCCTAGAGGAAGGGTGGAGAAGCTCATAGCACAAGTTGCTTGAAGTCCAGTGTTAAGTTTCCACAGTCTGTGATGATTTGGGGTGCAATGTCATCTGCTGGTGTTGGTCCATTGTGTTTTTTGAAAACCAAAGTCACTGCACCGGTTTACCAAGAAATCTTGGAGCTTCCTTCTGCTGACCAGCTTTTTAAAGATGCTGATTTCATTTTCCAGCAGGATTTGGCACCTGCCCACACTGCCAAAAGCACCAAAAGTTGGTTAAATGACCATGGTGTTGGTGTGCTTGACTGGCCAGCAAACTCACCAGACCTGAACCCCATAGAGAATCTATGGGGTATTGTTGAGGAAAATGAGAAACGAGACCAAAAAATGCAGATGAGCTGAAGGCCACTGTCAAAGAAACCTCGGCTTCCATACCACCTCAGCAGTGCCACAAACTGATCACCTCCATGCCACGCCGAATTGAGGCAGTAATTAAAGCAAAAGGAGCCCCTACCAAGTATTGAGTACATATACAGTAAATGAACATACTTTCCAGAAGGCCAACAATTCACTAAAAATGTTTTTTTATTGGTCTTATGAAGTATTCTAATTTGCTGAGATAGTGAATTGGTGGGTTTTTGTTAAATGTGAGCCAAAATCATCACAATTAAAAGAACCAAAGACTTAAACTACTTCAGTCTGTGTGCACTGAATTTATTTAATACACGAGTTTCACAATTTGAGTTGAATTACTGAAATAAATGAACATTTCCACGACATTCTAATTTATTGAGATGCACCTGTAATTGTTTGGACAAACTGCTTTAATTTAAATTCTAACTGGAGGTAGAGTGAAGGCCTGGAAAGCTAACACAATAGTTGCACTGTATGTGAACTGTTTTCAGAGTTGCTCTGAAGGAATCATCTAATCATTATTCCACAGAGCAAACTCACGTTACTCCAGGAGGCCGTATACTTCAATAACTGTCTTCTAAATGACACATAACTGACTAAATTTAATTTTATGTTTAAAACTTTCATGTCACACCTGCCAACTGTCACGCAATGGAAATCCAGGTCCTTAGGAGAAAAACATTAAGCATGGTAATGTAAGGCATTCCCAAACACTTTCGAGTTTTAACACTAACAAGCTGATGATTTCTCAGACCAGAGTCTCTAAGAACCACTCTTTTAAAAGCAGGTTATGAGGTGTTTTGAGAAGTCAGTCAAGCACCACTTTTTAACATCTACAGCAGTTCTTGACCTCTTTTGCTGTGTGACGTCATTGTGCTGTCACTTCTACAACTCATGACACACAAATATTTGGACGTTTTAAAATCCCTAACAGTCTATTTAACATCTACCTGTCTTTAATGAAGCACAACCTAGCTGATCTTAAATAAGTATAGTCCACTCTGGCAGTGGTAAAGTAGGCTACTAATGGTATCAGAGATGGTACTTCCATTTGATATGGTGCTAAATAAGTACAGTATTCATGTACCATGTAAATTTTTAAATGCTCATTAAAAATACGGTAGTAGCCTACCGTGGTACTTTGTGTTCTACATTTACCTAATTTTATAGAAAATGAGAGTTTTAAACAAATCATTATGAACTACAAATCATTTGTTTATATATCCACTGTTTTGAAACATGGTATTGTTTCTAACTGGTTCAAGAGGGTGAAACAGCCAACAACACCACTTGTTACTGGTTACTAGCTTGAACCAGCTAATGACCTAGTAAAAAACAGCGGGCTAACGTGTTTAGCACAGAGCAAACAATGTAAACTAGACTGTTCCATTAATATTGTTCAGAACGTGAGGAAATCGAGGGGTCACGATTCGCACACGCTTTTTCCCGCCTATTTTCATTCTGACTGGATTGATTTGAATTTTTGCAGACGTGTGCAATACTAAGATTACCCACTAGATGAACACCAAACTCTATCTAATTTCACACGGCGACTTTCAGCATCAAACCAAACAGATTTTACTAGATTACGGGAAGATTTCCACCTGCAAACCGACTAAGTGTCTGCGGTGAGATTCATGTAAATAACATCTTGACTTTTAACTTCCCATTTAGTGACAAGTGTGATGGGCGAGTTATTTTGAATACATATTTGAATATAGTTTCAGAGAGACTGAATAGTGGCTTGAAGCTGTGGACCTACAACAAACACGTTCTTCTCACGACAAACAATCTTATTTGTAGCATATTTAGTTCCATTTAAAAGACAGAATTTATTATATTTTACTTAATTTTTATTTAACGTTAACATAAAACTACGTCTAATTATAGCAAACTATTTACATGCATGAAGACAAAACTTGCCTTGTGGTGTATTGTCTAAGTTAGTGAATTTACAAAGAAATAAAAATATCTAAATGGTTGATTTTGTTACAAGTACACTTTACCTATTTAGCATTTTGTTACAACTTTATTACTCATATGTTAACATGGGAATGAGGGCTTAATGAGTAAGGGGTAGGTCACAAATGTTGTCCAACTAGTTGATTATTGAAGCAGACTAGTTAAAGGCTCTTAAGTAAACACGTATAATCAGAGTGAACCTGAATCCAGCCTAATTCTGTTTCTGTAAAACAGATTAGTTGATTTATGTAGGCAACCCACCAATTAGTTGTTGCTGGGGTTTTTTCACATCCCTGCTTACTAGTTGACAATGCATGTATACTTAATATAATGAACCTTAATTTGTATTGTTGAGCTCTTGTCATTGATGAAACATTTTATATCAATGATGAAAATTCGTATAATAATATTGAAGTGTATTATGGCAGTCATTCAGAATCCCTCAATGAGCGTATAATGTTGAACATGCTGATTCGTATAATACCACACAAAAGCAAGACATGGGAAGATATCTCACTCTCGCTAATTTACTCATCCATGTCCTCCACATTTAAACACAAAACCAACAGTTCCAACAAACAAGGTCGTTCACAGTCAAGGCCTTGTGTTATACATCAGCCGGCCAAACATGTAGGCTGGAGTACTTGCAAGAAAACAAGACGCGGAAGACATCGACACAATGCATGTCAGATTACAGTTTAAAATGTACGGACTCTCAAGCAGTTGGCAGAATCCTAGGCTACATCCACAATGCACTCAGTATCCTTCCACAAGAATATCTCAGGAAATACTCATTCCAAACCTGAATGACTTTATTTCTTCTGCAGAACACATCTTTGTCCATATAATACAGGTCAGTGGGGTCCAAAACAATGTTGTACCCCATAGACTTCCATGGTATTGACAAAAAACACTTTTTTAAACAACTTCTGTGATGTTCAGCGGAGGGTGAGTAAATGATGACAGATTTTTTTTTTTTTTTTTTTTTTTAAAAAGACCTAAGTTCACCCAAAAATGAAAATTTGCTGAAAATATGCCCTCAAGCCATCCAAAATGTACATGAGTTTGATTCTTCATCCTCTGCAGTGAATGGGTGCCATCAGAATGAGAGTCCAAATAGCTGATAAAACATCACAATAATCCCCAAATAATCTACATCACTCCAGTTCATCACGTAATGTCTTGTGAAGCGAAAAGCTGCGTGTTTGTTAGAAACAAATTTATCAAGATGTTTTAAATTAAAACCGTCACTTCTGGCCACAATACGAGTTCATAATAATAATTCCTCCAGTGAAAAGTCCATCATCTGTTGTCCTCTCACATCAAAATCCATTGACGTATTTGTTATGAACTGTTTTGGAGTGTTTTCACTTTTAAACAGTGCTTGATCTGTTCATATTTCTCGCCTGATTCAGAGAGACGACTTTTTCACTAGAGAAAGCAATATTATTTGTATTTTTATGACTTGTATTCTAGTTGGAGGCAACGGTTTGAAGTTAAGAATGTCTTAATAATAGATTTGATTCTTACAAACACGCACCTTTTCACTTTACAAGATGGACTAGAGTGGCGTGGATTATTGTGATGTTTTTATCAGCTGTTTGGACTCTCATTCTGACGGCACCCATTCACTGCAGAGGATCCATTGGTGAGCAAGTGATGCTAAATTTCTCCAAATCTGTTCTGATGGAGAAACCAACTCATCTAAATCTTGGACAGCCTGAGGGGTGAGTACATTTTCAGCAAAGTTTCTTTTTCAGAGCTAGTCCTTTAAGTGGTAGATGCGTGTCACTAAATTTCACAGCCTTCGAAAGGTCACACTGCAATTATATAGCGCTCAAACAAAACAAAAAAAGGCCTAAGTTTAAAAGTGTTAAATATAGTTACTCGAATCCTTTGTTCAGTAAGCCAAAGTGTGTCGTAGGCATCACGGTGGCTTGTCATTATAACAGCGTTTAATGATTATGTATTATTATCTTGGCTTATATCTACGTGCGGTTGGAGACTAATGGCCATAGCAACAGACACCGCGAGGTGTTTCTCGACACCCGACGAACATGATTGAGGTTGGAGCGTTGGCAAGCTGTCGGCACACCACAGTCATCCTGGCACTGGGTACGCAAACACATATTCTCACCCTCTTTCTTTATTTCTCTCCCCCTCACAAACCGACACTGTTCTTCTCACTGCAACACACACACACACACACACACAAACACACACACACATTTCCTCTGTGTTAAAAGGCAGGGCTGAGACTTCATTGCCAGTGAGGTAATGAGGCCGCAGTTGCCACACAGTCTGCAGTGTTCGACAGACTCACCCCAGGCAGCGTTTCACTCTTTCCGAACCCTGCGCTCCATCTCACGTTTACTTTATACCTCATATATCCCAATCATTTCAATCCCCTCTCCATTTTTTCCTCATCCCACTGTCCTCTTTTCTTAAACATAACTCTGAGCTTTGTTGCTTTAATATGAAACAAATTTTCGGGAGACTTTGAGGACGTCTCCAACCAAAACAAAGTGTAGATGTCGGTTTGAAATTTTTCACCCCGCGACTATTTTGGGCCGAAAGAAAGATGGAAAGAGTTTGCGTTTGTGCAAGGAAGGGAGGTAGAAGAAGAGTAGGAAGTCGCGAATAGTGTGAATAGGAGTAGGAAGAGAGAGTTCCTAGCTGAGATACAGGAGATGCTGTCAACACGCACATACTGGGCCCGATATAGACTGACACCATACCAGCGGCCCTCACAGGCGCTTATAAACACGCGTACGCTTTCATAGCTGCTCGGTGTCCTCTATCACTTAACCTCGCTCATGTTTCTTGGGGCTGATGCCCTATGTCTCTGCTCTACAATTTACTTCTGTTCTCACTTTTAATTCCTCACCCTCATTCCAGCGCTCTCTCTCTTTCTCTCTCTCGCTTGCTCTCATAGGCTTGGCACAGCGCTTGGCAAAGTGCCTGAAATGGGTCAAATATAACTCCTGCATTCCTCTCCTTCAGTCTCTTTTCCTCGCTGGCTTATGAGGCCTCACACACACACACACACACATACAAACAGTCTCGCTCTCTCAGGGATTACAGTCGACTTTATTTACACCTAATCAAGTGGTCGCAGGGCACCTGGTTTTACCGCTTTTGAAATATTTACTTTAAATAGCTGGAGGGTGCCCATGTATGCTCTGCCTGACGTGTGTGTACGTGTGCGTGTGATGTATTACCTCTGCATTCTCATTGCATTTGCTTATAGGAAGGAGCTAGTCAGCATCACAAGCCCCACATGAGTACAGTATCCACCTGTGTTTTGAAACAAATAGATCTGTATTTCATTTCTCATCACTTTTTCGGTCTATTTCATTTATATTGCTCATACCGAGTATTAAATGTCAGCGTTCACAGCACAGATTTCCACTGAAGGAGGGATGTGAGGCATATCTAGGGACTAGGATATCATTAGCTTTTTCATTTTTCCATGCAAGTTATGAATGTCATTTATGTGGAAAAATGGGAATATTTGCAAAAACAATTGGCAAATAGGGCAGTTCCTCTGTCTTATGTGTTAGTGGGTGATTTTTTTATTTTTATTTTTTATTTTTATTTTGGGGCAATAAACACAAATAGAATAAAATTAAGAAGAAAAATGGCACAATAAAAATAGATGTTGTAGCCATTGCAGATGCCACTGTGGCTCTTTTTAATTTAAAATAATTTTGAATATTTATTTAATTATTTTAAACAATAAATTACTTGTTATTTTCTTTATTTGAAGTGAATTATTCAGTCATATACAGTTTTTTAATGCACAGAATTTATTAGTGTAAATATGTTTAGATTGTAGTTTGTCATATAATATAAATAAATATATATATATATATATATATATACATACAGTGCCCTCCACTAATATTGGCACCCTTGGTAAATATGAGCAAAGGTGGCTGTGAAAATAAATCTGCAGTTTATCCTTTTGAAGTAAAAGAATTGAAAGTGGGGGGGAAATCTCATTGTGAAATAAATGCTTTCTCTAGTTCATATTGGCCACAATTATTGGCACCCAATTATTGCAACATCCTTTTCCCAAGATAGCAGCCCTGAGTTTTCTCCTGTAATGCCTGAAGAGTTTGGAGAACACCTGATAAAAGATCAGAGACCATTCCTTAATGCAGAATCTCTCCAGATCCTTCAGATTCACAGCTCCATGTTGGTTCTTCTCCTCTTTAGTTCACCCCACTCATTTTCTATCGGGTTCAGGTCAGAGGACTGATGGGACAGCCATGGCAAAAGCTTCATTTTGTGCTCAGTGACCCATTTTTGTGTTGATTTTGATGTTTGTTTTGGATTATTGTCCCGATGGAAGATCCAACCACAACCCAATATAAGATTTCTAACAGAGGCAGTCAGCTTTAGATTTTTTATCTGTTGGTATTTGAGAGAATCCATGATGCCGTGCATCTGAACAAGATGTCCAGGACCTCCGGCAGAAAGACAGGCCAACGACATTAAAGATCCAGCAGTATATTTAACCGTGGGCATGGGGTAATTTTTATCCCTGTTTGTACTAAACCCATCTGGTGGGTTTGCTGCCAAAAAGCTTTTTTTTTTTTTTAGTTTCATCTGACCATAGAAGCCAGTGTCATTTGAAGCTCCAGTCGTGTCTGACAACTGAATATGCTGGATTTTGTTTTTGTAGAGCGAGGATAAATTTTCTTGAAACCCTCCTGAACAATATGTGGTGATGTAGGGGCTGTTTAATTTTTTTTTTTTTTTTTTAGGCTTTCTGACCCCAAGACTCAACTAATCTCTGCAATTCTCCAGCTGTGATCCTTGGAGAGTCTTTGGCCACTCAGACTCTCCTCCTCACCGTGCATTAGGACGATATAGACACACGTCCTCTTCCAGGCAGATTTGTAACATCTTTAGTTGATTGGAACCTCTTAATTATTGCCCTGATGGTGGAAATGTGGATTTTCAATGCTTTAGCTTTTTGTCTTACAGCAACTTTCTATTTTGTGAAGCTCAACAATCTTGTTCTGCACATCAGAACTTTATTGTTTGGTTTTACTCCTTGTGATGGATGATTAAGGGAATTTTGCCTTTGTTTTCTTTATATTAATAATCCTTTGGAACAGGAAGTCATAACTGGACAATTTCATGCTCCTAGTCTCCCTGGTATGCTAAATATTTTTAAATATGAATCTTATTTACTCATAAGAATTTCCAGGGGTGCCAATAATTGTGGGCAACATGCATTGGAGAAAAACATTTATTTTATCATGAGATTTTCTCCCCACTTTCAATTGTTTTACTTCAATGATAGGTTAGAATTTTGTGACTTTTTTAATGAAAGATCAGAAGGATAAACAATGCAGATTTATTTTCACAGTCACCTTTGCTCAGATTTACCAAAGGTGCCAATATTAGTGGAGGGCACTGTATATATATACATTTTTTTCAGAATATAAAAAAGTATATCAAAAATTATTAAAATTTATTTATTAAAATTAAATAAGTAACCACCTAGCAACCACCCAGAACACCCTAGCAAACTCATTTAGCAAACACTGGGAACACATTAGCAACCATCTTCAGGGCCAGTAATGTCCTAGAAATCAAAAACACCATAGTAACTGCATAGCAACACCATGGCAACTACCCAGAATAGCCTAGAAACAGCCTAGCAACCACCTTCATAGCAAGCAATGTCCTAGAAACCAAAAAACACCATAGTAACCACATAGCAACACCCTAGCAACCACCCAGAATAGCTTAGAAACAGCCTAGCAACCACATTCAGAGCCAGTAATGTCCTAGAAACTAAAAACACTATAGTAACTGCATAACAACACCCTGGCAACCATCCAGAATATTCTAGCAACCACATTCAGGGCCAGCAATGTCCTAGAAACCAAAAAACAAAAACAAAAAAAAAACACCATAGTAACCACATAAAAACACCCTGGCAACTACACAGAATAGCCTAGAAACAGCCTAGCAACCACTTTCTGGGCCTAGCAATGTTCTAGAAACTAAAAACACCATAGTAACTGCATAGCAACACCCTGACAACCACCCAGAATAGCCTAGAAACAGCCTAGCAACCACCTTCAGAGCCAACAATGTCATAGAAACCAAAAACACCATAATAATTGTATAGCAACACCCTGGCAACCACCCAGAATAGCCTAGAAACAGCCTAGCAACCACTTTCTGGGCCTAGCAATGTTCTAGAAACTAAAAACACCATAGTAACTGCATAGCAACACCCTGGCAACCACCCAGAATAGCCTAGAAAAAGCCTAGCAACTTTCAGGGCCTAGCAATGTTCTAGAAACCAAAAACACCATAGTCACCACATAGCAACCACTTTAGACACCCTAGCAACCATTCTGAACACCTTATCAACGTGTAGTTTTGCATATGCAAGCACCAATCCAGTTCTCTCTCTTCCACATTTAACCCCATAAACTGTTTTTCCTACCTCGTATATTCCACCCCTTCATCCCCTCGTATACATCTATCTGCTCTTCCCCAAAGTGAAAGTGTGCTAATCCTATTAGAAATGTGTGAATACCAGCCGGGACAAGGAGAAGCAGAGAGCGAGGGGGACACCGAACAGAGTGAGAGGGAGAGTTTATGTGTACTTGAAAGAGAAAACATGGACGTCAATTTGCACGCTCCTCATCAGGAATCCCTTTGAGATGTACGTGTGCGTTTGAACAGGGGATATTGTCCATGGGATTGCAGCACTGTAAAATCCGTCTCTGGAGTTGTGTGTAAAGTCAAAGTTGTGTGTTACGAGGTTAGTGTGGCAGACGGCAGAGAGACAGGCCAAATGTGTTTCCTGAAGAGTTCAAGCACCGAGAAAATAAACAAGTCTTTTGATCACAAAGAGTCTATTCACATGCTCCTTTACACGCACACACACACAGATGTATACATAAACTCTCTTTTTTTTCTTTCCCCCGATGCCCTTCCCCCTCCATTTTTGGGCTGCTGCTTTTACCCCTTGCACTTTTAGCATTTTATCCCCACCCCTTCCTTTCTCTCTCTCCCTGAAACTCTTTCCTAATCCCTGATTCCCTTGAGAATTCCTCCCTGTTGGTCCCACAGCACTTCTATATCTCTCTCGGCCTCTTTTTCTCTCTCTCTCAACTGGGAAGACGAGACCTCGGATGCTGTAGTTTAACTGTATTCTTGAAAACCTGGTGAGAAAAATAAAAAGGTATTCCATGCTGCTGACCTTGACACCTTTAAACACCTTCGTAACACCAATTACACATGCACACACACATAAGAACCTTCCATCATTGGTGCACAAAGCTCCCTTTGTGCGTTTGAGTGTGTGTGTGTGTTTGGATTCTGTATGTGTGCATATGTGGATGTGTATATTGGGCCCCCTTCATGGGGTCAATGGGGGCCATTTACTACTAGAACTATAGTCGTGTTTGGGAGATGACTAAGAGAGGACGCTTTTGCCTGCCGAACCCCAATCGCATTATCATTGGATTTCCTTCATCAGAAATTGCAGAAACACCCCATTCTGCCATGCTCAACAAGCTTCAGTTTTTTGTGCTGTAAACCTGGCCACAACATATACAAAGTTGCTTTGATCAGTCCTTTATGAAGTTTTAATGACCGCTCACTAATCAGTTCTTTTAGCTGTCAGTGATTAATCTTCCTCATTCATTCCGAATCCTCAGTTGAGTGATCATTGGCCTCAAACGTGTGGGAGATGGGATGCTAATTGCAGTGATTGTGGTGTTTTGTGTAGACTTGTCTGTGGGTGAGAAGTTGAAGGAAAGGACAACAGGCTGAAGGATCACTTTGATTTGTTATGACATCTATCTTGTTTCTGTGTAAGACAAGTAATCTAATACAGCATGACTGAAATTAGGGATGCGCCATAAGATGCAGTTGTGCATAGGAATAAAGAAATTGGTAATTGTTTGAATTTGTTGGTTATATAATTCAAGGTGTTAATTCAAGCCTAATCTTGCTAAAATCAATTAAAGTGTGCATTAAACACCCATTAGGCTGTATTCACACTTGATTTGATTGCTTGGTCTAAACGTTTATGTCCTTGAATCCCTATAGAGTGATCATATTGTATAGCATTTTATACCCATAATGCACTCTGATTTATGGTGTACAGCTGAAGCTAATACTGTATTTGAACTGGTGCTGCTCTTTCACTTTTTTAATAAGTCATACTTTGATTAAAGAAACATTAAAATGTAGTGAGTCAGAATTTTTTATAATGTTTGTTTTTAGCTGTTAATTAAGTTTAATGCCATGTGTTTATCTTTTTTTGATGCTGTGTTTAAATTCACCCAGTTATTTTCATTCGCTTACTTTCCATGCAGTGAACTAAACTATTGTTCAAGTTTGGAGTCATTAAGATTTTTGAAATGTTTTTGAAAGAAGACTTTTATCCTGACCAAGGCTGATTTTTTTTTGAAATCATAAATACAGTTGAAACTTTAAAATTGTGAAATATTATTTCACTTTAAAATATCAGTTTTCTATTTTAATATATGTTAACATGTAATTTATTCCTGTGATGCAAAGCTGAATTTTCAGGATCATTATTTCAATATTCAGTGTCACACGATCTTTCCGAAATCATTCTAATATGCTGATTTGGTGCTCAAGACCAATCTTAATAATAAGATTATTATTATTTTAAATTTTTTAATCAATGTTTAGAACATTTGTGCTGCTTAATAGTTTTGTGGGAACTTTGATATTTTTCAGAATTCTGTGATAAGTAGAAAGTTCAAAAGAACAGCATTATTATGTCTTTGCTGAATAAAAATATTAATTCCTTGAGCAGTAAAACACATGTAGAAAATAGTGATTAAGTGAACAAGTGAGCAACAGTCCCGTTCTCGTCTTCCCATGATCACGTGCATGTCAGTATTCAGATTCGTGAACGCGCAAAAGCGTTCTGTGCGTCTGAGAATACCATGGAAAAAACAGCACATAAATTACCTCTTTCTTCTCCCTACGAATCCATTTTGGAGTAATCTTTATGACGTACTTACACTGCTATGTCCTTCCATCGCTTTGATATTTTTGGATTCCCAAAAAAGGGTTATTTCTGTAAGCGCACGGTTATGGTTTTCATTAAGTTACAAGAATATGTGAATTGCCCGTTAGTGCTGCACTAAAGAAGCACTACAGTTCGTCCTGTGCCGTGTACCACTTTGTATGTTCCCAAGGCCCATTTGCTTTGAGTATGACTCCTCTTTTTCTCTCTGACTCTTTTTTCTCATCTCCGTCTCTCCCCCTCTCTTTCTCTCCTGCGCGTCTGTCTGTCATTCTGATTAGAGACGGCGGGGTCGTGCCACAAAGGAGAGGAGCGAAAGAAAACATCTCTGAACGAGGCCACAAACCAGATCTCTGTCTCTGTCGTTTTGAGTCATGCACCAGCAAATGGCTGCATTCAGTGTTTTACACCCAGAGCAGTCTTCAAATTAACATCAATTACTGGGAGACGTCAGTTTTTCCTTGAATGTTAATTAGAGTGTAATGATTGAGGTTGAGCATTATGTGTGAAATGTATCATGGCTAATGAAAGACGAATGTTGTTTATCGTTTATTTTGCCATCGCTTACATTTAAAGATTAAGTGTGGGGTTTCGTCGCATTCTCAGTATTTGGAAGTCCCCAGAGATGAGGTTCGCATACAAGAAGAAATCGAGGCCTGGCCTATGTGCTTGTGCTTGCTAGTAGCATTAACGCTGAACTGGTAATTTAGCACTTACGTGCAAATGCTTTACAAATGTCATCTACTACCCTTGAGTTTCCACTGACAACTGCTCCCGCTCTGAGAGCGAGAAAGGGAGGCGGAGGAAAAGAATGAGAGATAAGGAAAAGAGAAGGCCACCTACAGACTCACATTCGTTTCTCACTCCAGCCCACATTTAGCACTCTCAATAACAATTGCATTTTTCTGAGTAAACAACCTTGAAGAACATTCTGTCGCGTTTGATCCATATGCTATGACACTGTGACACTTTGCTTCGCACACATAATAAGCTATAATTTCAGCACCTGTAGGATCCATGGCCTTTTCTGCAAAAGGTTATTGCTCGTTCTATGTTTACAGTCCTCAGCTTATATTTACGTCTGTTAAACTTATCTTCAATGCCAACAATGTTGGTTTCCTATCTTACTTTTTTAAGTAAGCTCATCCTCAAACAATAACTGCGTCCCAAATGACGCACTATGCACTCAACCATGTAGTGTATGAATTTCATAAAGTTATTTTGTCATTAATAATCGGAGTCTGGTAGCCCCTCCCCCTTCGCTACATAATTAATGCAGCAACAATTGAGTGCATGAAGTGTCCAACATTTCAGGTTAAGCCTAGAAGGGATACATCTGGCACTACTGAACAACAATACAGCATATTTGTCACACTGTACAACAATAATTACTATTTTTGCATTACTGTATGGGGTAGGTTTAGGGTTGGGGGTAGGTGTAGACATTAATAAAACACAATCTAATAGGTAGAAAATTAAATTTCATTGTTAGTCTCTGGTCATAGCTGTATCCCTTCTAGACACAACTAACATTCCACACTTCTTTTTTTTCAGTTATTTAAGTGCATCATTTGGGTATTTAAAATGCACTTTTTATTTTTTTTAAATTTTCAGTGTGAACACACTACTTGCACTGTTTATACTACAAAACGTCATAGAATAGTGCATAAGTACGCGATTTGGGATGCACCTTTTGAGTCATTTTAGCATGGGCAAAGGAACATTAAAAAATCCATATGACTGTTTCGTTGGTGGAATAACCTCAGAGTTGCACTTTTCCACAAACATACAAGTTGTCAAGCTTAAAAAAATGACTACATCACTATTTAAGTATCAAGTATGCACTACCTCGAACTCCATTCGTGTTCATTGCAAGAACAGAGCAGCACTGATATTCTTCTGAGTTCCGCTGAAGAAAGAAAGACATTTGGAATGGGAACAACGTGAGGATGAGTAAACAAAAACAGATTCGACGTCTCTGTGTGAGCCATTATTCACTGAGTAACACAACAAGCCTTAATACAAAGCTCATTTTTAGCGGTGTCAACTTTGAGGAACGTGAGACCACCACTGACGACAGATTTGATTGGTTTTCGGTCTGTTTCTGTGGGACATCGTGTCATCGGCTCCTCGCGATGTTAGCAAGATCGGACGGCGTTGGCGGTCTCCTCAGCAACGCCGCAGTGACGCCAGCCCCGGTACAAACGGTGAGTGGGCGTGGCTACGCGCGGTCTCCGCCCCTCCCTCCCCCGCTTAGCGTGGGCGGCCCCGTGTGGCTGGAAGAACGAAACACGATACCCCTATAGAGGAGGAGGAGGAGGAGGAGGCAGACTGGAGAGAGAGAGTTACGCGGAGTGAGTGGAAAAAGAAAAAGTCCGTGGAAAGAGAGGGAGAAAAGTGGATCGGGCATTTCTGCCTTCTCGGTTGTTTTGATTTTGTCAGCTTCGCCTCGTGTTTCAGCGAGAAGGCTCGAATATGCAACTTCGCAGCGTCTATGAAGTAATCAGGAGTTCAGCGCGGACACGGTCCTCCTCCATCGGCACGACGCGCTCCGATATCTGACCGTAAAAGAGCGAGTCTGTCCGGCCGCAAGGCAACGACGAGCGTCCTCCACGTTGAGGAGGAAAAACAAAACGCGAAAACTCCCAACAAACCGGGGGAGGACGAGTGAAGGGGCTGGATTTGAGGAGGAAAAGTTTACAGAGGAGTTTTGTGTGCGATCCTGAGCTCATCGAGAGGAAGAAGTTCTTTTCATCTCTCTCTCTCTCTCTGTTTCTCACTCACTCTCTTTCTCAGTTAGCACGACTGCTAACGAAGCGGCTATACTCTCCAACATGAAGACCCCGGGCGATACGGGTAAGTTTTCCCACACTGCAACAACAACAGATGGGTTTAATCCGACTTTAGATTACTGTTATAAGAAAGACAAGATGCCAGAGACACGTTTTAGAGAGTTTTTGGTCGTTTTAGATGAGTTTCACTCTGGATATGCAGCCCGCTAATTCCGCTCGGATTGGGTGATGTGTTTATAATATTCGTGTTTTAAGCGACTTTTTGCGCACAAACTTAACGTTAAATCAGACGAGTGTTAAAAGCCACTACGTGCGATACAGTGTTGTTTCGAAGGGTTTCTAAAGTTGAAAGTAGGAACAACCAGGCAGCTAGTTGGCAAAGTTAGTTTTAATGAGTTTTTAGTCTTTCGTCAGTTTTTGTATAGCTTAGGCTATACAGATCACTTCCATATTGTATGACATTTACAGGTATTTGTGTGTAGCTGTCATTCTGTCTGGTTCATTTACCCAAAAAGTTTGCTTATAGGGATTAAAATCGATATTTTAGAGCACACAAGTTTTCACAACTTTTTGAACCGTCCCGACTTAGACACTCACGTCTGTTTTAGATATGATTCACACGATAAACGTGTTTATTACGCTCCCAGGTGCATTCAACTTTATGAGAAAATCTAAAGGTGTTTAAAATGGCTTTATGTTGGCTTGTGTTGATCCAGTTTGGCATCCACCATTTGCGAGCAACTTTCAGCCATTTGGCCCTGAGAAAGTGGCATCCCATCACAGCGCCTCTCTGTGTGTGCTGGAGGATTTTACACAAGATATTTCACATTTCTGCTTTGTTTGTGTTTACTGGTGTGTTCAGTTCATTTAGAGGTGTCTAAAAATGTAAACTTAAGTCATATGAATGTTTCACTCGGCTCCAGGTTGTTAAGTATGTCCTGCTTTTCTTTGTTTACTTTGTATGGAGGCTCATTTTGGCTAAGCTGACAATCACTTTTACTTGCTTGATCTGTTTGTTTGACAAGCTAAAAGCACTTTTCTGTACCCTTTAAATAGGCAGGAACGTAATAAGATTTTTACTTTCAGTTTTACATTATGTAATTGTAACATGTCAAAGATAGGAACATTTACCTTGAATTCAGTTCATGTTACTACTAGATTAAGATAGTGAGTTGATGGTTTTTATAACTCATCTGACAATTTGTAATATCACCCTTGTGCATCTGTAATCTGCATTGTAATCTGTGCTTTACAGCAGCTTGATTCATAATAACCTGGTGAATATTCATCTGATTGTATGGAAAAATGCTGCCAGTTCATGTCAGTTCAGTCTCTGTTGGGTGTCTGAGCTCCACCAACGCTGAAGTCGTGGTCTTATGCATTAAACCATTAGCTAATTCTTCCATTCGTCCTCCCCCTCATTTGGTGTGCAGTATAAAGTAAGCCTTCTTATGGTATGGTAGAAGTTTTCCATGTTGTGCGTCGTGTCTGGGACGCAAGTCTGCGTTTTTTCGCGTGGGCGTGCAGAGGTGGGGTTCTGCGCACGTTTACTAGCTCATGTAAACTCTAAACAGAGTGGGATTTTAAAGGTAGCAGAACTCACAAAGCGTCTGATCTTAGTTGTTTTCATTGATCCAGGGCATTTCATTAAGTGTTCCTGCGTGAGAAGTGCATTGTGGGTAACAATACCCAACATGTAGGTCAGGTATATGCTGGAATTGATTTTATCTATTACCCAACCCTTTCTTTAAGATTGGAAAATAAACAGAAGGTGAAAAGAGTTCCTCCAAGCGGAAATGAGCTTTATGGTTAGTCTTTGTGCCATATCAAATTGTTCCTTTTAGGCGAGGTGTTCCCCGCCCAGGTCACCTAGGCTTTGTGTTGGAGCGATGAGATCGGCCCCTTTCTTTTGAATAGCTATTTTGCCACCCAAGGGATTAAAGAGTCACCTAAACCAGCTATTTTACCTGCCGGTTAATAGTATTGTGTTGGGATGAAGTCACTGCTGTACTGCTTTGATCACATGTGAGTTTTTTCTGCTGTTAAGTTTTGTATCAGAATTTGACTTAGATGACAGAAAAACACATTTATTTTGTATTAAACCTCTGCTGCTGAAATTCCAATATGCTTCTCGCTAGGGTTTATGCAAAAAGATACACCGTTGCATCAGTCGTTTGCACTTTGGCACTCTTGTTTGGCCGTCAACTCTCGCCCAGCTAAGCATGATATCTGTCTGTCTGCCTTGTAGGCCAATAAGTGGCCTATTTTTGGTGCCTTTTTCCAATTGCGTTATTCATTATATCAACAGTTTGCCACATGTGGGTCTCACATCTGGAACCAGGTTCTCTGTTGTCTCTTCCAGCGTATGAAGTTTAAGGGACCCACATGGGCAATTAGCCAGCGCTTTGGGAGGGTGGTGGTGGCGGTGGGTGCCATTATTTTTCAAAGGAGGGTCTGGGTCAGGGTGGGCTGAGCGTAGGTGTTGGTGTTTAATTTCTCCTTCGCTGCAAGGTATGATTCACTGTTCCATTGGCAGTAACGTGCTATGGGTGTTTCTTTTTACTATTTGGATGTTTTTGCATATTTTTTTACTTTTTTTCCCCCCCTCTTTGTAAGCAGTAGTCAGTGAGATGGGTGTTAATGCTGTGCTAAATTCACCCCGAACCCTTCAGTTTGTAAATGCAGCTTCTCCATAACAAACCATCTAGTATGGAGGAACCTTTTGTTTCTCTGTTTTAAATGTTTGGATTCCTTTTAGACAGCTAGTCTTGCTTTTTGAGTTAACATATGCAATCAGGCCTGCTTACTTGTATGACTTAACCTGTCTAGAGTCGCTCAGGAAGTGTGCATGCGATTGGCTGGTGTGTTTTATGTGGCTCGGCAGATTGGCTGTGTTTCCTGGCCTGTGTTTTTTCCTGGAAACACCGTATAGCAAACATCTAACCCAGCCACACAGTGAGACTCGTATACTACGATTTGCCCTGTATATAGTGACACAGTTTACTTTCTCCCTAAATATTAAGCTTCCTTTCAGAATATTTAGAAAATTATTCTAGCAGTAGTGAAGTTTAGATATCAGCTACCAGATACTTTGAAGCTTCCTCATCACATCTGTAGACTTTTTTTCCCCATTAAATAGACACGAGTTATTATTTTTCCGTTTGAATAAGGATGACTTCTGCCAGAGCTAAAGTTAGTTCAAACAGAAACCTCTGTCCTAAATTTTCTGCTTAAAATATAGACAGTAATATATAGTAGGAAAGCTTGTGATGAGCGCCTGTTGTCATAGGACATCCTGTCCGGTTTGTGCAAGGCATTTTCCGGCATCTAAAGATGGATTCAATCACCGTGACCTGAATAATATGGCTCATCTTAGTTCAAAAGGGCTTGAAATATCTTCTCTTTTTATCTTTCTTGAGTCAGTCTCATTTGCTTTCCTGTCTGTAGTCTCAAATCAATATCTGTCTGTCGGATTCAAGCTAGTTTTCTTGAAATACAGTGTTGATCATATGATGAACAATGTGGTTTGTAACAGCGTGCTAATCGCATCTCTATCTTTGTTTCTTTATAGTACGCAGGTGGTGTAAAGTTCAGGTGGCGCTTTGTCACCTAACGGCACACCTTTCTTTAATCTGCGTTTCAGGTGCCAGTATATCTAATGCCATACACGCTGGATCTTTGTGCCAAGCAGGTTGCTAACCGAGGTTTGAGCTCAACCGACTTGTGGAGTGTTGTGTCTAGTGGAGACCACGGTTTGGTGGGAACTCTGAGGTTTTGTCGAGACTGCGGCTGACAGTTTTTCCCCCCGTGTGTGTTTGTCTGTGTGAGTGTGTGGCTTTGGCCGTACTTTTGGTGTGTGTGTGGTCACGCTAACATTTTGTGAGTTTGCGATGTGTATACTTTTCCTGACATTTTCAAGAGCGTTCCCCTTTGGAGTTTGTGCCCGGGCTTATGGTGAGGAAAGTTGTGAAGTGTTAGCAAGCATTCGAGAGTTTATTTTCAGTTTAGAACTCGATCTGAAAAGGAAGAATGGGGCAAAAAAAAAAAATTCCTGGGTTATTAGGTTCGGAATATTTGTTGGCGTCACAAACACCACAAATCAGGTTTTTATGTCACGTCATATTGCACACTGCAGACAAACAAATTATGGCAAATAATCAAACACACTTGTCTAAACTCCCTATCTCTCATATGAAGTATTACAGAGTCCTATCTGTTGTAGTAAATCAGTTTGTTTGAATTGTTCATTTCAGTGAACTAGTTAGTTAGTCAGGTAAACGCTGTTAAATACAGTGTTTTCAGAATTAGAGTGTTTTTTGGTATGCATGAGTCAGGATGGATGACTGGTTATCCAGCAACTGACTAGTCAATTTGTTTTGAACACTTTTTAATTAATTTTTTTTTTAAGTTTTTGTATTTAAGCATTTTAGCATGTTGTGCTTTAGCTGTTAGACGGTTTGCATTGTAAAACTCTCTCAGAAGCTTTTTTAGTGTTAAAAATTGTTCCACTTTTAACTTGAGCCCTTTTTTTCCCTGTTGTGCTCAGTTCAGTTATTTCTGTTTGTTGTCTAGATTTGTGTTTTTAATGCACGTTTATCTGTTAGAATGTTTAATTTAGAACCTTACTGTTTTTATGCAAGACATAAATATATTTTTAAAAAAGTGTTTTAGTTTAAATATTGGCATGTTTCTTCATAAATTGTAGTGAACTATGTTTTCCAAAGTAATGTAAAGTGACTGTGGTTGAAAAACTTTTAAATATGCAGCTTATAGTTTTGTCACAGTTTTAAAGCGAATCAAGTGAATTGCATTGAACTGATTTTGCATTTGTCTTTTATAGATTTGTATTGTAACATTCTATTTGAACTGTTACTTTGTTGGCAAATATAAATCAGGGTGATTTTGTGACAATGGCGCACCCTATTCCCATAATATGGTTGTAATGAAGACAAGAAGTCATGGTTGAAGTGTGTGTTTTGTGTGCGTATGTGTGTGGAGCACATAGTTTATTAGTGGGGCCCAGACCCCCCACATTCCACTTTAATGACTGCTGTCTGTGTTGCATTACACACACACACACACACACCAGCCTACACTCAAGGAGGCGGCACACACACACACACACACGTTCCTAATTCTCACAGTTGTGCGCTCTCTCCGTCTCTTGAGCTGCCATCTTTGTGGTGACGCCACTTTGACTCGCTCCCACTTTTATTTTTATGCAACCAATTTATTTTTGCAGGCAAGATCCAGTGCTGGTGCAGCACGGCTGGGAATACAGAGACAGAGAGGAAGAAAGTCAGTGATCATGATTGATACTACATAGGGGTCACGCTGGGCTCTTGATCTGAGTCATGGAGGTCTGCGTGGAGGAGAGAGTACTTTCAGAACCTGTCAGTGGGTTTCCGATTCCGTGTAGGCCACTGAATGTGGCGGTGGAACTTTCAGCCACTTTTGCAGAACAGTGGAAATTAGAGTATTAGCAGACGAAAATATTCGTGAACCGAATGTTTTCAGTGGGATTCTGATGTCTCGTGGCTCTTAGGTGATTTCCAGACCTTTAAAGCATGTGGCTTCGAGTAGAACGACCTATAAAGTCGTGCTGGGCTCAATGGGACATTTAGCCTAATTCTAACTTCATCGAGAGCTAGTGGCTGTGACTGACATGTGGCCATGCATAGTTTGCGGAGGCCTGATGTCTGTGCGCTAATGGAAAGCTTGTAAATGAAAGATCCATTAGCAGCGAGGGAAAGGATTGGCGAGGGTTCTCGGTGCTGCAGTCTTGGCCCGGGGTGGGAGAGAAAACAGGGAACGACCGTGGAGACGGCGTTCTAATCCCACAGCTGGAGCCGTGGCGTGTGCCGTCAGCAACTGTGTGTGTGTCTGTGCGTTCGTCTTTGGAGGAAAATGAAAGTGAAGACCGAGTCTAGAGACTTAACCACAACACAGAACTTGAAAAGAGGCAATCTATTGACTTCTCATTCTCGACCCCACACCGCCACCTCTTTTTCCACTCCATCATGCTCTTGATCTCTTTTGTGATATTGCGTTCTCGCGTGTTCTTAGTTCTTTTTTATTTCAGCCCTCTTTCCAGATGGGTGGCATCGGCGTTGAGTGCGCAGCGCTCTATAGTCATTGTGGTACTCTACAAAATAGTGTCTAGGAAACTATGTAATACTACACACTGATATGGAGGTGGAAAGTGGAGTTAAAGTCAATATGAAATCAAAATCGACTCCCATTTACTTTCTAAATATGCACTCCTGGTTTTAATGTGCTTGATTGATTCTTTCTTTTTAAAGAAAAAAGTTTGTCTTTTTCATTAAAATGTTTTAACTTAAGCTATTAGGGATGGCTAGTCGACTGGTTGTCCAATCAATTAGAGTTTTTTGAGATTTAACACAAATACATGCTAATTTGAGCATCAAATTACACCATCAAATCATTGTGTAATGCATCTTCTAAATGTTGATGCATCACGTTAAAAATAGTTTTAAAACTCTTTAAAGAGACCTCAAAATGGTTTCATTGCTCTCGCTCTCACTTTTTAAGCAGTTTTGAACTCCTTTTTCAATGTGAATATTTTTAGATAAAATTGGTTGCTAATGCCGATTCTAGTTGACATTTGAGGTGAGATGCAAGTCAAAGTCGTTGCCTGCTGTGGTTGGTCGTTAATGGGGGAGGTTGAACACACCAAACGTTGCCTCCAGGGTCCCCATGGAGATATTCAGACACCTAGTCTCCTGTCTGCCACACTCTCAAACTCGTTCGCTTTTCTTTAGACATTCCACAACACACACACACACACACACACACACACACTTCTCAGCCAGGTCACACACATACAATCTAGAGAATCACCTGGGGCCCAGATGACTGTCTCCTAGCCAGCCTTTGGGTTTAATGGTGCTTTCTTGCAGTTGATGTGGACCAATCACAGCTCTCAGCAGGGTGCCAGGGCTTGAAATCAGACAATCACGTTGCCGTTTCACGTTATCAGACATTGCATCATTGGCAAAACGCAAGCTTAGGTTTATTTCAATGCTGGCTTCACCCATTACTTCAAATACAGCACTCAAGGTTTGAATGATGCTGTTATGGCAACTATTTTTTTTAATATTTTTGAGTCAACATTAGCTAACTCAACCAATTTTGCATATCAGTTGAGTACCTGTCCCCATCCCCCAATCGACAGGTAAATCTCACAATGGGGACATCAACCGAGAACGTCTTCAGACGTGCTGCAACAAGTTGCAGAGCTTTGTGTTAAATGCTGTCTTTTAGACTTTGTTGCTGGAGAATTGTCTTAAATCCTGTTTTCAACATCATGGAAATTGCAGGGTTCACCAGCGAATACGCCTCGTTTTTCAGCGAGACAGAAACTTGCATGGCTTTGCATTGCTGCAAGGGGTAGGTATGGCGTCTATCGCCAGTTGCAGCCACGTGGAAATGCCAGTAATAGAACAATGATCTCCGACAACTGGACGAGGAAGAATCGGAATCAAAGCCCACAACTGGGAGGAAACATTGTAGAGAATTTAGTAAGCTGTCTTCTGAACAGACCAATAATAGGGAGCGCAGTGACGGGGCGAGACAGACACACACCATGTTTATTGCTCAGCTAAGTCTGTTTAAGTTTGTGTTGCTGTTTTCGGCAACTCTGGAGAAGAGTTCTCCTGGTCGGTCCTGCCCAACCCTGTATAATCTGGCACAGGCTGGGTGATGGCAGTTAAAATTAGCTGCTCTGAATGAGCTCGGAGCATCAAGGAGAAAACGCTGAGCTTGATGACTGTAGCCAGATTCAGTCTGGCTGACTTCCACCTGCCCTCCAAGACCAGGAGGGTGAGGTTCGCTTTAGTTTCCCTCAAGTCGTCAGCATTACCATGCACAATGTTGCTGCTTTGGAGTATCTCAGGTTTGAGGGCATAATTCACCAAAAACTTAAAATCCACAATTTTGGTAAACTTTGCGAAAACTTCTTTTTCACTTTGAAGAACATGCACCTATGTAGAGGTAGCATTAAAAACCATCTAGGTTGAACTTTGTGGCATAGACCAGTGGTTCCCAACCATGTTCCTAGAGGCCCCCCAACACTGCATGTTTTCCATGTCACCTTAATCAAACACACCTGATTCAGATCATCAGCTCATTAGTAGAGACTCCAAGACCTGAATTGGGTGTGTCAGAGAAAGGAGAGATGCAAAATGTGCAGTGTTGGGGGGCCTCCAGGAACGTGGTTGGGAACCACTGGCATAGACGTCTTATCAGTTTTTTGGGGTATTCTTATCTAGAACCGGTATCTGGAACCGGAAAAAATCAAGCAGATCTGCACTGGTTTTCCTTTGATTGATCTTCTCTGCCCATGACTAAGTGTGAACAGAAGTAGGGGAAGGAAAAGAAATCGGTTAAAAGTTCATGTAGAAGTGGCTCGCAGCAGGAGATAAAGCCAGGATGAAAGCTTTACTCTGATAAGATATTAGAAATCCACGTCTCACTGATAAAACGTAATGCCACTATCACCCTTGCAACCTCGGCGTTTCTAATGACTTTTGCTCGACTGCCTGAGCGAAGGCCACTGGAGTGTGTGATTTAACACTCTGATGAAGAGAACATGATGGCTGGGAAACTTTTAAGATTGAATCGTACCAATTCCACATTACCAGTCAACTAAAGGGCTTGCTGTTTTTTGCTTCTTTTAACTTGGTTTTTCTTTTGCACTGGCAAATCATGTTAAGAGGGAATTGAACTCTGTTTTCTTTCAAGAATAATGTGGGTATAATTTACGTTTCCTATTGAGTGGCCAATACCCATTTTGAATTCTTAAGAGATTGCGTCAAGTATATGCTTATAATTAGAGGCCGACTTTTAGGATAAAATTTAAGGATGGTGGCTGGCATTGATTAATTGACCAATGTACCGCACATACTTAATCTTTACTGCCCTGGAAAATTAACTGATTATGTTGTATTAACTGTAATGTAGTAACTTGATTCATGTTTCCTGATAACTTGATTAGGATAACATGATTATTATAGTTTTTAATTTCTTTTGAAGAATTTATTTATTTTTTTAGCAAAAATAGATTGAGTTCTCGCTTCTCATTTTTTAAGCATTGGTGTTAGTTTTAGGTTTAGTTTTTTCACTGTTTTGTAGTTTGTGTTTTACCTCTGCTAAAGGTAAATTAATTTGGCTAAACACTTCATAAGTATTATTTTAATTAGTTTTGGAGGGATGTAAATGCATTTTAGTTTGTTTTTCTAATTATATTTCAATTCATTTTTATTTTTCAATTACACCGTATTTCAGTTCTGTTTTATTCATTCAATGAATTTGATTGAATTTTGTTTTCCTTTTTGCAAATCATATTAGCAGCACTGAGCATAACATGTTTACATGTACACCATGTCAAACAAAAAAGCATAAGCTGTGCATTTTTATACACTTGAGCATTTGCTTTCTATAGTAAATCCACAATTAGTTCTTGACAGACACTGAACCTTTGTGCAACTAAACCCCTTTCTAAGGTAAGAATAATACAGTTCATGTTTCATGCCATCTTCAAAAAAACAAAAACAAATATCGGCCAAGTTTTGGAACAAAATGCCAGCAAAAACATGTATAGTCTTCAGAAGTTTAAAAATGCAGGTATTATGTTCATTTTACATATTGAACCCAAACGCGTGCTTTTCAGCCGAGTTTTCATGTGTCATATGAGGCACAAGCTAATGTTTCAGAAAGGTTTCTGGTGATACTCGCAGGCCCAGTTAGCAAGTGCACACGCGGTTCAGGAGACCTGCACAGGCCTGTTGGTAAGGATTGTTTGGCAGGCGGCCGTCACAGGCTGCTCCTCATACTCGGCAGTCCTCACATAGCAGGAAAATTGGCCCAGAAACTCGCCCTGCCTGACCATTTATGGTTGATTTAATCATATCCCTATGAGGAACTCCCCTGTGACGCGTCTGGTTTCTGTCTGGGCAGAGTTGGCCGTCGCGCTGCGGCGTCCTGGACATCTGGAGCGCAGTCTCCACCGCCGTGTGCCGGTAACTGGAGTTTTTGGTCTCGTTGGTGTTGACATGAAGATGGTAGACATGAAAATAACAGCTACTAGATGTTTAGCCTACGGAGCCACAGCTGTGAAAGTATTAGACATAGCTAATGGCTCCTCCTTGGCGATGATGTTCGGGACACAAGGCGCTCTTCAGTCCCTGCTTGGGTGGGAAATACCCTCATGCTGTGACATGGGTGGCAAAATGACCTAGAATCTCGCGTAGCACGGAGGATAACACGCGTACAAACATAATCAAACACTTGATCCCTTTTGCCCTCGGTTCTTTCATATTTGGGTTAAAGTGTTCCCAAAAGACTTGTCCAAGTGCGCAATATCACACACTTTAGATCAAGGAGACAGATTATCTGTATTTTGACTGTAACGTAGAGTGTTGGCACAGGATGCCTGTTGCATTATTTTCGTAGTATTGGATAGTGGAGTCTACACTTGTGTGTGGAAAAATCAAGATTTTTTTTCTCAGGTTTTTTTTTTATTTTTTTTAATTATTTTGCATTTTAATGGTTTAAAAATGGTGTTTAATGTTAAAAATGGCAATATTATTATAATAAAAATAAGAATGACCTATATGTTGGTACTCGCTCTTTCAGCTCTGAATTAGGCTAGCTCTCTTTATTCTAGAGATGCCGCTATCTGTGTAAACCTGTTGCTGATGCCAGTTCTGTCAGTGCTTTTCAATTTCGTTTTGCACGTTGCCGTGCGTCTGTAAACTTCAGCAATGGCCCTGACGGAAATAGTCTGCTGTGATCAATCAACCTTGACTTATTTACAGTTAAAGTGATAATGCCACACTTGCGGCACACAGGCAAATATTATTGTTCAGTCAAATAAGCTAGTTGCGCTGTGTCGACAAACACATCTTAAATTAAAGCTCTGTCGCAGTGTTTACCTTGCAACCACACTGTTCATTTTTAAATGCTGTTGAGAAAGCTTATTATTTATTTGACCTTAGTCTGTGCATTGATATTAAAGTGATATTGACATCATATTTGGTGAATTTTGTTGCAATGTTTAGGGTACATGTTTAGAGTAACAATTGGAGTTTATTGTTAATGCATAAGTAAGCCTACTTAATTATATATTAAACTAGCATTCATTTTGCAACCAAGTGCAATAGATGGAAAATCAATCAAATTAATTTGAAAGCATGTAAACTGGTTGTAGCAATTATCTGAGTCTCTTTTAATGCAAGTCAATTGTGAAGGCAAATTTCATTGGATGGCTGCAGGTATGTATCATTCATCCACTTTCAGACAGTTTCTCTGCCTTTTTCATCAGTGTCCTCAAGAAACTCACACCATTGGCCTGACCCTTCAGTAGGTAACTAGAGATTAACCAGCAGAGTATCAGCATACCTTCTCCAGGTAGCGCTGCACCGACGGCTCAAATACATTTGAAAGGTTGTTTTTTTTTTTTTTTTTTTTTTTTTTTTTTTTGTGGGGTTATAGAGATGAAGCAGAGGGATTTACGTGCCTGTCGGCTGCCTGTTAGGGGCAACAACTCTGAACCTTTATCGTCAGGGTTGGCAAGAGGAGGCATGACTGTGTTGTGGGCAGACAAATACACACACCGCGCGTTATGTAAGAGTGCATGGCGGCGATCATGTGAGGGCTGCAGGCTAGCGCTGCGCATCTACAGATGACTGGCCGACGCTTTGATCCTCTCCTCTCAACCTGAGTGTTTGTTCTCTCTTTCTGGTTGACTCGCTCTCTCCATATCCTCCCCTTTCCCTGACTGTCTGTCTGTCTGTTGTCCACTGATCACCTTATTCTGCTCACTGTGATTTAACATTTTTCCTGTGTGAACGTCTGTTCAAACTAAGAGTGATAACTATGAATATTAACTATAATGATTGCTATATTAGCATCCACACCAATGGATGATATTGATTCTGCTTTTAATGGTCAAGCTTTTTTAAGTTTGAAGGATTCTGATTGGCTGTCAATATTTACATTGTTCATCAGTTGGAAAATTTTGTTCTGAAAGTGATTACAATGATTTCGTTCCTCTGAAGCATTATTGTGGACTTGCCTAATATAATAGAATTAGAGTGATTATTATTAAAGGAAAACGCCACCATTTTTCCATATTCCAGTATGCTTTTTCCTCATCTTAGACGAGTTGATACGTACCTCTCCTGTCTCAGTGCGTGTACTTAATCGCTCTAGCGCGCGGCGCCAGTATGCTAGCGTTTAGCTTAGCACCATTCATTCCTTAGGATCCAAACAGAGATGAATTTAGAAGCTACCAAATACTTCCATGTTTTCCCTATTTAAAGACGGTTACATGAGTAGTTACACGAGTAAGTATGGTGACACAAAGTAAACAGTGGCGATTTTCTAAGCGGATAAAAAATAACTATAATGTATGGCGGAAGAGCACTTCGCAGCACTTCGACCTCGGCGCAGTAATATCATCACTCCTGAAAACTCCCTCTCTCCCTCCCCCTCTAACTTCCATCAATAGAACCAATATTACTGCGCCGAGGTCGAAGTGCTGCAAAGTGCTCTTCCGCCATACATTATAGTTATCATTTATTATCTGCTTAGAAAATTGCCCCGTTTTATTTTGTGTCACCATACTTACTCGTGTAACTACTCATGTAACGGTCTTTAAATAGGGAAAACATGGAAGTGTTTGGTAGCTTCTAAATTCATCTCTGTTTGGATCCTAAGGAATGAATGGTGCTAAGCTAAACGCTAGCATAGTGGCACCGCGCACACACTGAGACGGGAGAGGTACGTATCAACTCGTCTAAGTTGAGGGAAAAACATATTGGAATATGGAAAAACGGTGGCGTTTTCCTTTAAATAAAAAAATATAGTTATGGTTATAGTTATCGTCCTTGGTGTGAATGGCCATTAATACAGCTAAAAAATTGCATATTTAAATGATTTATTATATTTATTTATTTTTGTAGCCAATGTTCTTAATTTTAATGGCAGTGTATCTTGTTTTTTTTTTGTTTGTTTTTTTCAATCAAAAGAACCATAAGTTTGACCAAACAGCCTTTGTTGAAAAGTCAAGTCATAATGTTTTAAAGTAATAAATAATAGTGATAAATCAGTGAAAATCATTATTCATATTCAATCATTATTATTCCCTAAGTAGGTTTTTTGTTAATTATATTTTTGAGTAATGATGCAAACAAATGGTTGAATCAGTGATTCATTTAAACAGAACAGATTTGTGGAAAATGATTCACAACTCCTCAAACAACAGTAGCATTTTTGATTCTTGAGGTTTAAATCAGAGATGCTATTATAAATAGCTCTGTCTTGACACTCTAATGTAATTTGTGACCAGCAGTGGGCACAAAACTGCTGGTAAAAGTTTTATTTATCAGGACTTTCTTGGTAATGATTAATTTTGTACCGATAACAAAATATTGAATATGTCATAAATATTTCTCGTATCTCCAAGCTATATTGACAACTGCTTTGTTTTTGTCATTGTTTTATGACTGATTACGTGTATCTAAACAAAGCCTCCAGATATCACCCAGCTGAGTCGTCTTAACGCAAATAAGAAGGTGAAATCCGTATCGTCCAGAGAGAATGTGAAACACATAAACATGCAGTTGCAGGGTTTTGTTGTATTTTTTGTCGGGGGCGTTCTCATTAACGCAAAACAACACTGACTCATTCCACACAGCTCTGATCAGTGCAACCAACTGCCGAACGTACGCAGACCGACGCCAACGTGCCCCATATCAATCGGCCGTCAGTATTTTTCAAGGCAGAGTGACATTGTCGATTGTAAGTGGAACATTTAGGCAGCAGAGCCGCTCGTAGTTCTTTTGTATTACTCATCCTGCACACATTCACGCTGGCACACACTAGTACCATTTTTTTCCCCTGTCGCCACCATCATTAGTAGATGGAGAACGACCTTTTCCTCTGCCTAAATATAGAGCCCACAAAGAATAGGAGGAAGGGAGGGAAGTGGGGGAGAGATGGAGAGAAACAGAACAAATGAGCGCGGGGGCCCTAAACATTTCTGAGCCTTTAAATACAGACCAGAGACGCAGAGGACGGCGTTTTTGTTTTCTTTTTCGTACTTGCGTCACAGCCTCGCCATAAAAAAGAGCTGTTGCAGCTGAACGCTAATCACAAACAGAGACGACAGCAATAGGTGCTGTTTTTAGAGACTTTACGCACAGAAATGGCAATAGAGCGATGCCAAGACAGATATTAGCGTCCAATTTCCACAAACTTGCGTGTAATGTTCGGTCAGATGTTCGTCAGCCGGTTTGTTTGTTCGTGCTGGTACAGTTTGTACAGGTACTATCATGTAAGGCTTATGTCATATTGTTTTTCTAAGCGTGTGTACAGGGCCCTGTCAAGCGAGGATTTCGTCTGGCAGTCTCCTGACTCCATACCCATTAGTGACAGTAACCGTCAGAGAAACAGCAGTCCCAGCAGAACCCACAGACACCAGGGGACGTGCCTGTTTTAGCTGTTATTGCGCTTTGATTGAGCGTGTTTGTGTGCACGCGCTAAGTTGTCTTGTGGGCTTGTGGTCTTATGTGAAAAAAAAGAGTCTGACGTTTAGCCCTCGTCTAAGGTTTATTTTATGTCCCTTCTTCTTAAGGAACGTCTATCCGTTGATCATCACCATATTGCCAATTGTGGCTCTCTTATTCATTATTTTTAAGGCAAACATCACTGTTACTGTTGCTGGTTAGAGAACAAAGCCCTGAGCGTATGTATTAAAATTTGGTACAGAACTCATCCCACATCTACAGTCAAATTGTGCAGCTTTTTGAGTACTTTTCAAAGATTTTTGATAAAATTAAGTAAAAAAAATTGGTTAAATGCTTATTTTGAAGCAACCACCTATCCATACAGTAGCAATAAACAGACTTGGCTACTTCAAGGAAAAGTTCACCCATAAATGAAAGTCTGTCATTTTACTTCATATATGATAAAATCATAAATTAAAATATTAAATTATAATGTATGATATAATTATGTAAAGTTCATTCTTGTCATTTCAAACCTCTATGACTGTTTTTCTTTTGCAAAACACAAAAAAAGATATTTTGAAGAATGTTTTTGTCTATACAGTGAAAGTCGATGGGGTCCAAAACAACTTTGGAGCCCACTGACATTTGTATGGAAGAAAAACACTTGAGATGTTTCTTGAAATACTGTATTTTGTGTTTCAAAGACGAAAGTCATACAGGTTTGAAACGACATGAATGAATTTTCATATTTGGGGAAATGGTCCCTTTAATCTTTCTTCGTTTATTGGAATCAAATGTACTTTGGATATTTTAGCTTGTGGGTTTTGATTTCATTAATTGATTAATTGCATTCAATTTTTTTTCTCTCTCTGCTATACGTGTATTTATAGCACTAAAGTGTCTTGTTGCTAGGAGATGGTGTGGGAGCCAGGGACCCAACACATGAGAGAGAGAAAAAGGTATGAGAGTGGAGGGAAAAGGCGCACTTCTTGTGAAAGCTGAATGACAAATACACTCACGCATATGCCGTGAGTCAGCGCTGACGTGCACACGCTGTGGGATGCTTTGTATTTCTGTGTGCCCACTCACTCAGTGGAGGTCTAGTCCCACAAACACACAACTAATCATATATGAGCCGTTTAGTGTGACATGTCTTGGTAAAATTGGCTGGGAAGTGCATTTAACTTGAGGATCAGGAGACTTTTTGAAGGCACGTTTCTATAAACCTTTTTGAAAAAGGAGCCGAAATTACAGGCCCAACTGGTGGGGTGCATTTTTTTTTTTTTTTTTTTTTATATTATAGTATGCATTTTTGAGTATCACTTTTATAGTGGTTATTCCAGTGTTTCCTGCATTGCTGAATCTTCAACACAGCAAAAGGAATCAAGTCTTTGAATATTACTACAGTTGCAAATACGAGTTTGCGTTCTGACTTCAGTGTTTTTACTCTCACTAAATGGCGGCGAAAACGCATCTTTCTGTTGGGTTGATTCAATAGCAAATGACTCTTATGAGCTGGTTCTTTTTAGTGAATCAAAACTACCTGATCTCATGACGAAAACGTACCTGTGGGAACTTTTTCGCAAGAAGGGAAATACGTACCAATAAGTATGTATCACTGCAGTTTCCAAAAGAAATGAAAACTAGAGACGGTAAAACACTGAGCACTTGCAATCGTTTTTGTAGACAGTTATGATTACAGCTCCATATGTTTCTCTTTCTTGACGTAACAAGCTTGCTCGGTAGCTCAGCCGGCACAGAATTTGACTTAGGATGTGGAATCCTTGGGTACGAATCCCCTGAAAAACATGACTCACGATAAAAGAGCTGAAAGATGAGAGCTCAAAAACAAGATAAAACGGCATGCTTGCGATTGCATTTTTACGTCATTCTATCAGGAAGGTTTAGGTGTAGTGCAGATGGTACGTTATTTTAAAACGCCACGGAGCATTACAGTTATAGCGCCACTCAATGGATATTTCAAGTCAGAACTGCGATGACGTGTACAAAACCAGTGTTACATAAAACGTATGTATATGTACGTTAATCTGTTCCGGGGGAAAACAACCGAACACTCTTTTAGCACTACTCAGTGGACATTTCCCATCAAATATGTCACAAAATGTACATCGTGGTACATATTTCGTGTCTTGCGACAAAGTTCCCATAGGTATGTATTCGTAATGAGATCAGGTTGAATAAAAAAATATGCAGCACAACCTGTGTAGTCCATTCACGACTGAATGTCTCTTATTTGCTGGAATCAGAAGCATTGTCTGATTCATGAGTAAATAACTCTTATGAGATGGTCTGAATCAACCTGACGTATCCTGCACTGAATGAACTTTCTAAGTGGTTACTGAAACAACATCTGACTCACTGAACTGCAAGTTATCATTACTTTATACATGAACCAAATTTCCTTAATGTTTGTGAAACTTTAAATTCAGGATAATCACTGACTTGTTGCTCAATGACTCTGTGTTGTTTACCTCAAGAAATGGTCTGCTGCTTTTCAGTGGGTCAAGTGAGTTTTACATCTCCGATCTGCCAGATCTCTCAACCAAACATCTCAATCATGAGTCAAGCTGCATTGCCGACTGTTCAGCAGTTGTCACGGACAGTTAGTACCAGCCCACGGTGTCCAAGTCATCCTACCGCCCCCCTGCGCAGCGTGGGTCCCCGCAGCACATGTGTGCGGTTGGCGGTGGCGGTAATGCTGAGCTGTTCTGCGTTCACTGCCTAACACGGCGATAGGCTTTATTAGCAGCCAAGCTCTAAACCGTCTGAAAGGGGCATTCCAGTGAGCACAACAACACGTTGTACGCCAAGACCCTCTCGTTCTCTTTTGTGTGCGAGTGTGGGAATTATGCTGTTATTTTCGGTCGTTCCCACCTGACATAGTGTGCCTGAGAGATAGAATCTCGGTTCATTGTTTTTTGCTCTGATTTTGTTTTTTCTATCCTAATAGGACATTGTGTCTAATTTAGAGCCAGCAGAAATACTTCACCTCGTTCGGGTTGAATTTGCAGACTTTGCTTTTTTGTACTCGTCCAAGTGCGCCAAAGGCTAGCGTTCTCAGGTGTTTCTCATGCTCATTTCAAAGAGCTCTTCCACCGTTTCACAATATCACGTTGACTCAGCTTTGTGCATGGATTTGTAATAGGTCTGTCACTTAGCATGTTGTGTAACCGTCTGTCCGTGTTAATGTCTCAAAGCACGAACAGTTCCTGTAATGAGACAAAAGACCCTTAAAGTCACGGCCGTGTTTTTCTCTCGCCTCCAGCTTCTTTTTCTGCAAGTATTGAGTCTAAAAGTAGAGACTGTGTACCATCTGTGTGTGTGTATATGAGTGTTATTTTGACTACTGCCTCAAGGATTCTGGATTGAAGCGCTTGTTAACTAGACGCTAAGGCATTTCTTACAACTTATTCAGACTTGGAGGTGATTGAGAGATTGCATACAAACTTTTACCAGACTAAAGTCCAGAGAGTGAGACTGCATAAAAGCCTACAGCCTTGGAAACGTATCGTTCCCTTGGCTTAATGTCATTTAATAGACAGCAGAGGTAATACAACCTCTTATTAATCGAGATAAGATGTGGTGAAACATGCCCTCACTTTACCCTTGCCAAATGTTGGCTAGATTGCATCGAAGTGGCAAGACTTTCAAGTGTGTTTTGTGTCTGACCTCTAGGGTTTGCCTTCCCAGACTGGGCCTACAAGCCGGAGTCGAGTCCTGGTTCCAGACAGATCCAGCTCTGGCACTTCATCCTGGAGCTGCTGCGGAAGGAGGAGTACCATGATGTCATCGCCTGGCAGGGGGACTACGGCGAATTCGTCATCAAAGACCCAGACGAGGTGGCCCGACTGTGGGGCGCTCGCAAGTGCAAGCCCCAGATGAATTATGACAAGCTCAGCCGAGCGCTCAGGTGAAGACTACATTTGCTTATTAAATCCCATTGTAATGGCAGTTGTGCTCGTAATATGTCATTTTAACCCACTGTATCTTTGCTGATGAAAAGATCAGCATTAGAGTAACTGAATAAACTTGGGTAATAGCTCCATTCAACAACAAAGTGAGCTGCCTACCTAGACAACATTCAGTACGTTTACATGGACAACAATATTCCGATTTTAACACGATTGAGACAAAACTCTGATTAAGAATCTACCATGTAAACAGATTACCTTAATCCGGCTAAAGTCATACTCGAGGTAACCACAAATTGAATTAAGACATGTAAAGTATTCCTGTTTCAGTCGCATTATCGAAGTGCAGTATAGACATGTAAACACCTTAAGCACGCTATTACCGTCATGTAGGACTTTTTGCCGCATTTTGCGACAGGATACACATGGTAGTGGTCAACCGTTTGATGGCAAACAAAAGAGCTTGGCTTCAACAACGCTGTCGTCTGTTTGCATGTATAGCATGACAAATAATTAACTGCACTTGAAGCTTTCGTAAAATTAAAAATTGTCATACAATTAGAATGATTACTAAAACATCAGTTATATGGTTAGCATTATAGTTCTCGTCCTTGGTGTGAATGGGCCTTATCACTTTTGGCAACATGATAATTTAAAATAGCATGCTAGCTTAGCAACATGTCAACACACTCAGTGCCAATAGATATCAAATATATACCACATATTCAATCGTGTAATCATTCAGTTGTGCTTAGAGTGTCCACTTGACATGCTAGCATAAAAGTAGAATGTTAGCTTAGCAAAATGCTAACCAGACTGATGATGCATATTTATGCTAACATAAAATAACATCATAGATTAGCAACTTGACAACATCAGATTATTTATGTTGATGTTAAGTCTCCATGGGGTTTATTTTAGTGTTGTTTGTGTGGTTTGCCTAAGTAACCATTAGCTGAGTTGCTTCCCATGAAGAGCAATTCATCTTACTCACTTTAGTCCATTTCAGCTCACTAAAGTTTGAAATAAAGCTAATGAGTTTTGTACAAAATCAGCATTTTGTAGCTGTAAACTAAAGCTTCCAGATCAAGGAAAAAGTAGGCTAATATTGCTGCCAGTTTTATCTTTGCTCAGTCTAGAGCACATTGTGTTCTTGTTCTTATGTTAACTGACTTTGTGTTCATCAACAACACCTCTGCGTTGTTCGTCTTTTTGTGTTAGCGTTCCTCCCCATATACCATTTTTCCGCCTTTGCCTTTTTCCGTCTTCGTCTGTCATTCACAATCTGTCCAGTTGCCTGTTTGTCTGTCTCTTCGCGTTATTCAACGCTTTGGACCGGTCGCCATGGCAACCTGCGGATGCCCACTCAAACCTGCTGAACCTGCCTTCACCATCCCACTTAGCGCTCACCAGCCATCACTTACAGGACTAGTGTGCGTCCTCCACTTCCGAGAACTCTTTTCCAGAAATATGGACATATGAATGGAAGAGGAAGGGAGGGGGAAGAAGAAAGGCAACACAAAGCTGTGTACAGTTCAGATGTGAAGCAGAAAGTTCCTTAGTGTCACACTTCTGAGAAACAGAGAGAACTCGCCTCTGTTCAACACATGTGGAGGACACAAAACATGTCCTCTAAGTTAACTCCAAAAAACATGCGTGCAAACACACACACATAGATTCTACTGTGACCTCACATTGACTTTTTCAAGCTCTGCTGAAGCTGGTTTTCTTCATTTGCATAATTGTGAAGTTTGGGGTGTTCTAGGCCTACACAGAAACCTCTGATAAAACCTTTGCAGATTTCTGCTAAATTTGATTCCCCATTGTGTCTAAAAGTCTACAGATATTTCATCCTTTGTATTTTCTTTCAGGCTGACATCACTATTACTTAAGTTTAACAGTTTGTTAAAACATTAAGTACTACATTTTGGAGTTTTATCTGCATTGTTTTGCAAATTCTTGACTCTGGCCAGTAAGCAAAAACCTAGCAACCACCCAGAATACACTAGCAACTTTAGGGTATAACTTATTACTGAATAATTACTAGGGGTGAGGCAATAAATCGATTTGTGGATTGATTTTGGGATTTTCCAAATGCATCGTGATTCTGTCTGGAATCGATTCTGAGCTTCGTTTTTTAACAGCAGATTGCGTTCTAGGCTAGTTTTTAACTGCACGCTGCAACTGCTTTTATGACACAAGATTAATGTAAACAGAGCCTACTGTGAACACCCTTGTAATTTGCTTCAGCCTTTTCGAACTTTATGAATGATTATTTTCGTTTCAAGTGGTTTGTGTGAGGAACTGGAAGCAAGCAGAGTATGGCTGTTTCTAAAGCACGCAGTGCCATCTGACTAAGCTAAGCTCAGAATCGATTCCAGAGAGAATTGTGATGCATCTGGAAAATCGTAGAATCGATCCACAAATCGATTTATCGTCACACTCCTAATAATTACCAAAACAAAACATTGTAATAGCATCTGACTCTGTAAGTATATGACTGCATTTTAAGAGTTTTGAATAGACCAATTTGGAGTAGACGTCTCAGTTACGTCATTTGCAGCAACGCGCGCATGGTGGCAGAAAAACACTGGTAGCAAGTGGAGGGAAATGGGTAAAATCCATGGAATAGGATAGAACATTTATTTTTGTGTCTTTGGATGTCAGAATCGGAATGCAAATCATTTTTATAGAATACTGTCGTCAAAGACGTCATTTGAAGCTAAACACAGATGTTTAAACGGACGGACTATGGATGAAAACTGCTATGATTACATTTAAAGCATAAATTCGAATTAAACAATAGGTCTAGCCTACATAATATTCACATATGCAGTTCATAGGGGACATATTGTATTAGGCCTACAGTTACAGCATGAAATACTTTTTAAACCTATTACTATTAACATTTTAAATAACATTTACTTATTTTATCTCACTATTCTGACTTTTTTTTTTTTCTCGCAAATGCAAGTTTTTATCTCCTGTTTCGGACTTTATAACTCGATTTAACTCAACAATAGCGAGTTTGTCAATTCTGTGGAAAAAAAGCCAGAAGTCAGGGATATAAACTCATGCTTCCGAACCGAGGGGGAAAGAGAGAATGAAGAGGTGTTTTTCCTTATCAGAATTGTGAGATGTAATCTCAGAATTGCGAGAATAAAGTCAGAATTTTGAAATATAAACTCAAATTTACCTTTTTAATTCTTTTATTCCACGGCTTCCATAGACTGTTACTTGAAAAGTGTCCTTTTCTGCCACCAGATAAGCTCTGCCCACAAAAACGTCATTACTGTTTGCAAACATCGAATTTGTCTATAAATGTTAAAGTGCCCCTATTATGGATTTTTGAAAATTACCTTTCATGCAGTGTGTAACACAGCTCTAAGTGAATGAAAACATCCTGCAAAGTTTTAAATCTGAAAGTGTACCGTGTATATAGTTATTGTCTCTCAAAAGAAAGAGTCGACTCTGAATGCAAAAACGTTGCATTCGAATTTTAGGTGTCCGTCAGGCAGCCTTATCAGTGGCACACAAGATGCAATGACGATGTAGGTGTCATTGCATTTTAATGCTTTTTTTTTTTTTTTTTTTAGCTTATGCAGTTGAACCCACTGGATGCGGCGCTGCTCATTCAAAACTGAAACCAAGCCGTTCACACAGAACACATATTTATCACATTTTCTAGAAGGACGTCTATCACCGATGCACTTACGTCTCGCACAAGAGAGCCGCATGTTTAGAAAGCCATATAAAATTAATGTAAGTTCAACTTTTTAAAAACATGTCTCGAGACTTTATCACGGTTTTTCTGCATCCCACTGCATCTCATGTTTTTAAATGAAAAACTGCTCTTTGTGATTGGTTTTCAGTCCTTAGTATTAAACTATACATACATACATGATGCTTTTTGTTTCTAATTGTTTAAGCTACGTAATTAATTATATATGGTTTATAAACATTATTTTAAACATTATGCAGTTTTTTCAAAGATAGTCATGTTATTTTTATTGCTCTGAAGAAACGTGCATTAGTAATATTTTGCTCGGTGCACCCTCTTGTGGCCTCAGGAGAGAAGTCAAAAGCTTTTTTCCCCTAACAGAAATTATGCCTTTTAAATTCGAATATAATTTGAATATTGATAATATTTTAGAACAAAATTCAAATTCAGTTTTTCAGCCAATTTGACAGCCCTATTGCGTGCACAGACCTTGGAAAACTTGGATTTTCACGTTGGTCTGAATGAAAATGCAAATTTATTCTTTACCACTAGGTGCCACTTTTGGAGCATTAAAAGCACACAAACACTTCTTTACGTCAAATCGACCAATCAAAGTAGGTGTATGGAAAAATGAACCGTTGAACGAATCGTTTGGGAGTCGTTGAGCAAATAAGGTAAAAATAAATGCATATTATAAGAAAATTAAGTGTTTTTTGACCTTGTATGCATGGCAACCTGTTGTTGGGGACTCCCAAAACCAAAATATGAACCTTTCATAACCCATAATAGGGGCAATTTAATTTAAGAGATGGTCAGATATGAACATTTTTGGCTAATTTCATCATGCTTTTATCAGCTACCAATAACAGTACTTTCTAGTTTAGTTTAACCCATTTTACTCGTAAATCTATTCTGCAGATTTTTTGGGGAGGGGAAATATGTGAAAAGTTTGCACATTCAGTGTGAATCATCATTTGGGAAAGAAAGGCCTGAAGGCACTCTCTCTCTCTCTGCTTTCATTTCATCCATACCTAAGAGGTTGCACGTGTTCCCTAAAATTCAAACACCATTCAGACAGACTCCAGGCTGCACAGGCGTCCCATTGTTGAGCTGTTGAAAATGAACAGACTGCAGGCCAACAGACAATGCAAAACAACATGTACACACTCGTTGTATTTACCTGATAACCTGATGCTGCTTGTAGACCATCATATAACCAGACCACTGCTTTCATAATGGATTTCATCCGTTAAGCTTAGTGAAAGTAAACAAAAGGTCATTTGGATCAGCCGTTTCACTCAACAGCATACTTCATGTATGTGAATGTCTGCACAACACGCGTGTGCAAATACAGACACGCTTAAGAGTGCTTGTGCTCTTTTGAAGCTAGTTCAAATGCACTTCAAAGAGTGCTGTGCATGTGCAAGTGTTGTGTATGTGCCCTTTTCTCTGTATGTGCCTGTGAACTTCTCAATGCCCTGATTCACACATCATTGTATATCACAATCACTTCTTCTCACACATGTACTCTCAGTGACATCTTAATTAAACCCATTGAACCCATAAATCATCTTAACATCTGAAGCTTCAAATAGTCACGTATCTGCTCTGCACATATCTGAATCTGATTGGCTGAATCCTTTCATGTATGAAGAATTTAACATATCTGTGTTATATATAATAACCTTCAGTTCTCCTTAATGATACAATAATTACGTCAGGCTTTGAAAAGAGTTTGGTTTTTCTCTCTTTGGAAAAGCAGGTCTGACATTTTGCTTCCTGACAGGTGCTGCATATGATCATAGAATTTTGGCTACACAAGATTTTTAACAGATCTGTTTAAACTTAAAAAAAAAATTAAGCGTATAAAGCAGTGTGCATGTGATCTGATCTAGGTCAATTGGATTTAATGTAATCTGCTGTTTGAACGATTATTTTTTTGTTATTGTAAAGCCAGTCCAATTAAAGAAAGAATATAATGAATGTACTTCTAATATTTTAATAGAATGCTTAATAATAATATTGATATTATTAATAGAATTTTTATAGGCATTCAGAAGCTAATTTAAAAGTTTTCAGTTTCAGCCAAGAATTTTTTTTTTTTTGATCCATCATTTATTGCAAGAGAACTATCAGTTGATATGTTCGAAAAGTGTCACGCATTTTTTGATTAAATGTGCAAATTCAATGTTTCTGTGGTAACTTTTTCATCTCTATAGTGGTCATTGCCTTTGCAAAGTGTAACAAGTACAAGAATGTCAAATGCATAAAAATGGGTGGCCTTCAACAAATTGTGACTTCTAATAATGGCTTTGGCAAGTGTGTAACCATGCCAACACTGTCTCCGCAGATACTACTACAACAAAAGGATCTTGCACAAGACCAAAGGGAAAAGATTCACCTACAAGTTCAACTTTAACAAGCTGGTGCTGGTCAACTATCCGTTCATTGACATGGGCTCTGCAGGTGAAGACCCCTGCTTCTTAAACTCAATCTTTCCACCCATTTAGTTTGATGGAAAAGTGAAACAATTCTTAAAATTTCTCAACCTTTCTCATAGGTTCTGGTGTTCCACAAAGTGCACCGCCTGTCCCATCAGGTGTAAGCACTCATTTCCGCTTCCCTCCATCTACACCATCGGACGTCCTCTCTCCTAGCGAGGAACTGCGCAGTCCTGGTGTCTTCAGTGCTGTGCCTCGACGCATAGCTCGTGGCTCTGTCTCCGACTGCAGCGATGGCACCTCAACCAACTCAGAGCTTGAGGAAGCTGGCATAGCTCCTGGTGACGACCGGCCGGCCGACCGTGCCTTCAGAAACCTGCTCCATCCGCGCTTGTCCCACGACTCCCTGTTCCGTGTCTACGGTGCACCGCCCAACCCAACTGGGCTCCCCAGGAGCGGGCCCCATGCACCCCCACACAGGGTCCACCCTGAATCCTTGTCTCCATTCCCAGTGTCCCCTCTCCCAGGCCCTGGAGGCTTGCTGGCTCCTGCTCTTTCTCCAGCTCTCTCCATGACCCCTACATCTCACATGCCCTACACACCTTCTCCATCCCTGTCACCCATGCTGGGCTCCCACTTCTCGTTCAATCCAGAAGACATGAAGCGCTACCTGCAGGCTCACACTCAGAGTGTCTACAACTATCACCTGAGTCCCCGTGCGTTCTTGCACTACCCCAACATCGTCATCCCCCAGCCACAGCGCCCAGACAAGGGACTGGGAGTGCCAGCGGGTGTAGGTCCACATCTGCCAAGTCACCCTCTGCACCACCAGGCTGAGGAGCCTCATCTATCTCCGTTCAAGTTCAAGTTACAGCCACCACCACTGGGTCGCAAACAGAGAGAAGGGCCAAACCCGGCTGGAGCAGGACATGCTCCAAATTCTGGAAGTGCTGCTGCTTCCTTCTCTTACAGCGGGGAGCCTGGTTCAGCCTCAAACTCTGCTTCATCTGGAATGATGACCAACAGCTCAACCCCAGCTGGTCCACCAAAGATCAAGGTATGTTCACCTAAAAAATATTTACACTGTAGCTCCTTTGAGAATGGAAATTGTTTTCTGTAATGCTCATTTTGCATTCTTTTGTAGGTTGAGCCCATCTCAGACATGGAGTCGGAGGAAGAAGTTGAGGTCACTGACATCAGCGAGGAGGAGCATGAAGACGAATGTGATGTCTTTTCCCCTCCTCACCCCAATGGTGGCCTCGCCCCTCCACCCAACCACGATCGCATGACTGATGATGATGATGACGAAGACGTCTTCAAGACCCCAGCTGCCCCTACCTCAGGGGTTGGGGTAAATCTTTTAGGTCTTAAAGCAGAACCCCGAGAGCTAAACCTGGGCCAAGGCGCTCCCATTAGCCCTGGGGGTACACGCTGCATCCCTCTGAAGCTGCGTTTTAAACGCCGCTGGAGTGAG
Organism: Spinibarbus caldwelli; assembly: GCA_039654775.1. Taxonomy (NCBI): domain Eukaryota; kingdom Metazoa; phylum Chordata; class Actinopteri; order Cypriniformes; family Cyprinidae; genus Spinibarbus; species Spinibarbus caldwelli. Next base: position 4,781,904 of record CM077245.1, read on the forward strand.
GACCAGCGAATGGAGGCGGGAACCGAAGAGGCTGAGGACAAGAAGAGCAGGGCAGAGAGGGAGGAACTTACTCAGGAGGTGGAGCCTAAACTGGGGGACGAAAATGGAGAGCGGAAGAGTCCGGAGACTTTGGCTGCACCCCTGGGGACGGGCCAGAGGAGGGTGAGCTCTGAGCTGCAGCGAGCGACAGCACAGCTGTCTTTAGAAAACAACATTTGCTGAAGAGGACCTGGTCAAATGCATAAACTTACCAGCACAGAACTGTCCTCCTTAAGGGCTGAAGGCAACTGTTGCCCTCACGTGAAGACCATCCATTCAGCAAGTTCGGATGCCCAAACCATCTTTTAAACTTCTATACATGCAGGTTCACTCACTTCAAAATGTTGCAACACTAAAATTAATACTGACATCTTTTTATGCATTTTAAGTAACCAGGCCCCTTTCCCAAGTTTAGCCAGAGCCCCTTGCTTACCGAACCCATTCCTTTTTGTGTGCTGTGTTAGACTAACCTCATCCCACTAGATTCAAGAGATTACAAGAAGTGCCTAAACTGGACATTGATGCACCCCTGTAAAATATGGGTAAAGATGGTGATCTTTTTTTTTTTTTTTTGCCTTGTCATTCATGCCCATGAAATTTAGTCACATGGTCACAGGCAAGTGGACATCATCTTATTTAAACAGACATTCTTGGATGAAGTGCTGAAAAATGCAGGAAGGATGCTGGCCGACCCCCCTCCACTCCCCCCAAACTCAATCATAGTTCTCAGACTTGGCGATTACAGACGCTCTTTCTTTTTTTTTTTGCATACCAAGATTCAAGTCCCAGACTTTTTGCAGAACCAGCTTGCCTTTCGCTCTCAAACCAGGCCCTTCATGTCACTGCCTTCAGAGCTATTAACGCTAGCGTGCTATCAGCCTCCACTGCCGGCTCCGGACACCAACTTTCCTAGCTGTTCCGCAAGCTCAGCCGGCTGACGGGACCACTCAACATCCTCTTAACGTATCTTAACACGTGTATATACATTGGGGGATTCGTTTTATATATGTTAGTCCGTCTTCATGACCACCAGCTGGATGACAAATTATAGATCACACATGATTATTCCTTCACCAACTTATTTATTTTTTATAATGTAGTTTTAACCCTGTGGGAACGTAATAGGAACATTGGGGCAACGTATCAGAGGGCGCTTTATGGTTTTAGCTTCATTATCATCCCTAAAACCACTTAAACGATCCTGTACACCCTGCTGTTTTGTAAAGAACGCAAATCTTCATGGTTTGTTGGCGGTAAATCTCAGGCATACCTCCCCACACCCCTTTCCTCTATCCAACAGGTTGTCTTTGAATATAAAGCCTTCAAATGAACAAACATTTGTGCCTTTTTACGGAAGACTAGCCGCCCAGTGCTTTTAAATGGATTGCTTTATCGACACGTACAAGCTCACATACAGGAGAGGCCTTAGAAACATGACCTCAAACACTGCTTTTATGCCTTATTTAGTTTTGTACCTTAAAAGAAACTATCCTAAATAAGATTTGCATTTAGAGTCCATATATTCTCACTTTATTGCACGATAGTTGTATATATTTGATAAAAGAACAAACGCTGGTTTTGATACAAATTATATTTCAGAAGGTAAATCTATGTCAGCGGGATGTTTAGTTTCAGGGCCCTACAGTGCTTTACTGTGAAAGAAAAGTGTTGTTATAGACAAAGTTAAACATAACTGACCAATCGTTGAGAACCCTGAATGGCACAGCTGTCCTTGGCCTTATAAGGTCAACGTATAGTTTTAACTCGACCCGATGCATTTGCGTTCTACATTTCAGTCACTCTGCAGTGTTTTAGTTGCAGGAGGCTGTTCTTTATCTACGATGATCAAGATTGAGCAGGTAACACATCCTATTTGCGTTTGGCTACGGCCAGCTCCATTTGTAGCAAAATGCAGGGACTTCGTAGTCAATGACATCCTCGAGAAAGGGACCTCACTTCACCGAACTGACAACTAGAAAGTGGACATTCAGCCTCTTAGCCCTCATCTAAGGAGGAAGTATAGGACCTGACACACTTAACACTCATTTTTTCCCCCTCTTTTTACTTTTTTGGAGTTTGTTTGGCGGCCTTACACCAGTTCAGTATCTGTATTTTAACTGACAGCTGCCTTGTTTGTTAGAAAATACTTTTTCCTCTCGCTCTCTATTCAATATAAACAGTGCTGTTTTATTATACCTTTTTTGTTTATATTACCATTTATCATTTTTAATGTTGATATTATTGCTGGTATTTTGTTTGTACCCCTTACCTGGCTTTTAACCTGTCAAGATGAACATTTTAATAAAACGTATTCCTCTACCCTCTTTGATACCATGATATAAAAGTGCTCTGGCTTTGTGTTATTGCTGGTTTTTAGTTGTAATTAAGAAAACCAGGTGAAGAGGGAGGGTGACATTATGCTGTCAAATTTTTATTTTAATGTCTTTTTTGTTTTTTGGTTGTGTACATATATAAATATATATTTTCCATTTTGAGGGGATGTAAGAAAAAGACAATTATTTCTTTATTGTGTTCAAGGTCTCTCTCCTTTTGCTTCTTTCTTAAAGCTTTCCATCTGTCTCTCAACGGTTATGTAATACTTTGTAAAGAGAGACTAAACTTGACGTTACAAGGAACCATGTATACTTTAGTTTCTCATGTGGTTTCTTTTGCTCTCGTAATTAAAACTGTAATCAGGGTTCATTAAAACAGGTAAAAATGGATCTGGGTTTCTCGTCCTTCATTTACATCTCTCCTGATCTTTCCCTGTTGATGGTATCTTGCATGTACTGGTAAAATACAACTAAAATACACTTTAAAACGTAAACATTTTCACTATACTGTCTATTAAACCTCAAACCTTAAACATGAAACAATGTAATATACTGATCTCACTAAATCTAATTAAATTAGGCAGATCTTCACTAATCTGATACAATGTGTTTAATTCTAAAAGCTGCTAAACATGAATCCAGGCCTGTACATCCACACACATAAAGACATATTTAAGGTCTTTTCATGTCACCTCCGTACTCCAGTTATGCTTCTGTAGTTTCAGTTTCAAACACAAGAACAAGGGCTGTTATTCCAGATCCTGTTTGAGGTGAAGCTTGATGCAAAATCAACCAGGATTTGCTTTCCTAATGAACTGGAAGCCACAGGAAGACCTTTAATAACACTAACGTTCCTCCACAAACCAGACGACATTTGTGAGCTCAGTGCGAAACATCTTTCGTTTTAGAGAGAAACCTGGAATCAAATGTGTACTAAAACAATTTCCTCACTTAGACTGCACATAAGAAAGTTAACCAAGCACCGTGCAGAAGAGAAGTTAGAACTTGAGAATTTTACCCAGTTGTAATTATTTGTAAAACAGCGCCGTCTGCTGCTAAACTGTTGCCATCGTTCACTTTTGTTTAGACGCGGCTCTTAAAGGAGAAGTGTCGTTTTTGATTTAAATCAAAATTTAAACTTAAATTTAATATTTCAACATGTTTGTTTTAAAACAAATTACAGTCAACAAGATGTGAAAGAAATTCCAAGGGTCTTAGGAATGCCTTAAATATAGTTTGAATTATGATGAAATATGTTTTGCCACAAATCTCCAAAATATCTTGGCATATGCAAGAAATGAACAAATTCAAAGCAATCAAATCCAAAAAAAAAAAAAAGAAGTTATTTTTCATGTATTAAACAGGTATTAGTTTCCCAATAGCCAAAATTATATATTTGATAATGTATCTTACCACATAAAACACACCCAAAATATGTACCATGGTATTCAGTGCAGGAGCCATGACACAAATTTCCTTGCATTGCATATTCTGTTAAAGTTTTTAGTCACTTTACATCATATAAGTCTGCTTTCTTTCTTCACCCTGAAATACTAAAATGTTTTACAAAAGAGCAGGGGGTGGTCACACACTGCTTGACTGACAGTGAAGCCTGGACGCTTGCTGTGAGGGCTCGTTGACCTGGTAAGGGTAGGTCAAAGGTTAAGTTTTGCTGGAAAATCGGGCACTATGAACCAGTGGTTGGTTGTAACAAGGAAGCCTAATTTGTCTCTGATTGCGATTGTTTGTGTGTTTTGAAGAGGCAGTGTGTATCTGTGCCTTTGACTTGATTGATTGACACTGACAGGCTTTTGACTTTCTTTAAGTATATCCAAATAAAAGAAACAGAAAATACAAAGGAGATAATGCAGTTATAGTGGATTATATGTAAATGAGACATAAATAAATAAATAAATAAATAAATATTGTAAATTAATTAAATATTCTTTTTAAGTAAAAGCAGTTCAAATATATATATATATATATATATATATATATATATATATATATATATATATATATTGTATTAAATATACAATTATGTATATAATATAATATCTGTACATGCAGTCAAACCAAAATTTATTCAGACACCTTAAAAATTTCTCACATTATCACAGTTTATTTGCTATAGTTTAGAAAATGGTCATCAATTATGACAAGACCTCAATTTGTTAAACTGTGTCAGAACAAATTCATCTTGATAATGCCAGATAACTTTGATAGAAAGGTATGTAACAAAACATGGTCAGGTCAAAGTGTCAAATCTAATTTTTGGTCCCAAATTTTGATCAATTTTACAGGTAGTCCACTCTATGAAGAATTTTTGGGTATAATATGTCACAGTTTATTTTGCTATCCTCACTTACATAAATGAACTATAGTGTCCTGCACCCACTAGTAAAAAAAAATATCAAAAATTATATCTGGTGTCTGAATAATTTTTGGTTTGACTGTATAAATATATAATTGCCTTATATGTGTACTATACAATTATGTATATAATTTATGTATATATTTCAAAATATACATACATATTTGCAGGGAACACATGATTTTCATTTTAAAAGTATTATTTTGGTGCTCAAGAAAGTTTACTGTAGGGTGTGGTTATATGTGAATTTTCTAATGATACATTTCATGATATTAATGTTTAAAAAGTTTATCTTTCTCCACTATGTCCTCTCAAGACTTACATTCACAGACTCTGTGCTTCTTGTAAACGTCTTCGAGTGTTTGTGTAGAAGTCAGACCAGAGCGGTTGTTTGTTTCCTCAACAATTGGCCCTTTTATTCTGAAGGCCTCATACCCTTTCTTTGTACTTCATAATATCCCCGTCAAAGTGTGTATCGAGTCAACCCGAAAGTCTCATTATGACTGAATCTGCTACATTTTGGCCTGCCTTTCTCTTTCGTTTTCACTTTGTTTTATAGGTCAGGTCGAAACTGGCCTTTGAGCACTGACATAACTTTTTCTTCTCGTAGTTAAATGTTAACCTTACAAAAGACACACAAGTGCTCACGTATCTGTATTGAACGTCAACCCCTGCCAGGACTTCTCGAGAGCTTTAACAGAACAACAGAACAGGGTGTGGCTTGTACTAAGAGATTACCGTCTCTGTGTGGATGACTGAGTGCATAAATGTGTGTTTGTGTGTGTGTTATGCAATTTTCCATTGCATGTCATAATTGCATGCAGAGTGCGTGACGGTCCAGCTGAGCCGTGATGCATAAACTGATCATCTCCATAGTATGCAGTTACACACACAACCATTTGCATTCGTTGAAACCACACATTTATTCAAACATGGCTCAAAGGAGGCCACCCACAATGATAAAATCACATTTGCAATGCAGAAACCTATATCTGCTACACTCTGTGGCAGTGCATTTTAACTCCTCATTTAGACTAATTTACTCTCAAGCCTTCCTGTTTGGTTGCAGTGATGGCAACAGGCATAATGAGCTCATCACATGACTTGGTCATTGGCCTGGAGACCCCTGCAGCTTGACCAATCACAGGTCGATTTGATGACGCTACCGGCGGAAGGCGGGCTCAAGACTGCCGCTGACGTCATAAGCAGTCTGAACGAGCTCCGTGATTGGCTGGATGCGTGAAGGTATAGAATGTGTAAAATGAAACAGGAGTCGTTGAAGTTGAGTCTGGTTTCATTTTGCGTATTTCTTTTTTTTTTTTGAATGACAAAATAGCTGAAACGTACTCAGACTTGGAAGTGAGTTTCCTTCCTGTTTATTATTTAAATTAATGTCATCCCTGTTTGAAAAGTGCACAGTTATCAGTTCTAGTGGGATTTTCCAACAGGGCTGATATTAACGTAAATAATAAAGAGGAAGGAAACTCATTTGCAAGTGTAAGTATGTTTGTGCCATTTAGATAAAAACAAACAAACAAAAAAACAAACAGAAAAGTCTTCACAAGTGATTTTTTTTTGCATCTTTTAAATATTTTTAAACATTTTAAGACTTTTTCTAAAAATGCATATTTTCATCAAAATGTATACTTTCTTCATTTTGTTAACATTACTGGCTCTCAATTTATTTATTTTTTTTCATTTATATTTTCTCTTTTATTTCACATTCGCAATAACGCTTTGGTCAAATTGACTGCAAAAGTATTTAGACATCGCAAATTGTTAATATTCTCGATTTCGCCCACCTACTCCCTTCGGCTGCCCCTCCCTTTGAATCCCATTGGCTGATGCAGTTTCGGGATCGACCAGCTGTTTCTTGTTTTCCCATAGCGCGATTGGTCCGAGCGACCTGTCGATCAACGGGAATTTGACAGATGACTCCGCCCTCATCACCGCTACCCGAGTGCTGACAGGCTACTGTACCCTTTGCTGAACGCTGATTGGCTGAGGGCGCTGGTTGTCAAGGCTTAGTGCTTCATTCACCATTTTGCGACTGTAGAGTACCCTGGAACCTCAACGGCTGGACTTTTTCTCATTTGCGGAAGAAAAACACTCTTTGCAAAAGCTTCCTCGGGGATTCCGTGGTTTTATAGGCTTGGTTTTCGCATCGACACCATTTCGACGACTGTAAATATTCACGGGGTGAGTTGAAACCTTTCATCTGCAGTACTGCAGTGATCTGCCTATATATGTAATGCTGTGTTTTGCCTTTACGTCGCGGATCCATCTACAATGTTTCGCTGTCAGTTGTTTAATTTTTCTTAGTGGATTATATAAAACGGCGGAGTAAGCATTTTAACATCCACACACATTGAAAGGGAGGGGTGGAGGTGCACAGTCAGCCTAAAAACTTTTTTTCCTGAAAATATTTTTGTGACACAACAGCTACAGCTTCAACAAACTGCTTTTGTGTGTTCGTTTACCTTTCAGGAACTGTCACTGCTTATATCCATAGTTTTTTGTTTTTTACGTAAAGATAACGCGATTATTTTGTTCCTTAAACTTGACTGTATTATAATAATATTTTTCAGTTGCATTCAGTAAATTTAATTCGGATGTTTTCATATTTATACCATACAGGCGCATGTATTTGAGAAGGATTGTTTGTTATTTTTCTCATATTTAATAATATGGGCTCCGTCGCCCTCGATTCAGGAGCCTAGGGAGTCGGGAAGCTGCTCTGCGGCCTTGTGTTATGGAGGAGGCCTACGCCACTCGACTGTGTCGTAGGTGGTTGTAAGCGTAGAGTAGGGCACTACGACCAATAAAAGCGCTTGACACAGATACGGCGGTGTACTACTCAGCAAAACTTTCGCAAGTCGACGACAGCAGCACCATTGTTGATGGGAAACAGTGCTTTTATGTTGTTTCAGGACATTTGTGTTTATTTGGAGTCTTGCTGTTGCATGGGAACATTTATTATCGTGCATTTGGCGAGTCATTAAAAGATTGAGTTGTTATAATTACTTGAAGGGTCAGCGAGTGCAGTGGGCAGGCCGAGAAAGTTAAATGGCTATTTAGTGCATTGCAAATAAACTTTATTTTTTGGCAGTTCAAAAACTTCTACTCAGAAATATATATATATATATATATATATATATATATATATATATATATATATATATATATATATATATATATATATTTATATTTAATTTCATTGATTTATGTATTTCGCAGACGTTTCATCCGAAGTGACTCATAAAGCATTCAAGGTATACTTTTTACCAGTTCATTCATTCCCTGGAAATCAAACCCATAACCTTGATGTTGCTGGTGTCATGCTCTACGCCGGTTTGAGTTACAAAATCATTAAAGTTATATACATTCTTATATGAAGCCACCTTATGGGGGTTGCCATGTTGATATCACATGACACAATGTGTCATGCAGTGTTGACAGTTACTACTACTTATTATATAATTACAAAACATAAAAATAATATTAAATTAATACAGTGTTTATAAAATATTGAATATCTTTATTTTATAGACATGGCGTTTTAAAAAAGCACAAACATAACCATAGTAATGGTATGATAAGCATGCAGTCTGCAAGTTCATACAGCATAAGGACGCAATGAGTAAAAAAAGTTACATCAGTATAAAATCCGAACCAGTGGTACTATTGGGATAAAAACTGAGTGCCCTTTTAAATAAAACCTTTCATTATTTACACTTTGTGTTATCTTATATGCAATGGAATAGTTTAGTGATCCAAAATATTTTCTCACCTACATGACCAGGCAATAAAAGTCATAGCAGGTCTTAGTAAACTGTTTTATAATAGAATTTTCTTACTGAAGGTAATATACTGCATATCTTAGATTTGCATATTGCCTGCAAACTTGTCTTACAGTGCAAATGGCAGTGTGGTTACTGTGGTTTCTGCTCAAAAGAATGGGACAGTTTTGCATTGCGGACCTAAAATGATCTGTTACATCTTCATCAATTCAAAAGAGGTCATTCATGTTCTGACCTTTAGCCGTAATATATATTAGATGCACATCCGTAATTTAATAAAAACCAGTCAGTCGTATTTTATAGTCATTAACCCTGCATGCCATTTTTGAGATATTCAAAGCTTAAATTAGTTGTCATTTGACTACACTGAATTATTTGTAATCTGTAGGGTGTATTTAAACTGGGTTGTAGAAAGTGCATCCAAGTGTCTAAATATATTTATGCAAACATTAATGTCGATAACATATCTGTGGGTTTTAAATGGGCTTCAAACACAATCCACACTGTAAGAATTCTGGATGGTGAAGAAAAGGGTGTTTTGGTAGGAGGAAAGAATGCCTCCTAGTAGTAATGTGTAAGGATGGTATTGTACATTGAGATGTTGTAGTGCTGTGACAGGAAGTGAGGACTGTAGGGGTGGATTGCCTCTGTAACGAATGCAAAAAGGTCATTTGAAAGAGCGAGTGAGAGAGAGCCTTAGAGTCACAGAAATACCACTGAACAAGGAATTCCCCCGCCTCCTCTGATCCAGCCAAAAAAACAAAGTGTGTGTGTGACTTGTCTGGGCAAGCATTTTTCTTTGTGTTGTCGTTGTCAAATTTTCTTGTATTAAGTTGTGTTACATCCACTTTTTAAGGCTAAGTTATATAATTTCACACTTACAAAGATGTTTTGATGAGATTAGACACTAAACCTAAAACTTTATTTTGTGCACTAACTTGTTTTTGATTGTATATGCTGTTTTCTATTCTCCCAATTCTCTATATGAGAATTGCAGTGCTGTATTACAAACTGATCCATCTCATGTGCTGTGTTTCATTGCAGGCTCTAATTTAAGAAGGAACAGGACAGCGCAAACAGGAAGAGGCTTGGAAAAGAACAGAAGAAAAAGACAGAGAAGGGGCGGGATGCAAGAGGGAAACAGAGTGGAAGATATTGATAGGCTGGGACTCGCAGGAAATCAGGAGGATTAGAGACTCTCTTAGAGCAAGAAAAGATGAAGCCCATTAAAAAGCAAGAAAGGCGGTCGCCCCCATCCACTCGCGCCAAGGGAGTTAAGAGGAGGACAGCGGACAGTAGCCCACGGGAAGAGAAGAGAGAAACTGAGGAAAAACCCCAAATTTCACCTACCTCTCCCAAGAGACATATCTCCTCAAATTCTGACTCCTCACAGGAAGGGCCACTGAGGAGAAGCGGGTCTCCGGAAAAGGAGGGGGTCCTCAGTATAGCAGTGGATTTCGGGAAGGCAGAGGAATGCCCCGGGAGCTCCAAGTCTGGCGGAACACAGAGTGACAGCAACAGTAGCACGACCAGCGCCAGCAATAGCCCCAACCCTTCGTCTAATCGCAAGACGGCCACTTTTAAGGCCCGCGTGCCCAAGAAGAAGTACACCTCGGAGCACTGTGCCGGAAACCATGGCAACGCCAGCACTCCCAGCACACCCCCACAGAGCAGCAGCAGCTCTCATAACGGAAGTGGTGCAAGCCAGGGCCCAGCTGGCTCTGCGGCACACACGGACCTACACGGTCAAAGCCAGCTGGCTGAGGAAAGCATCACTGGGTACGGACACAACAGTGTAACTGGGCCTACAGGTAGAACTGCAGGTGAGTGCGGAGAGAGGGACGGGACGAGCGCGTCCAGCCCACAGCGTTGCTCCTCAACTGATACAGCCAGTGAACACTCGGCCGACCTAGAAGTGACAGCTTCAAGACGTGATTCTCACTCCAATTCCCAAAAGCCACAAGCACATAGCACTTCGACATCCTCGCAGGAGAGCCTGTCATCTGGTCTAGCTGGAGTCCTCGCCAAAGGTCTCAAAAATCAGAGAGTTCTGGCCCGACAGGGTCCCAGATTAGCGGAAGGCTGGCCTCACGATCGGGGCCGGGAAATCTCTGGAGTGTTTCGCACTGGAGTTGTGCGGAGAGTTAGCGAGGAGCATGGGATTGTGGAGGTGCAGCTGAATGGAGAAAAGACCATATGCAAGTACCCTTTTCGAGTGGCTACTGATTCTGTTGACCTTATCCTGGATGCGTCACCTCCTGGTGTGGCCCCGGTGGCTATAGGCAGACGGGTCTGCATCCCCTTCGGAGGAGGTGACGAGGGCAGCGAGGGAGCACAACAGTGGTACAGGGAAGGTATAGTCACTCAAGTAGATCCACACCCAGCTGTGTCTTTCCCATACCGTGTTCAGCTACGGGAGGATCTGTCTGATGAGAGAAAGGAGAGGAGAGGTGTGGAGGATGACGGAAGGGCTCAGGCCATTTGGGTCTCACGACAAAATCTCCGCCTCCTGGTTCCTCCTTGGGACCTAGAGCCACCCCAGCCAGCAGAGCCAGGGATTGATGGTAGGAGGGTAAGAGAACGAGAGTGGGAGGAAAGAGAGGACATGGAAGTGGAGCAGGAGGTGGTTCAACTGACTAGACCAACGTTTGTTCAGAGTTTGCTGCAACCGTTCACCTCGCCCCATTCTTCGTCTTCTGCTGTTAACACTGCCATCACATCTGTACTCAGTGTGGCCCCAAACAGAGACTGGGAACATCACAGAGAAAAAGATCAGGAAAGAGACTTGCATAGGCACTTAGAGAGAGAAGGGGAGAGGGAGAGGCAAAAGCATCATCCTCTTCATTCATCCACCCCAGATGGGGTGGACTTGGAAGTCAGCTGTCTTAGCCAGCTAAGGGACGGTGGCATCACTGCCATGGGAAGCAAAGCTCCGGGGGCTCCTTCTCAGCATCGGCCCATTCTTTCTAAACCAAACTACCTCAGCCCTCACCTTTCTATGGTGAGAGGGCTCAGCACCCCGATTGCACCCCACCTGCCCCTTGCTCCTCACCCAAATCACCCCCCTATGCTCCTGGGCCTGGATTCAGCCACAGGTGCGGCGGTCATCTCCTCCACGTCCCAGCTTCCTCCCTTGCCCCCAAGCTCTTCTCGAGGCTCCCTGGATAAGACTCCCAGCTCCAACTCGCATGGTGTGTCAGGGGGTGGCTCCGGATCCTCATCCTCTTCGTCACGTTCCCGCACACCCCTCACGGCCGCTCAACAGAAGTACAAGAAAGGCGATGTGGTGTGCACCCCTACAGGCATCCGCAAGAAATTCAACGGCAAGCAGTGGCGCAGACTGTGCTCACGTGAAGGCTGCTCTAAAGAGTCGCAGAGGCGTGGATACTGCTCGCGGCATCTCTCCATGCGCACCAAAGAGATGGAAGCCGGAGGCGGGGTTGGCCGAGACAGGAGTGGCGCCAGCAGCACAGGCACCCTCACACCTGACCTTCGTTTAGGTGGACGTACCAGCAGCGAGTATGACTGGGACGACAACTCACGAGACAGCAGTGAAGCCGGCAGCCGTGGCGGGGACTCTCGACCACGTCTGGTGATGACTTCTCTCATACCGCAAGAACTACCACGTGACATGTCGCGCTTTGACTTTGATGAGTGCGAGGCTGCAAATATGCTGGTCTCACTTGGCAGCTCACGCTCATGCACGCCCTCGTTCTCACCTGTATCCAATCAGTCACCATTCTCACCTGCACCGTCCCCCTCGCCCACGCTATTTGGCTTCCGACCAGCTAATTTCAGCCCCATCACAGCGCCTCTGACCCCTCGCCGCCCTCGCCACCTCAGTGGCACGAAAATCCCAGGCACTCCCAGCACAGAACGTGAGCGCCACATCTCTGGCATCATGCCCACTTTTCAGACCAACCTAACGTTCACTGTACCCATGAGTCCCAGTAAACGTAAGCTGGATGCCCCACCACCCCCGCTACCCAGTGCATCAGACTATGCGAAATCTGATCCCCAATTCAATGACCCCGGCCTCAGCCTCAACGCGGCAGCGTTCAGGGTTCTATCCCCCCAAAACCAGCCTACCACCCCCTCATCTCTCTCATTCCCTCGACAGAGGAGCGTCACAAGCCGACCCTCATCCTCTGCCGCTTCCACTCCACCCCCTATGCTGGTTTCTCCCACACCACCCTCACCCTTGCCACAGGATCCCAGCTCACGTCGTATCGTTCCCCTTCGCGATTCCCCTGTCATTGTTCGTAATCCCGACGTGCCGCTGGCAAAATTCAGTGATGGTCCCCTGAGCCGTAGAGCAAGCTCACGCTCTAGGGAGCACAGCCAGCCCCTTCACCATGCGGTCGGCCTCCAGGCCCCTGTGCCCATAAATGGCGCTGCCACCAATGGAGCCGTTCTCCTTCGCAGTCCCGCTCCTACCTTAGTCCTGGTGACTTCCTCTCAGTCATTGTCACCTGTGGCTCCTGGACATCCCACCCATTCAAACTCTGCCGCTTTGAATGTGTCCACCTCTAATGCAACCACTGGACCTGCCCTTGCACTATCTGGCTCAGGAGGTAAAGAGCAAGAGAGGAAGTCAGGTGGGCCTGCAGATGCAGGTGGTGCTCTCCCACAGCCTGTGGCTTGCCATCCTTCACCCACTGCTCTGTTGCCCCTCATTCTGCCAGCCGAGTCCCCTCACCCTGCTCCTCGCAAAGACATCATCATGGGACGACCTGGCACTGGTAAGAGACCTGAAAGATATATAAAACCAAATTATTGATTACCATCGCCATCCACAGTTTAAAGTATGTAAATTAATTTTAAAATGTGAATGTGCTAACTTTATATTATTTGTACCCTACGATTTAAAAGCATAATTTGTAAAGAAATTAATACTTTTATTCATCAAGGATGCATTAAATTAATCATTATCCCTGAAAAAGATTCTCACATGTGTCTCGAGTTTGTATCTAGAGTTTCAGAGTAATCTCAAAATGTCACAAACTATGCTTAGATTTCCCAAGGTAACAAAGTCAATTTCAATGTTCTTTTTTAAGCATTAAAAATGTAGTATCAAATTCTTCCAGTTCCAAATTATCTAGGCAGTTCTATTCACATTTTTTTTTAATCTAAATTAATTTATTGCACAGTTTGTTTATAGTTTATTTTTACAAAAGATTAGTTTGTGCAAAAGATTAGTTTGTGCAGGCCAGAGTATGTTGTTTTGTAAATTGGAGGACACCAACAAACACTTTTTATTTCCTCTCAGACTGACAAACTGCAAAAATAAGGGGGGCTCAGAGCAACTTTGGTATGCTGGTCAGCAACAGGTGTGTTTGGGTGTGTGTAGTGAAGAATGAACTGTGCTTTCAGGGTCAGTGTTTCTTTAGACAGTTGCAGCATGTCTGAAATGACACAGGGGAACTTGCCCAGACATGCACTACTAGAGGCTAGAGGGTGATTGAACCGCCCTGATTCTCATGAGTACTAAATCTGAGATACACAGTTCACTGGAATGACAGATGCACAGGACAGTTATACACTTTCTTTGTTTCACCAATCACTGATACACAGACATATTTATATGAATGGCTTTCATTCAGGTTCAGTCTGACACAGAACGGTGCTTTTTTACTAGTTCCCTCCTAAGAGAATAGAGAGGCTGTAGGTCCCGAAAGAGTCATGTGAATATGAAAGTGACGTGACGTGGCCAAGTATGGTAACCCATACTCGGAATTTGCGCTCTGCATTTATCCCATCCAAAGTGCACACACACAGCAGTGAACACACACATGGTGAACACACACCCGGAGCAGTGGGCAGCCATTTATGCTGCGGCACCCGGGAAGCAGTTGGGGGTTCGGTGCCTTGCTCAAGGGCACCTCAGACGTGGTATTGAAGGTGGAGAGAGCGCTGTACATTCACTCCCCCCACCTACAATTCCTGCCAGACCTGAGACTCGAACCCGCGACCTTTGGACCTTTACAAGTCCGACTCTCTAACCATTAGGCCACAATATATAATAGGTTTGTCTGTTTCTGCATTTAGTTTGGACCAACGTGGAGCCTCGCTCTGTGGCAGTGTTCGCGTGGCATTCGTTGGTTCCTTTTCTGGAGACCAGCCAAGCAAAAATGTCCATGCAGCCTGCAGATGGGCAAACACTTGTAAATCAGAGCAAAGGTAACATCTGATAGAAAAAACTAAACACTATAATTTGACATTGCAACATTTTCTTTTATGATACTGCATAGAATATACACACAAAAAAAATCACATTCAGAATATATATTTTCAGTTGATGTTTTGAAACTGCATAAACTTGCAGAACCTCGCTGTGGAGTTGCCCTTGTGACTGAGGGACCTACTGACCATACAGCAGCAGAGAGAGGTTCCCCGTCTTGCCCCCCTCCTACTGCTGAAGACCCACCCGTGGAGAGAGAAGGAGGTGACAGCGAGACTGAGAGTGATGCTGATGACCTGTAAATATCTGTTTGCATCTCACCTCTTGACAATGACAGCAAACATTTAGATTACATTAGATTATTTTCAAAAAATTGCTTCATAATGAAATATAATATAGACATATTATGAGAAAATATTTTATAAAAAAAAAAAAATTCACAATTTTTCTTTTGTACTTTTGTTGGATACTGTTTTTGATGCAATTCTCTGTTATTTTTGTTTTGTTTTTTAGTTTTTTTCCAGCTCAAGACACTGCTTCATCCACCAGCCCAGTGAAAAGGCGCACACAGTCTCTCAGTGCACTCCCAAAAGAAGGTGACAAGAAGGTAAGTTTCAGTCCGCTATTCGTGTCCTAGTCGGCACTGAAATTTTATCAGTTACTTGGTTTCCTCTGAGTAGCACCGGACAGCCCCGCCATCTCGCTTTTAGTGAGGGCAGAAAAATTATCCCTGAAACGTTAAGCATTGCCATCATTTGTTTCCCTTATTATCTTCTGTTAAAAGTGCAATACAAATATACACTCATTATTTCTCCAATCTCTCTCGCTCTCCTCTCTCAAACCACAAAGAGGGAAAAGGACCACATCAGACGGCCAATGAACGCATTTATGATCTTTAGTAAGCGGCACCGCGCGCTGGTTCACCAGCGGCATCCCAACCAAGACAACCGTACTGTCAGTAAAATACTGGGTGAGTGGTGGTACGCGCTGGGACCCAAAGAGAAGCAGAAGTATCATGATCTTGCCTTCCAGGTAGAGTAATTTTTGTGAAATATTATGCAACATTGCATAAGAGGAAGATGTTATGCCAGTCTGTTATCTTGCCTTTGAAATTAAGACATACCATGAAGTTAAAACATGGTTTTGCATTTGAATTAGTGATAGACCGATATCGGTTTTACAGTGGTCAATATACAGTATGTACTGTAGATGCAAATATCTTGAAAGCAGGATGGTTGATGGCCAATTTAATGCCAATATGCACTAATTAAACCATAATTTTTGAAAATTGTTTTTAAAATATTAAATTTTTGTTCTCTTATGCTAATCAAGGCTGCATTTGTTTGATCAAAAATACACTAAAACAGTAATATTGTGAAATATTATAATTAAAACAACTGTTTTCTGTTTGGATATATTTTAAAAAATGTAACTTATCATTACATCATTGTCTTCAGTGGCAGTTGATCCTTCAGAAATCATTCTAATATGCTGATTTGGTGCTCATTTCTTATTATTATTATCGTCAGTGTTAAAAACAGTCATGCTGTTTAATATTTTTCTGTCAACAATTTTTATACAGCATTTTTGAAGAATAGAAAGTTCAAAAGAACAGCATGTTTTTGAAATAGAAATCTAACAATATAATTTTTTTTTCTGTCATTTTGGATAAATTTAATGCATAATGAATAAAATTAATTTCTTTTTAAAAAATCTGACCACAAATGTTTAAATGGTAGTGTAATGTAGTGTAGTGCTATCGAAATTAATCATTCATCATTTAATAATACCATATAGTGATTACAAGTTTATTAAATAAAATGATCACAGATTTTAAAAAATGTGCATTTACTTTACTTTCATGTAAAAATATTAGAAATCAAAATATGTGCATGATCCAAATGGCACAATGTTATTATTTATTAAGCCTGTTACTTTATTATTAACTTATTAGTAACTCCACTAAAAAAGTAATATATTTAAAATACATTTATTTCATACTAAGTATAGTTAAAAACTTTTAACATATTTACTGACATATCGCTTGAGACTTATTGATATACAAATTATAATTAAACTTTACTTGGAGTGCTACTTGTGCGCAATGCACATTTTTTAATATTTAGTCTAAAATGTGTTTTAATGTCACTATTGATGAGGATTGCATGAACTTTGAATAATATCAGTCTTTCAATGCAAGATATTTAATGTGTACCTGAAGTATACTTGCAATAGTTCCACTTTACCACAATCAAATATACTTCAGTATATTTTTAGTTGGACTTCAGCATTACTTAAAGTTTGCTAAATTTGAAAAACAAATTTTGTACTCAGTGCACTTTAAGTATACCAGTTTAGTATAACAAAAGTACAATTGCAGGGAATTTAATTAAGTACATAAATATTTAAATGTATTTGTAGCATACTTAGCATGAAATAAATGTATTACAAATGCATTTTAGTATATTTATTCTTCACTAGGGTTTTGTTGTCTTTTAGGTGAAGGAGGCTCATTTCCGAGCTCACCCTGATTGGAAATGGTGTAACAAGGACAGAAGGAAGTCCCTGTCTGAGGGCCGGGGAACTCCAGGGGCCAAAGAAGCTCGCGAGCGCAGCGTATCTGAAAGCACAGGTCCGTGTGGGAGTTTGTTTATATGCGTGGGCGTTTGTTGGTCTTGAGAAACTATGAGTGCATAGTAGTGTGAAACACAACTGATGTTGAATTAACCTTCTTTGTTTCCCCAGAGGCCCATTCCACATCTCAGGGGGTAGACCACAAAGCAGCAGGGCCCAGCTGGACATCACCTCGGTCTGACGGTCATGGAGGATCAATGGGAGGGCAGCTTCAGCGACCTCGCGCCTTTTCCCAGAGTGCTGTGCATACTCTAGAGAGGACAGAGAAGGAGAGGGCGCTGGAAAGCGTGGGACTGTTTCATCCCCGTCCCCCTGCTCGCCCTCGACGACCGAGTGAGGATGTGACCAGTGATGAAGAGCCTATGGTGATCTGTGAAGAGGGGGATGATGATGTCATAGGTAAATTACATCATAGCCACCTCATTTTGCAACACAAAAGTAAGCTATTTTCTGTGAATGTGTATAGAATGTGCATATAATTGTAGGTAAATAACTGGAGGAATAACAAAGTGCAAAGTGCAGTAAACTACAAATCAGTGTGTTTATAATACATTAGAGTAATATAAGAAATACAGGTTTGCAATATCAAGCAGCTGCTTTGTACAGCTAAAATAAATAACTGGAAGTGAATGACATGGAAGGTCTCGCACATTCAAGTTACAAATTGCCATACATTAAAAATAAGATGGATATATGTTTGTCAGTATGATAAATAGCAGCGATCCAGAACATCCTAGCAACCATCCAGAACTCCTTAGCATTATTGTGGCATGTTTGCATATGCACCACTCATAGTTTCTTCAGAAATGTAAAAACTTTCTAACTAATGATCTGTCAAGCATTAAATTTTGTTTTAATGTTAGTTATAGTAAGTTATTATAAAGTGTTACCAAGAGAAAACCTCACTTTTTACACTAGAGGTCTGGATCTGTTGAAAACCTTGGGTCCAGAATTTCCAGAATTCAGTTTTTTTTCTTAATTACGTTTTTAATGGTTTAATTACATTTTAATAATTAAGAAGAATAACAAATCACCTGAATTCATACAATTTTAACAATTTAATAATTTATTCACAATTGAATAACAATAGAGACCTATGGAATGTTTTTTTTTTTAATTTCCAAATTCTGTGTATTCCAATTTTCCTGAATTCTGTTTTTTAATAGTCTAATTAAATGTTAATAATCAAAAATTGAATTCAGAACATTTTTATAATTTAATGATTTATTAAAAAGAATTAAATAATAGAGCCTTATAAAATGTGTTTTATTTTTTCTGAAATTCGGTGTTGTCAGTTTTAATTGTTCTGGATTCTGTTTTACAAATTAATTATTGAAGTGGTACAGTGGTAATTATTGAACAGTGGTAATCAGATGAATATGTAAAACTTTAAAATTTTTCAAATGTAATCAAATTAAATTTGAACAGGTCCTGTTATTATTTTTTTGGTAAACAAATTGCCCCACAACAGAGTTTGAATGTCCTCATATAGTGAGACGGCAGATGCTGTAAACACTGTATAGTAGAGTGTAGTAGACGAAACTGCACCGCTCATTTATGCAGACACGCAGACTTCATATTTAAATAGAGGTCTTTTCAAGGTTTAATATTCACAGACACTATTTCATATTGGGATTTGTGTACAGCCCTACTTTTGATATATTGATCCAAATTTAGTCAAATTCTGTGAAATTTAGCATTTTACAGTTAATTCCATTTTTATGACTGGATTCTGCTTGCATTCTGAAAAACATAAGACCCCAAAACCCCCTGATCTGTAGATAATGCTGTTATACGTGGAACGTACCCACCATCAGAAAATGAATATCTTACAGCGATTCGGTTTTGATGTTACCAGTGTTTTGCGCTCCATTCTCATTTTCTCATTATTAGTCAGTCCTGACTGATTCTTGAGTCTGTCTCTCCCACGAGCTCTGTGCTCTCTGATGCACCATCACCATCCAAACATCATTAATTTAATTTTGGAAAGGCAAAATCTCCTCACTGCTCAGCGCTCTCAGTCCCATGAGTGTGAGATTTGCAAGCCCTGGTCTCACAGCTAACGTGTGATTCCCCCACAGAAGACTCATTTGCAGACGGCTCCATTGACCTGAAGTGTAAAGAGAGAGTGACAGACAGCGATGACGAAAACGAGAATGCAGATGAAGCTGACAGCAAGGTAACACTTAAAACATCACATGGGTAGTTGGCATGACATGTCAAGCAATATGTCCCGCATTGCATCTGTTAGAGTTCAACTATTTTGAGCTTTCTTTTTAACTCTTGTTAAATTGTTATGCATGCAGTTTTAGGTCATTTTTAAATGAATAAACATTCTGTTTATTCCAAATTCCTTTGGAAAACTGATTAAAAATGGTGACAAAAACACAAGTTATAAAATCTTGATGTATTAAAGATGTCAATGTTATTTGCCTCCTAACCACATCAAGCTGTCATATGTTGTCTAGAATAAAGTTAATGTTTATATTTAATTGATGAAAGGACCATAGATCTCTTTGTTAAGAAATATGCTTTAAATTAGATAAGCCTCATTACCATAGCAACAGAAATGATATTTGCTCTCATCTAGTTATTATTTATAAAACCAGATTATTTCAGCATCTGTGTTTTTGGTTGTCTGGCAAGTAACTATTATTTTTTCAGGATTTTCTCGTGAGGTTTTCCACGCCAATGGATATACCCAGAAGGCAGCAGATGTCTCAGAGCGTTCCTTCTCTTAGATGGTTCACTTAACAAATTGTTTGTCTTAAAGGGATAGTTCACCCAAAAATGAAAATTCTGTCATTAATGTACTCACCCTCATGCCGTTTAAACCTGTGTTATTTTAGTAACATTGAGATACTATTATAGCTTTTATCAGTATTTTGAATTAGTTTTTATTTTTATATATTCCATTTTAATTTAATTTATTTTTAATAATTTTATTGTGTTTTTGTCATTTTTATTTATTTTTTCTGTATAGTTTTTAATTTCTGTTGTAGTTATTGTAGTACATCAAGTTAAATTAAATGAGAAATGATGCCTTGGCGCATATATATATATATATATATATGTATGTATGTATGTATGTATGTATGTATATATATATATATGTATGTATGTATATATATATATATGTATGTATATATATATATGTGTATATATATATATATATATATATATGTGTATATATATATATATATATATATATATATATATGTATGTATGTATATATATGTATATATATATATTTCTTAATTTTAATTATATATATTAAATATATCTCCCATTTTATCCTCCAAAAACAACAAAAATACATTAAAAGTAGTCCATATGACTTTTGCGCTATATTCCACATTGAGCCTTCCTGAAGCTAAACTGTAAAAAAGCATGACGCTAACAACGCTAAGCTCACGGGTTCTTGCATCTCAGGGAATGCATGAAAGCTTGAATGCAAAGGTGCTTTGGAAAAAAGTGTTGTAATGTAATGTCAGTGTAAAATCTAAGTGGTCTGAAGCCATCCATTAACTTGTAGAAAACTGAAGCTAGTATTTTCAATTAAAATCTTCTTATGCTGTATTCTGCATATTTGAATTGTAACTTCTTGTACAGTCATGACACACACACACTGACACTGACGTCAAATCCAGCCTGAATGTGAATGAAATGATCAGATTATCAAAGTACAATAATAATCTTATGCCACAAATGATCTTCTTCTCTTCAGCGCACCTTCCAACCAGTCCATTCCTCTTTGCCGTTCTCTCCGGCTGGCACAACTGGCAACAAAGACGACGAAGAAGGGTGTGAAAAGAACCTGGAAAAGAAGGAGAAGAGAGGGATGGGTGGTGCAGAGCTGGATAATGGGGGGCCCAAAGAAGGGAAAGGAGGAGGTAGAGGAGGGCAGGTTCCGTTCCAAGTAAATTCGGCCTCCGTCACTGGTATAAACGCCACTTTGCCGCACGGTGCCGGGACGTTCCCTTCGCAAGGCGCTGTCAGAATGGCCCCCACTGTAGTGACCAATGTTGTTCGTCCCATCACTAGCACCCCTATCCCCATCGCCAGCAAGCCAGCCGATGGGGGTGTGACTGTTGGGACCCTACCTCCAGACGGGAAGCCTAAGCTACTGATCGGTGCCGGCGGAGCGGGAGGAGGTGGGTACTTTCCCTCCTCTTCTCCCAAACCTAATGGGCAAGGAAGCTTAGTAACTGGCCTAGTCCTTGGAGGAGCCTTCTCAAACCAACCCACCGTTCAGCTCATCACCCCACCCCAACCTACTCCATGCAACGGAGCCCCTAGTAACAATGCAGTACCCCTTCCCCTACTTCATCACCAGTTCCTCCCTGCTGCCTCCGTTACGCCCCCTGGTGGCGGGAAACCCGTAACACAGGTGCAGTACATTCTTCCAACTCTGCCTGCAACTGCCAATCCCAACAGTCCCTCCTCCCAGCAGACCCAGCAGCCATCCAGCGTCCTTACCTTGCCCAGTGCCGCACCCACCCATGTGACTCTGGCCAATGGTGTACACTCAGGGGCGGGGCAAGGAATAAGATATGCTTCGGTCCCAGCAGTGGGAGGAGTCAGCCCAGGAGGTGGAGGTGAGATTTGGGGCAGTTAAATTGTCGTGAAGAAATTGGATGCACGTTAAGTTAAATTCAGGGCTCTCACAGGGTTTTTCAGGCTTGTAAAATTTGCGAAAATAAATAAATTCTTTAAATTCATGCACAATTTTATAGTAAGTAAAATACATTAATTTTAATTAATTTTTTTCTCTTACAAAATGATTCAAAAGTTTGGGGTCAATAAGTTTTGTTTTTTTCCTCAAAGAAGTCTCTTATGCTTACCAAGGCTACATTTATTTGATAAAAATACAGTAAAAATAGTAATATTCAGCAATATAATTACAACATAAAAACTGTTTTCTATTTGAATATATTTTAAAAGGTAAATTATTTCTGTGATGAAATCACATTAGAAGTCATTCTAATATGGTGAGTTGGTGCTCAAAAACATTTCTTCTTATTATCAATGTTGAAACTAGTTATGTTGCTTAATATTTTTATATATTTTTTTTTCAGAATTGTTTGGTGAAGTTCAAGAAAATTCAAGAGAACAGCATTTTTTAAATAGTCTTTTGTAACATTATACATTTATTTAACTCACTTTTAATCAATATAATGCATCATTGGCTGAATAAAAATATTATTATTATTATGGGAAAGATAGTTGGGACAGAAATTGTAGAAATTATATTTTTTATTTAGCTAAGATGCTTTAAATTGATGTGATAATGATGTGATGCTTTAAATTGATTCAAAAGTGATGATAAAGACATTTATAATGTTACAAAAGATTTCTATTTCAGATAAATGCTGTTCTTCTGAACTTTCTATTCATCAAAGAAACCTGAAAAAAATTCTACTCAGCTGTTTTCAACATAATAATAATAATAATAATAAATGTTTTTTGAGCAGCAAATCAGAATATTAGAGTGATTTCTGAAGGATCATGTGATGCTTAAGTCTGGAGTAATAATGAAATTACAGGAATAAATTACATTTAAAATATATATTCAAATAGAAAACAGTTATTTTAAATAGTAAAAGTATTTCAAAATTGTACTTTTTTTGCTGTACTTTGGATCAAATAAATGCTGGCTTGGTGAGCAGAAGAGACGTCTTTAAAAGCATTAAAAATCTTACTGTTCAAAAACTTTTGTCTGGTAGCGTATATGTACAGTCTCATCAGTATGTCTCAAGTTTTTGTTGACATCCAACCTGAAATGAATTAATTATAGCTTGTATTAATTTGAATTATTTTGGACAGCCCTAATATTTTCAAGTTTCTGTTTTAGAGGTTCAACAGAGCAAAACCTCTGGTTGGACTAGATATTGCATTTTGTGTAAAACAAGCCCAATATTTGATGTCTTAGTGAATTGGTTCTTTTCAATGACTCAGTCAAACCACTTCACAAATGACTCATTCATGAACAAGTCAGTGAAATTAATTTCAAAACATGTGGGAAACCTATCAATTATTTGATGTGTCCTCATCCAAGGGAAATGTGAGCTTTATTGATGCTTTTCAACAGATTTAATGAGGTTTCCCAAGCTTACAAGGATCAGGATTATGCACACAGTGTTAGGGAAATTAGTTTATCAAGTCTATTCTCGGTCTCTACTATATCAGTCCTTTTCATCTCTTTGCACAGTTCAAGCACAGTCCCCAGTCTTGCAGAGCAAGATGTTGGTTCCCATGGCAACTGTCGGAACAAGATCTACACCTCCGCAGCCAATTTCCCTGGTGGGTCCACCCCTTCCTGTTCAAAATGGGACTCAACCAGGAAGTAAGGTAGATCGGCTCGAGTTACTATCTCGCTATACGAACGAGAAGTGTTTATATTGTATTTGCAACAGATGTGTCGGATTCATTCGCTTCTTTGCTTTCCAGATCATTCAAATTGCACCAATGCCTGTGGTCCAAACTAATATGCATCCTGGAGGATCAGTGCATACCGGCAGCTCGTTTCCTGTCTCTATGCCAACCGCGACTGTCATGGCCCCTGGGCCCACCCCTCCTCAGACGGTGCTCTTGACGCCACCACCTACAAGGTACTTTACTGCCCACTGTCTCTTTAAAACTGCTGCCAGACATCTGAGCACTGAAACATAACAGTCTAACCTTCTAGTGACTGTGCCAAGTAGGACATGTTCCTGGATCAACATCCTTGTTGGTCCTCGAACAACGTCTGATTTAACAAATGCACTAACACTGTTTGTTTTTAGAAGATAAAAATCTTTATATTCTTTTATATTATAAAAAAATATAGAAGATTTTTTTGTCTTATATAATAATAAATTTTAAACGTGCACCAAACATTAAGAAAATTACTAAATTTGTTAGTTTTTAAGATGAGATGAAAAAGATGCATAATTATAACTATAATACAGAAAACATACTGTTAATACTGTTGTACTGTTACAAAATAACACTGCAAGATTTAACAATGCACTAACAATGTTTTAAGAAGGCAAAAATATTCTATGTATTTTAAAATGTACACACACACACACACACATATATATATATATATATAAATTATTTTTATTTTTAATTTATTTATTTATTTATTTTAATAAATATTTACATTTTTAATCATGGGCACCAAATGATAAAAAAATTACTGACAAATATGGTAGTTGACAAAAGTCAACTTTTTTGTCACTGAAACAAAAATGAGATGAAAAAGATTATCAATATTATGAAATAAAATATACTGTTGGAAGAATAACAAGATTTGACAATGAAGTAACAGTGTTTTTAGAAGACAGAAATCTTCTGTCTATCTTCTGAAGACAGAAATCTTTGGTATAAATATATATATATTTATACCAAAAAAAAAAAAACTGTCTAAAACTAAAATAATGGTCTAAAAATGAACACTTTTATACCATTCTATGAATCGTTCATCCTCTGATTTTAGTAGTTAGGGTTAGGAGTTTATTTTATTTGACAGGAGTGTGAAGAGAGATCCAGATACATGTCTTACTTGGGAAAGTCACTGCGACTCAAACCTAACTGTTGTGCCTTTGTTGTTCAGGATCACATATGTCCAGTCAGCTCCTGGAGTTGCAGCTCCTTTGCCATTGGGTTCAACACCTGCAGTCTCTTCCACCCAGCAGACCCTGTCACCTGCGGGTCCATCTTTTTTGCAATCTCCATTGGCAACCCTTGGCTTTACTGCAATTGCCCCAGCCGGTCAGGCCTTGGTTCAACCTATTGTTGCAAGTGCGTATAATGGCTGACAGTTATTTAAACACATATTTAAGACTGTATGAGAAACATCATCAAATTTCTACCACAGGTCAGCCACCTCTCCTGGCTCCATGTCCGCCCCCGAGCGGATTGTCACAACCTGCACAAGCCTCAACAGCCACCCGTCAACTTGTGACCGCCATTTACCCCAGCGTCAGCTTAGCTGGAGGAGTTGTGTCAGTGACAGCCATGCCACAGAGCACAGCAAGTTCCACATCAGTTCCAGCATCATCCTCAACACCTCAAGCGAAGACCCCCTCAGCCGCGGCTGCGCAGACAGATGCACAGCTGCAGTCTCAGGTAAACATGCACATGGAAAACGAGAGAGGACCAGAAACTAGGAAGGAGATGGAGAAACAGAGAGACCTGGTGGTGTCAAAGGATGGACATCAGATGCCACCTAGTGGTTTGGAGGAATCGGTGCAACACACACATAAAGGTAAATGTAACCTCATAGACTTCAGTTATAAATTTGTAACAGTGAACAGTGTTACAGTGAAATTATAAATTCAAGTAATGAGTAATAATTAACAACATCTACTTAGTGTAAGGTCAGGCTTAGGAGTAGGCATTGGTTTAGGGTTAGTTGCATACAATTATGCATAATTTACTGTTATTACTAAATTAAGTACATGTAACAAGAACACTGTAAAATATATTTACAGCAAAAATGTTTTTTTTTATTATATATATATATATATATATATATATATATATATGATTTTTTTATAAATTAATTAAATTGATTCGTATTTTCAGAAAGAATGCATTAAATTGATCAAAAGTGACAATAAAGGCATTTATGATGTTCTAAAAGATTTTTTTTATTTCAAATGAATTTTATTTTATACCATCATGGCTGATTATACTACCCATTGATACTTCAAAAGATACTACAAAAAAGATATTATGGCTATTTGGAGGTGTTTAACAGCAGTTGTTATTAATTATTGATCAAGCATTTGCATTACAGAATGTTCTTGCAATCCCTCAAAAGTCTTGTTCAAAATGTTCAATAGGTCAGCATTGCGAAGGGAAGGAGGATGGAAAGAAAGGAAGCAAAATGGAGCGAGAGTCTGAGAGAGACGTAGGAGGGGGCCTGTCTCAAACAGAGAGAGCTGAGAGAGCAAGAGCGATGGAAGGAGAGACAGAGAGTCAATCTGAGACCAACAGCAAAGATGAGAGTCGAGAGGTAAGACACTTTTCACAGCTGTACAATCCAACTTTGCTAAATTCAAACAATTTTCATATAAAACTGAACAGATCCTCACATTCTTCTTTAATCACTTTTTGATTTTTTTTTTTTCTTTCAGGCAGGACGCAGGGAAGCTTCTGTTTTGGAACACCTGCCACCCCCTTTGCAGACTGACCCCCCTTCAGTTAAAAAGACCAAGTTCCGCCCACCTCCACTGAAAAACACCACTGATGCTGGTGACAAGTGAGTGGCATTGCCCCTGATCAGTCAAAAGCAGTTTTTAGTGTACCATTTATATACTATTATAGTATTTATTAATATTTTAATTAGCTTTTATTTCGATATTTTCTTTTTAATTGTTTTTATTTTAGTTTTTTATAATTTTTATATTTTTATTTAGATTTAATTTATTTTTATTGTAGTTTTAGTAATTGTAGCACTTCAACTTAATCTTGTTTATTTCAGTTAGTTGCCAAGGCAACATTTCTCTTATTCATTTTAGTTTTCAAGTTTAAATTTTTAAGTTTTCTGTTTAAAGTTCCAGTTTAAAATTTAAATTTTTGATCTAATATGTATTTTAATTCAAGCTGTAATTCAATCAATAAAGACTAGTTTTAGTTAACAGTAACGACAGTGGTTAAAAGCCAGTAACATAAACATTGTAACAGTATCACCATGCGGCCAAAAAAAATATCCTTGTGTTACTGTAAAATTAACACATCTTAGTATTCAAGGTGACAGTAGACCTTCAAATATAACTGACATCAAACCAGATGTGATATTACTCCATTATCTAGTTACAGTTTACTTACTTTACTAACTTTACTTACTAACTTTTGCTCAGCCATGACAGTATTTGACCTGGAAGGGAAAACTGACTGTAGTGGACTTTTTATGCCTATGCATTGTAACACATTAGTTTGAGCTTGTGTATCTTTCAGTCCTTATTCTTTTGCATTTACACCAAATTGATTGTCATTGGTTAGTCATGTTCCTCCATTTCTGCTCACATCTTTCATTAAGTGCTGTATATGTGATATGTACATTTGTTAATATGTACATTTATTAATAAGACCGTATTTTTTTTACATTATTTCTCTGCTGATATGTCAGTTATTATTTCATTTTATAACAACTATTTTTGCTCTTTCACAGGGCGCTGTTTGGCTCCTCTTTTGAAGAGCGTCTTAAAGAGCTGCCGGAGTTCAAGCCTGAAGATGTGCTGCCCTCTCCCAATCTACAGAGTCTAGCAACTTCCCCTAGAACCATATTGGGCAGCTACCGCAAGAAAAGGAGGAACTCTACAGGTGAGAGAAGATTATAAATATTATGAGAAATTGCACAGTCAAGTACCATGTTTTTCTCAGACAATCTAGATTTACATTTAGGCATTTAGCAGATACTTTTATCCAAAGCGGCTTACAAAAGAGGAACAAAAGCAGTTTATCAAAGAGCCAATAATAATTTTTATATACGATGCCAGGTTTGTTAGACAACTATATAGAAGGGGAGAAATGCATCTAGATTCCCTTTTCCCTAACTTTTGATTTTTTATGTGATTTGATCCCTCCTTTCATAACCTTTTCTTCCCTTCCCTAGATCTAGACTCCGCCGACGACCCCAGTTCACCACGGAGGAAGAGTCGCCGCTTGTCCAGCTGCAGCTCAGAGCCCAACACGCCCAAGAGTGCTGCCAAGTGTGAAGGGGACATCTTTACCTTCGACAGGGCTGGTGGGCTAATTTTTATGTCTAAACTCAGTCTCATGAGCTCATGCATAAAGATATTTATTTATGTGTGTTTTCTCATCTTCTGTGTTTATCAGTTGGAGAGACAGAGCATATTTTGGAGGAGTTGGACCGCGTGCCGCCTTCCTCTCTGCGTAGGATGTTGGACCAGCGGCGTGCGCTCGTCATGCAGCTCTTCCAGGAGCACGGCTTCTTCCCCTCAGGTAACACCAAGTTAGCCATCTCTCAGTATAGCACAGCCAGACTTTTGACTTTAATTGAATTTATACTTCTTTTCAGCAAAGAAAAGTCAATTTCAAATAAATACTGTTCTTTTGAACCTTCTATTTATCAAAGAATCCTGAAAAAATAGGATCACTGTATCCATAAAAACACGAAGCAGCACTAAACTGTTTTCAACATTGGAAAGAATAAGAAATAATTGAGTGCCAAATGATTTCTGAAGGATCATGTGACACTGAAGACTGAGTAATGGCTATTGAAAATTTGCTATCAAAGGAATAAATTAATTTTAAAATGTACTAAAATAGAACTGTGTGGAAGCATGTTTTTGCCATGGGATAAAAAAAAATTACAATAAAAAGAGATATAAACTCAGAATTCTGACTGTTTCTCGCAATTAAGAGATTAATATCGCAATTTGAACTTTTTTCTCAAAATTGCAAGATATAAAGTCAGAATTGCGAGCTAAAGAGTCAGAATTACAAGATATAAACTTTGCTGGAAAAAAGTCTGAATTGTGAGGTAAAAAGTGAAATGAAAAAAATTCTCATGTTTTACAGTTATCGAATTCATTGTGAGGCAACAGACTCAATGCTATACATATATTTTTTTTAGTTTTTAACTGCACAACAACAAATGAAAAAACAATGCATCAGCCATGTATATCTTTTTTCTTTCTGTTACAGCGCAAGCCACAGCTGCCTTCCAAGCTCGCCACTCGGACACGTTTCCCAGCAAGGTGTGCCTGCAGCTGAAGATCCGCGAGGTGAGGCAAAAGATCATGCAGACCGCCGGCAGTTCTGAAAGCATGGGAGGCGTGGCCAGTGGAAGCTCTGACTCCGCCTCTACTCCCGGACCATCCAATCCAGCGGCCAGGGAGAATTCAGAAGCAGACGAGAGGGGCAGGGCCACAGAAGAGCCAAAGAAAGACACGGGCGATCCGCAGGAGTCGAGATGAAGAACGATGGAGGAGACGAGCGGAACGGAAATACGAAAGATGAATGTAGGGATGGATTCTAGAAATGTGTAAACCCATTTCCGCTGGCGATATACAGTATAGCACTTATGTGGATTTTGCTTCGTTTCTAATCGAACTGATTTCGTTGCCATTACGTTCACTTCGTTGATATTCTGTTGTTATGCACAGTTACACACACACACACACATACACATGCGCACACACTTTATGCAATTACATAATAATATCATTTTCACACATTAACGACTTGCACAAGGAACTATTACATACAGCGTATGAGGTCGCACTCATTTGCATATGCCACTCGTGTTAGGCCGTCATTGGTCCACCTCTGCATTAGGGCGTGGCTTCACTTTCTGTTGGAATTTTAGAGCCCTTCAATGCTGCACCACAGGCAGCACCAAACCAGCCTGTCTGCACACGCTCAGTAAAGCCCCCTGCGTGGGGCCAGCACAGTTTTTTATCAAACGGACTGAATGTTTTAGAAGAGAAATTAGACTGTTTGAGGTACCGGTAACTTTCAATCCAAAACGGGTGGGGGGGGGTACAAATGCGCTTGCACTTTCATTTGTAAAGACCGAGAGACGGAGGAAAGCAATAGCCGGGGGAGGAGAAGGGTCTTCGTGCGAATGTTACGCCCTCGTGACGGGGTACATGCATCGGCTGTTACTGTTCTTCAGCATGGGCTGTAAATTCACAGGTTTGGTTTTTTTTTTCGTCCCAGAAGCAACAAACTCAAGACTCGTAATCACGTAGACCAGCGGAGCAGAAAACAGAGGCTACGGCGACCGCCACAATCGCATAAACAACAACAACACAGCACACTCAAAAGCGAGAGAGGAAAACATTGTCCTAACCTCGAAAAGAAGACGCAAACGAATAGAGACACTACCCCTCTTCGAATCAACGTGTAGTTATGCTTTGTCGATTTGTTGTTGTGTCGTAACGGTGGAACTGACTGATATCTTATTTTGTATTAGCTTGCGCCTCTCTTCTTCTTCTTCTTCTTCTTGCTCTAGTAATATTTTCAGCATGGACTAATCCAGCTATCTAAGTGTTGGAGCGATTATGTTGAAAAGAAAAAAAAAGACTCTGTTTTAGCCTCTTAGCTGAAGCTCCTTTTCTCTGGTCGCCGACTTAGGCTTTTCCCCGTACACTGTATATATATATAACCGTGATGGCTGGGAGGGGGGCAGAGGGTGGGCACGAGGCTCTCTCTGTGTTCTTTTCCTCGTTTCTTTCTTTCTTTTTTATATTTCAATCAGGTGTTTGCACAATATGTGGTCCTAGACCATGGTTTAAATCAGGAAAGTATTTGTTTTTAGATATTTAAAAACTAACCGACGACTTTGTTCCATTGCGTTCGATTCTCCCTTTCCGCATCCCGTAAGGAAAGCCCTTATTTTTTCATCTCCTTAAGACTTTTAACCGAAGTGTTGATGGAAAGCGCCACTTTAAGCACTGGTCTGGAGTCAGAGTAAGCTTTGTAGTCTGCGACGACGATTTCAGGATTACGCAAGGGAAAGCTGACCCGAGACCAGCGCTGGGGCGGCATTTCTCAGGATCTCCTCTTTCTTACTCTGCCTCTTCTTTCATTGGTGCAATAGGACGTGGGTGGGAATTTTTTTGAAGTAGACGAGTGACCTGTTAGTGCCATAGATTTTCACTGTACAAGCTGTAATAAAAATATATATATATAGAAAGGAGAGTGGGGGACAAAAAATCAATGAGTATCGAGAGAGAAATCCAAACTGAACAAACTAAAAAGAAAAAAAAAAAGAAAAAAATGTAACCTAGCACTTTCTTGCGTCTGGTTTTGCTGAAAGAGAAGGAGTGATGAGTATAAAACTGCTACTCAGTCTTCACTTGAATGTGTGACAATATAAATGTATAAATATACCTATATATTTCTATATGTCCATGATATACAGATGTCTGTGTGTGTGCGAGCGTATGTGCTTATACATTACATGCACCCTGACAAATCAAACTTACTCCCGAGCAAATGCTATTCATATTTTCCCTCTGTTAGAGTATGCCTGAAAACCAGTGGCTACTGACGTGCACGAGGAGAAGTATGTATGTATGGCATATGTAACCATTCAACTCGATTCTGAACTTGATTTTTCTGCCCTTTCTTTCCCTTCCCCCCAGCGACAGACAAATGCTTGCACACACACACACATACCTGCACATGTATGCGTGTACACCTTATGATTGTGTATCCAATAAACTGTCTTTACTTTGGAGAAGGAGTTTTAGAATGAGAAAGGTGAGTGTAAACTCATCAACAGGCATGTTGACCATGTGCAATATTTCTAAACAAGAGATTATTGAAAAAATTAAAGACCTAACACAACGCTTGGTTTTTGTGTAGTTCTTTTCAGATGTATGATAAAGATATGTGATAGATAGATAGATAGATAGATAGATAGATAGACCGATAGATAGATAGACAGACATACAGAATAAAGCACATTGATACACAGTGTTAATTTTATAATCTTTTCTGTATTTATTTATTATCTTTATCAGACCTCAAGTTTTTACATGTAATAAGGAGCAGCTTATTATTAGTTTTTTATTAATGAGTTTTAATAAATTTTTAAATTTAAAGTTTTAAATGTTTTGTTAACTATTTCTTTATTATTATTATTATTATTACACAAATAATTAATTACACATGATAAAGTTAGAGGCATATTGAAAAAAAAACATTAATTCAGGGTGTTATTTTAATATTTATTTATTATCAGATCTCAAGTTTTATTTAAAAATGAATAATGAACAGCTTATTTGTTTTTTATATGAGTTTATTTGAATTCGTTTTAAATTGTTATTTTTTTTAGTTATTTCATTTTTATTATTATACACAAAAACTAATTGTGCATGATAAATTAGGCTAGACAGATGATAATCTATCTGCTTTTGTTAGATTTAATTAATATGCATTTTATTTGAATTAATTTTAAATGTTGTTGTTCTTCTTCTTCTTCTTCTTCTTCTTATTATTATTATTATTATTAACATACAAAAATAACTAACTGTGCATAATAAAGTTAGAGGCAGATAGTGATTCCTCTCATCAGGTGTGTGGCACCTGCTCCTGGAGTTGTTTGGAGTCCGGATCAATAAAGCGCGCCTACAGTGCGCCGAACTGCATTCCCCATGAGGCTGCGCTTATTCTCAGCGCGTGAGAGAGTGGGTGAACGCTGAGGGTCGCGGCAAAAAGGTTTGTCATCTTTTCGTTTTTAACCCAATGTTTCACCCCGCACCAGAAAAAGTCAACGAAGGAACCGCTGATCCTCGCCCCACAACCTCGGCACACTTTCAGTCAGATATGAGCGGCAGCGGGCGGCCCAGGACGACCTCGTTCGCTGAGCCTCAGGGGGCGTCCGGAGCCGCTGCAGCATCCGCCGGATCCGCCGCTGTCGTGGGGAGCAACGCAGGAAAGCCCGGGGTCTCACAGGCCTCGGCGGACAGTTCATCTGGTTGCGCAAATTTAAAAATATCTAGTGAGTATACAAGCGAAGTTATCTCCGTTATGAGTGGACATATCGTGTGGACATATAGTGTATATAACTGAACAACACACCCATGTTTTCTTGATATTGACAGTTATGTCATTTTCACGAAACTAGCCTAAGCTAACCAAGGAAAGTTGCCACAATTTTGAGTTAAATTATAAACCGAGGAATGCAAACTGTGAGTCAAAACCAGCTGAGCCGCGTATACAGCTTTTTGGGACATAAAAAACAAAAAATAAAATCCATTAGCGTTACCATTGTTCAGTGATGCTAATACCATGGTACTTTTATATAACATGGTACTGATTTCTATATGAATGTGCATTGCTATTTATATGGAACTTAAAAGAGTAAAATGGTGCCACCAGAGAAAACAGTATTACAATGGTCCCATGCCCCAAAATAACATGACTTTACCATGGTAAGATGTCAGAAAACATGGCACACCCTAGTTAACGGTGTAGTGTAATAATGGGTAGTAGATAATGCTGTCTAGGTAGGCAGCACACTAGGATTTGAGACAAACTTAAAAGAACAATAACTGGTTGACAAGCATGTTCTCCACAGCTCTGTTATTAAAGTGGTTATTTAAATGCTTTACTAGGCTACTTACTAGGTTGTAGGGCATGGTAACTACCTGTGCTGACACACCCACTGTCATAATGTCCTGTGTGAAGGACACAGACAGGTCAGGCCTGTATTTAGTTATATGTGCCATGTTTCATTTACACTGCCAAATACACTGTTTTTACATTCTTTACTAAGTACACTTGCATGAGGCTTTTTATTTTTAAGTTTATGTCCAATATGCATATCAGTCTACAGCTTTTATCCAACTGTGTATGCCAATAGGAATAAATCGGTATAGAATATATATAAATTGGTAGGAATATATATTTTAGAGAATAGCATTGCTTTCTGAATGAATGTAATTGCTACAAGAACATCGTCTCTGACCAAAATTTCCTGGCGCATACAGTACTTGTTCGTTTATATCCAGGGAACAGTCTGATCTAATCAGATCTAATGTCTCAAATGTGTTGTAGGAGACAGTGGGAAGGTGACCACAGTGGTTGCCACCCCAGGCCAGGGCCCTGATCGCCCACAGGAGGTGTCCTACACTGATATCAAGGTGATCGGTAATGGCTCCTTTGGCGTGGTGTATCAGGCACGCCTCATTGACAGTCAGGAGTGGGTGGCCATCAAGAAGGTACTTCAGGATAAGCGATTTAAGGTATGACACACCCTTACACAAGCATATAAATACTTGTTGACTCGCTCTGTTCAATAACCCAATTTTATTTTAAAAATCCAGTGTAGTAGTTCTCAGCTGCCTAATTTAGTTACTCAGTACTAAATTACAGATGAATGTGCCATGAAACTTTATAGAGTTTGACTCATAGTCTTTGACATCTACAACAAAAAAAACACTAAATCCTAAGTTATAAAAACATATATTTTTTTAGCAGACTACTAAATTAGTTGAACTTTAGTTAAGAGACTTTCTCAGTCTCAGTATTCTGATTTGAATATCTCACCATTATGTTATATGACCAACACCACCCTCTATTTCAGCCTTACACCGCTAACTGTTTCCATGACCCACATGTGCTGTCCACTACCAAACCTCACACTGTGCCCTTGAACAGGGCACTTAAATACAGGCCGCTGTAGGGGAATTGTACTGTCGTGACTACTTGCTTGTAAATATTGTGATGTCTCTTATCCCTGAGAGATGCTAACAGTCTTTCTTCTCTGTTCATGAAGAATCGAGAACTTCAGATCATGAGAAAACTGGACCACTGCAATATAGTGAGGCTGCGCTATTTCTTCTATTGCAGTGGAGAGAAGGTAAAAGAACTGTGACATTTGTTGCAAAGCTCTATATTATGACCTTAAAGTGAAATCAGTATGTACACTATTGTTCAAAGGTTTGGGGTCATTAATTTCCCCCTTTTTTTTTTTTTTTTTTTTTTACAAAAGATCTCTACTTTGAATATATATATATATATATATTATTTTATTTATTTTTTTTTTTTTTACTTTCTATTCATCAACAAATCCTGAAAAAAAAAAAAAAAGAATCCTGGTTTCCATAAAAATAATGTACAATGTATAAATATAAAGCAGTTATTTTAAATTGTAATAACATTTCACTTTTTTTTTTTTTTTTTTACAGTTTTTTTTTTTTTTTTTTTTTTTTATCAAATAATTGCAGCCTTGTTGAGCATAGGAAACATTACAAAACATTGACCCCAAACTTTTGAATAATCATGTATGTCATGAGAATATCTGTTGAATTAGGTTCATATCTTTGTAGTTAAAAGGATAATGGTGACTCTTTCCAATCCGATAGCTTGTTCTATGGACAAAAAGTATGTGCTTGTTGATTGTATGGGCATTAATAATAAGTTGGTCCTGCTATAACAGCTTCCGCACTTCTGGGAAGGTTTTCTGTTAAATGTTGAAATATCAATACAAGGATTTTCCTTGATAGTTTTGGTCATGTAGTGTATTTTTGGCAGGTTATTGTTTGTCATCATCTCCAGAGGCTAATGTGTCTTTATTCCACAGAAGGATGAGGTATACCTCAATCTGGTGCTAGACTACGTGCCCGAGACTGTCTACAGGGTGGCACGACACTTCAGCAAAGCTAAAACCATTATTCCCATCTTTTATGTGAAGGTAATGTTTTTGGTCTAATTGTGCACAATTCATCAGTTCAAACTGTTGATGAGCTATATTGGTAATATATACAGTGCACAGCATAAATGAGTACACCCCCTCTGAATAAATATAAAAGATGCATTTTCTTAATGATCACTAATATAATTCATGGAAAGATGGCAAAATTAAAATGTATTAAACATATACTTAATAAACACAACAAAATATATGCCAATATTTTCTGTAAGATAAGTAAATTAGCCAATTTTGTTTAAATGAAGGATTGCATAAATGAGTACACCCTAGATTTAATTCAGCAAATGTATAATATTCTAGTACTTAAAAGTTCTGGAGGACTGCTCTGCTCTGACCCTCTTGGCACTGAGTGTACAAGTTCATGACACATTTTCACATCCGTCCTGTTTAACTCCTGGACGACGACCTCCTTAAATGCTCTGGGCCCGTATTCTTAAAGATTCCTCTCAGAGAGCTCTTAATTTAGCTTAAAAATTTGTAACTAGGAGTCTTAGCTTAAGAGTGATTCAGGACCAGTCTAAGAGCAACTCTAAGCAAGGAAAAGACAAAAACTTTTATCTTATTGAGGAGGCGGGGCTGACCCTGTTGCTAGCTATGACACAGTCTTTTGAAGACTGTGATTGGTTGGTTGTCCAAGAAGGAAATAAAAGAGCGCTTTTAAGAGTAGGGTCTATTATAAGCCTTCACTTTGAAATTTTTCCTATTTTACCGTACACACACACTATATATGTATATATATTCTTTATTTTTTATTTACCATGCTGTCATACTTAGCATATTTTATAGGAAATGAACAGCGACACAACAAGGTTCTGAAAGTGCTGTAATTGTTTGTGTGATCACTCTGCTTATAGAAGGTTGTGACAGACCCAAATCATCACTGCTGCACAGTTGCATTTTTCCAGTTGCCAAATATGTTAATGTAGCGATTTACTTCCATTTCTGGTGCTATGGCATTTCTGCGCGGTGTCGGAGATGTTAGCGTGTCTCTAATAAGATCGGTCACAAACATGATCCCTGCACGATCTAATGTGTAGCATCTTATTAACTCTTATTAACTGTCATGCATTGTGTGCAACACATTTCTTCTCCCTCTTCATGTTTCGTCCATTTTCTCCACTGCTAAAGAAACTCTTAAGCCTCTTAAAAGTCCTCGTCCGTGCTCCTAACAATTTTGGACCTTAAGAGCTCTTTTAAGGGTTAAGATGCTTTCTGAATTACTTTTTTCTTTACTAGGATCTTTTCTTTAATTTTAAGAGGAAACACCCACTTTTCTAAGAATTTTCTTAGAATTTTGTTACTAGGAGCAATTCTTTGCACTAAGATTTTTCGTGAATATGGGCCCTGGTCTTTAATGGGGAGTTTTGCTCAGCTCGTCTCTACAGAATCCCCCACAGCTGCTCAAGAGCATCAAGATTGAGTGAAATGCATATCCACTGAAGGATTTTCACCTTGGGAGAATGAGTATCTTCATTGTCATGCTGAAAAAATGCCCAGTAATGCAGGGAATGAGGGGAGGATAGCATCTTCTGTTTCAAGTTTTTGTATTACATCACACAGTGGTGTGTGAATTCATGACAACGTTGATAAAGCACAACTCCCTCACACCTTCAGCACTCATTCATCCCTATATAAAAGCTTTACTACCACTGAACGTCACTGTGGGTACCAAGCACTTCTCACTGTATTCCTCCTCTAGCAACACCAGAAAATTTTGGATGCTTTTGGATCCGAAATGATTGACTTGGTCTCTTGAGACCAGAATATGGATAACCAGAAGTCTCTGTTTTGTAAATATGGGCCTTGGAAGGGGTTAAATGAGTTTATTTTGCTTTGGCTACAGTAGGTAATTCTAGTGGTGACAACAACAGGAGCCCGACCGATATGTTTTTTTTGGGGGGCTGATAACGATGCCGATATTAGGGCGTAAATAAAAGCCGATATCGATATATCGGCCAATATTCTTTGTGTATATTATAGTACAGTACCAGTCAAAAGTTTGGACACTTTCCCATTCCTGTGTCCAGATTTTTGACTGGTACTATATATAGAATACTATAGTATATACATAAACAGAATATATATACATAAACACATTTATTGCAATGATCACTCAAATGTGGTGATCAAACCCTTATAATGACGTGACAAAGATATGTAATGGAGGCAGAGCATTTAACAATTTAACAATGAACTTTATTATCCAAAATGAGTCTGACATCAGTGCACTGAACAGTAAAGGTGAAGTTTATTTAACTTTTATTTCAATTTAATTTCATTCAACTTTATTCCATTGAAATTTTTCATTTCAGAACATTCATTCACGGATTTGCGCTGCTTCACATACAGACGAAACTTACTAGAGAAGTGTGCAGTGTGACATAATATACCACTGTAAATAAATACAATTTAAATTCACATCTCGCGCACTTTAATGCCCTTTGAATGTAATGTGTGCGTTCCCTTGGAACTGGAATCATGGCGGAATATCATGAGAAGTTCACTTCGCAGGGCACTTACGGTCGAATAAGGCAACGCTTGAATGCTGCAGTCTGAACAAGAGACCTCTTTACTGAAGTTAAAGTGTTGGCTGATGTCATTATCTCGCGAATGCGGCAGCGGATCTCCACCAAATTCGGGGGATCCCTTCAGCTCAAGGAGCCCTCTCGAACGCCACTCTCCGCGCCTCAGTAGCCCCCCGGGATCGCCAGATCGGTCGGCGCCCGACTGCGAATTTAACCGCCTGTAACTCCCGGACCCCGGGGGCTATCGACGCGGGGGTGGTCTCATTCAAAAGGGGGCCTCGAGACGTACACTCGATTCAGCATTTGAGAGGGTTCCTAGAGCTGAAGGGATCCCCCGAATTTAATGCGGATCCGTCTCGCTGTTACAGAGATATGGCCGTTCAAATTTTAACACTTAAGCTTTAAAGCGTTTCATCCAGGTTGCCAGTAGCAAACAATGGAGCGCGCTCTGCTGGACAAACTATGCAGTTACACCATATACAAGCATTTTATCTGCGTTTTATGTTCTGTAAAAAAATGTTCATATCGGCGGCATATTCGCCGATACCGATATCTCTGCAACAGGCTCATATCGGCCGATAAAATCGGCAAAACGATATATCGGTCGGGCTCTAACAACAACCATGCATGTCACTTCTGCAGGCTGCGTCATACTCTGTGAGATAAAGTGTCATTCTTTTCATAGATTTTGCCGGCTCTGAGACACTTGCATGTTTTTTCTCCTGCTCTTTTTCTAGCAAAACTTCACTCATCACTAAATGAAAACTTAAAGTGAAGACCTGATTATTTCAGGAGCCTTGTCACAAGTCCATTGTTTTTGAATGTCGGTGCTACTTCTGCTATATTTTCACACTTAAAACAATAATTTGGTATTCCTCTTGTACCATTGTCCTCTTTTATGCTAAGAAGTATGTCAACTGGCAGTTCTTTCCCAAGTGGTTCCACTGCTGCCAGCATTAAGTTGGAGTATGATTCAGTGGGATATATAACACCTTTTAATTGTCAAGAAATTACTTGTCTTTAAAAGTTTTGGGTCAATATACTTACCTGTTGATCAAAAATAGCCTTAAACCTATACACAGTTTTTGTTTTTTATTATTTAGTAATTTTCAGGAAGGTGTACCCATTTTTGCAACACAGCATTTTATCACTTTGATAAGAAAATCTTGTTTTGCTGAATAATTTTGACATTTTCTTTGGTACTTGATCGAGCAGGCTTGTTGGAACATTATATCTCCAAAGAACCCTAACGTGTCATCTAAGTAAAGAGTAATTGCTGAATTTAAGTTTTAGAGGGGGTGTACTCATTTATGCTGTGCACTGTAGATCAGTATGTTGTTGCTTCCATGTTT
Source organism: Spinibarbus caldwelli (assembly GCA_039654775.1). Lineage (NCBI taxonomy): Eukaryota > Metazoa > Chordata > Actinopteri > Cypriniformes > Cyprinidae > Spinibarbus > Spinibarbus caldwelli. The sequence goes on from CM077245.1 coordinate 4,821,329, forward strand.
TGCAAACAAGCAGCTTTCGGTTAGGCTAATATTATTACAGTTAAAACGATATTAGTTGGCAGAAGAATTAATCCGATCATGATTAATAAATTTAACTGTTTATTGTCTACTGTTTTATTAGATATCTTTTATGTCGTCACTGTGGAAAAATCACTGACACACAGCCTCTCAAGGCTTATTGCTTTAATAACTTTTAACACCTCTGAGATAACTCTTCTTTTTGCTGACATAACCAAAGCCATATGGACAGGAAATAAATATTAGATAATAATATTACAGCCTATGTTTCACAATCCAGTCAAATCATGATAGATAAAATAAAGTCCCAAGGCCCACCGTACATTATTTCCTGCTTAGTATTGTTTCACTTTGAAATGAGTCACATTGTTAGAATTTGTTTGTTTGATAGACAGATAGATATTTTAGATATATTAGATATAGATATTTTATTTTTGTGTATTTTAATCATCTTGCCAGAATGGGTTTTGGGGGAAACGTACAATTTTGCGTTTGTATTACATTACTTTTTTTTTTTTTTTTTTTTTGTTAATGCTTTGGAAAATATAAAATAATAATGAATAATAAAAAAATAATAGCTAAATAATAATAAAAACACATTATTGAATAATAATGTATATATTAATGAATAATAAATGAATTTCATTATCAGTCTTTATTAATCTAAAAATTGGAGGCTAATTAAGAAATTGAATTTTTCTTTAATATAAAGATATTTATGCTTACTTGTCGTCTTGTTTTCTCTTAGGTGTACATGTATCAGCTTTTCCGCAGTTTGGCCTACATCCATTCCCAGGGCGTGTGTCACAGAGACATCAAACCACAGAACCTTCTGGTGGACCCAGAAACAGCTGTTCTCAAGCTCTGTGACTTTGGCAGGTCAGTGCTGTGTGTGTGTGTGTGTGTGAGAGAGAGAGAGCGAGTGGATCTCAAATTAGGGCTGTCGCGATAACCGCAATATCGCAATACTGCGCTATTGATGAGCATAACCGCAAAGGAATGCAGCAACCGCGATATTTGCGTGTTTTCTTTTTTCGTAAGATTATGCCCTTCTCGTTTTACACTTTGTGCATGTGTACTGAATATTAAATAAGTTAGTAATTATAACATAATGTGTACCATGCTGATTTGTACAAAGGCTCAGTAGATTTGCACTTAACAAGCGTAACAGACAGCGAATGAGAGAGAGATCGACTGAGCGCGTGTATATTTGTGAAAACAGGTTATCATGTCCAAGGAAAGCGAAATCTCTGTCTGAGCATCGACGCTCTGCTGGTCAGCTGAGCCTTTAAAAGTGGCGCTCAAAGTTAAAATGATTTCAACAGCATGTTTCATTACATCTTTCTTTGAATAAATCAGCGTTTTTGAACGTGTAGTTGAATGCACGGTTTAAAGACTCCCTCAAAGACAGTCCCTTGACGCCACCTTGTGGTGTAACAATGAAACTGCACTGACTGACAGTCCGTCTAGAACACGCAGGTGAAATATCAACAGAAAAAGTCTCTTGTCCAGTCAGATTCAAGGATCAGCACCAACTGTTATATAACAATAGCCTAACGATTTTATTGTCAGGTTTATGTTCTGTTATGTGGACCGTTATTTTGTCATTCTCTTCTGTTTACTTCACTTCCTGTTTCAATGCGATTTAGTTTCGGTTTTTGAATTCCTTATCGTAACACACATATATACACACACACACACACACACACACACACACACACACACACACACACACTGAGATATATGGCGATAATACCGCATACCGCGCTTTTGAGCCATTCAAAATTACCGCAAGGGAGATTCCTTCACCGCGACAGCCCTATCTCAAATGTGTCCCTCTGCCCGCCAGTGAACATTATGTTCAGTTTTAATGGGTGTTACTCTATAATAGTCATTATATTTTGAGAATGCACCTCTTTGTAAGTGTGGGCTTTAGTTGGTGTCTAGATTTGATGTGGATTGGGGATGCATTATCTCGCCCTGCCTCCGGTCTTTGCAAGTTATATTTGTTTTTGATAGTGCATTGTTAAATATGTTAGCAAATGGCATTGTTCTTGTCCGCGGTTCATTGACAAAAGCAATATGCATTTAGGTATTGATGGTGCCGGTGCTCTGATGTGATTGCATGTCCCCCAGGCCAAACTCTGGCTGCTTTTTTTTTATTCATTCCCATTAAAAACAGAGCCGTGTTTTATGAGAACCACTTGAACCGTTGGATAAGCAGACATGTTGACCACTGCAATCCAGACCACATTTGTTTAATTTATTGCAATTTCAAGTATTTAATTTGTGATTGTGCAAGGCACTTGATGGCATTCAGACCGTTAAGTTTTCTTTTGAGGCAACATGAACCACTGCTTTTTGTGTCTGTAATAAAGTGGAGAATTTGGCAACTCAAAGGCTTGAAAATAGTTATTTGGCTGAGTGGAGAGATGCACATTAGACTGCAATAATCGCTGTGTTTTAAAGTGAAACAGCTGTATTGAATTTGGGAGCTGTTTTCCCTGCAGTTCTGTCATTCAAGCATGGTTTAGTCCATTCACTTTTACTTGCTTTATTTTTAAAAATTACAAAGCATTCAGTCCAGAAACCTTTGAACAATAGTGGTGAAATACTCTCTTTTGTGCTGGGATGAAGGGAGATTTTTATGATGTTGAGCTTGATTTAGTGTTGTTTTTAATGAGGAACTATAAATGTTTTTTTTTTTCATACTGACTGATTAAAGTTTTTCTCATAATTCACATCTGTCTCTCTCAGTGCAAAGCAGCTGGTGAGGGGTGAGCCCAATGTCTCTTATATCTGCTCACGATACTATCGCGCCCCTGAGCTCATCTTTGGTGCGACAGACTACACCTCTAACATTGACATCTGGTCAGCTGGATGTGTGCTGGCCGAACTGCTGCTGGGGCAGCCCATCTTCCCTGGAGACAGTGGTGTGGACCAGCTAGTGGAGATAATAAAGGTAAATCTAACCCTTTACTTTTTAGCTGTACTTTTAGATTCTATTCAGCGCTGTTAGGCAAGATGATTTATAATGATTTTTTTTTAAAGAAATTAATACTTTTATTCAGCAAGGGTGCATTAAATTAGTCAAAAGTGACAGTAAAGATATTTGTAATGTTACACAAGATTACTATTTCAAATGAATGCTGTTCTTTCTAGTTATCAATAAATCCTAAAAATGAATGCATCACAGGTTCCACAAAAATATGAAGCAGCTCAGCTGTTTTCAACATTGATAATAACTGTTTCTTGTGCAGCAAATCAGCATATTAGAATGATTTTCAGCTTGAAAATTAAGCTTTGCATTACAGGAATAAATTACATTTTAAAATATTCAATTAGAAAACAGTTATTTTAAAGCTGCAGTCCGTAAGTTTTGCCTCTTTGTCGCCATCTCTGTTTGAAAACCTGGAATTGCAGCCTCTTGCGGAATTATCTTCAGTGCGCGGGGTTGTGATCCGGTGTTCCGGCATGGCTCCAGCGCGGATGAATCTAATGTTTTGAGGTGAATGTGTGGCAGTCAGTCACCGCAACGGTGTGGATACTGTATTTAGGAATCACAGATTCTAGCCTACGTCTTGGAATATATGACCCAAATAAGAATTTTCACCATATATTGCCATCTGAACAAGTAAGTAACAAGTCTACCACGTTTGTTCTGACCAGCTGAGGAAAAAAGAATTACAATAAATCGAGCTACCAATGGTAATTAAATTAACGATCGGTTAGCTCGTCACATCTAACTGCAAATTATTATTATTGTTATACTTTCTCAAATTATTAACGTTAACAACATCAGCATTGCGTGACAATGAGTATAGTGTGTATTAACGTGTAGATTTCAATTTCTGTACAGTTTAATCTAATTGTCATGCCATTCGAATTTCATGTTAAGAAATTCTTTTAACCCAAAAAGCAAACTATGCTCCCTTTGAACTGGTTCTCTTTAAAATACAAATCCTGTGTAATCCCAGGCTATCTGTAATCAGAAGCACATTTAAAACTGGAATATAATTTAATTTCATTCACATGTGTTTCATAAACGCATAATCCTTTCTGGATTACAATCCGCCATCAAAATGATACATTTAATTATTCCAGCTGCTGTGAGAAAAAGCTATAAACGATCCACCACCTGCAGCATCCGCACGTGCCATAGCATAGCAGCCGGGAAAACTTCTTTATGTTTGCAGACGTGACGTAATGACGCAGTGCCATGCTCAAATTTCCTGCGGAAACCTACCCGTACCACTCAAATTACAAAACATTATTATAAGCTAACCGTTGTGAATTGGGCTAAAGTAAGGTGATAGTTTTGAACACTGGCTGGTTATGTACTTGCTCAAATATTGATTTCGGATCATTTTTAACTCAAAGTTACGGACTGCAGCTTTAAATTGTAATAATATTTCACAATATTACAATTTTCTTTATATATTTTATTTTATTTTTTATTTATTTTATTTTTTTTTAAATCAATCATAATGTTTAAATTTCAATGTTGCATTTTAATAAATTCAATATATCTACGCAGACAAACTTTTTTTTTTTTTTTTTTTTTTTTTTTTTTCAACTTTAACTCCGCATTCTTCATAGTTGTTTCTGTCTATCTGCTCAGGTACTTGGAACACCCACAAGAGAACAGATCCGTGAAATGAACCCGAACTACACAGAGTTCAAATTCCCACAGATCAAAGCACATCCATGGACCAAGGTAAAATCTCTCACAAATATCTGACTTACATCTACAGCTGAAACCATGAGGTATCAGTAGCAGTGTTACAAAACTGGCTTATAAATATTATATTATAAGTAACAACTTTTGACAATCTGCAAGTTTACTGCTTGTTCTGTCCAAGAGACAGGAAGAAACCATCTGACTGACACGTAAGGTAACAGTTTGAGGTTTTATACTTGACAAGTTTACCAAATTCGGCAGTTGCAATTACCTTTTATTTATCTTTTTATTATCTTTATTCTGTAGTTTATAAATCAGTGCAGTCCAAGTTGTGTTAAGCAATGTTTAGTATAAGCAAAGAGTAAAATGAGTGACTTGTCAAACTTCCAAAATCATGGAAATTTGTTTAGCAGGAGCATCTTTAACCTTAACAGCCCAACTGTTTGGTGTTTTAAGAACAACAGTCTTTATGATTATTATGACTATGTACACACAAAATGGCAAGACTTCATCAGAGAAGAACAGTGGACAAAAACTGATAGTGAATGATAGTGACCATCAAACACTAAAAAGGATTGAGTCCAAACAACACAAAATTACTGCGGTACAGTGACGGCAAACCTCAGTATTCACTTTAAGACCCTGTTTCCACAAAACCCAACCACAGAGAATTTCACAAAGCCAACATCCATGAAGGAGCTGCAATTGCTAAAACCTCAATCACAGACACCAATGCTAAATATGAAAAATATGCATGATCATAAAACTTGGATAGCTGGAGCACCAATATGAATTTTAACATCTGCCCTGGCCAGACAAATCATTTGAATATTATCAAACCGCCGTGGACAGTTTTGAAGAGAAGAGTGAGAAGCTGATTCCCTCCTTTAACATCTCTGAAATGGCAGATGTTTTGATAGAGAGCATTCAACTTGGAGACTATTCAAAATTTGTATGAATCTATTCTAAGAAGTTAGGATGATGTATTAAAGGCAAATGGTGGTAAAACACCTTAATAAAGAAACATTGCCTATTTCCCAGGTATTCACATTATTTTGTCCAACCCTTGTATATATTTTCAGTGAGTATCTAATTTCAGTCAGGTGTCTGTTAACTCTAGTGTTGTTTCCTCTCGTTTGACATTTCTCTTTCTTATGTCATTCCTCCACAGGTGTTTAAACCAAGAACTCCGCCTGAAGCAATAGCCCTGTGCTCTCGGCTGTTAGAGTACACACCAGTGACACGACTGTCTCCGCTTCAGGCCTGCGCTCACGCCTTCTTTGACGAGCTGCGCCAACCTGGCACCCGTCTGCCCAGCGGTCGAGAACTGCCTCTGCTTTTCAACTTCACCACCACAGGTGAGTCACAGGAGCCTTTCATGCGTATCCTTTGCAACAAATTTCTCATTGATTGCATACTGGTGTCATCCAAGTAACTCATCTCAACAAAGCAGATTTCTATAGGATTAGTGATAGTTTTAGCCTGGTGTTATTCAGACTCAGAACGAGTATCCAGATCAGTATTTAATCCGCCTTTATTGTAAATCCAGCTGTGAGAATCATTAAATGGAGACATGAGAAATCCCAGCCCAGTGCACCAGACCTTTCATTAAAACTAGCCTGTTCAGAGCTGAAGCAGTCACACATTAAGATAAAACCACCCCCATTTATGTATCATATCAGCATCTTTTTCCCACTTTAACCTGTCCTGATAGAAGACAGTATAGACAGCAGTCCGTAGAGGTTAGCCAATTATTCATTTGCGTACACTACCATTCAAATGTTTGGGGTCTGATTTTCATTTATTTATAAAATAAATTAATGCTTTCATTCGGTAAGGTCACATTAAATTGATCAAATGTGACAGTAAAGACATTTATAATGTTACAAAAGATTTCTATTTCAAATAAATGCTGTTCTTTTGAACTTTCTCTTAATCAAATCGTGAAAATTTTAGCATGGGTTCTACAAAAATATTAAGCAGCACAACTGTTTTCAACATTGATAATAAGAAATGTTTCTCGAGCAGCAAATCCGCATATTAGAACGATTTCTGAAGGATCATGTGACACTGAAGATGATGAGCATAAAAAATCTTTAAAAAAAAATAAAAAAAAATCCTGCTGACCCTAAACTTTTAAAGGTGGTGTATTTAAATAAAAAAGATAAGTTATCTGTTATTATTTACTCACCATCATGCTTGTGTGCATGATGACATGTATGATGTTCTTCTGTACAGCACAAGATGTTTATCACTGAATAGTGATTTAAATTTCAAATATCGTATGATTTCAGAGGGAGTCCTTTGGACTACTTTATAATAATTTTATGATACTTTTACATCCTTTTTGAAGTTTGAAAGCTTAATTCCCCATGGAAATTAATTGCATGGCCAGTACAAATCTCTTTTTGTGATCTGCAGAAGAAATAAAATAATACAAATTTGGAAAAATGTGAGTGTGCGTAAATTATGACAGAATTTTCATTTATGGATGAACCATTCCTTTAATTCTAAGGGTTAGAGAGAGGGCAGCAAATGGTCATGTAAAACTAAATTACAGCTGCATTTGATGCAAGAAACCTTGACTAATATATTTGGACTTCAGGGAAGAAAATTAAATAATACAGAAGCGATTGAGAGGAGACTAGCAGCACTTTGCTCAGCCCCTCCAAAATATCCTGTTGCTTTTCTTTCTTATTTGGATTTTTTTCCCTTTGCTATTGCTTAGTGATGCAGTGCTTGCACATTTTATTTTAGGTTTTTTTTTTTTTTTTTTTTACCGTTCAACCCAGAGATAGTTTGTGTGAAACGTTTCTGTTCTTAAGAGAGCATTTGATATTTTTCTTTGTTGTTTGTTCCACTTAGAGGTCTGTCAACAGAGTGTATTTCTCTTTATTTCAGAGCTGATGATTCAGCCGCAGCTCAATTCCACTCTCATTCCACCTCATGTCCGCGCACAGACCGTAGCTTCCTCCAACGGTAATGCTGTTATCCTTCTCACTGATGCTCTGGGAGTGGGTGGGGTTAAGACAACATTAAATCAAAACTCACTTTATTAACTTAATGTTAATAAAGCCTTCCTGTTCTTTATAGTTCACAATTAATCAGTGCGTTTATTCTAATGAGAAAAATGCTTCTCATGATCTTTCACGGACAATAACTTTTCCTGCTTCTGAAATTGCTTTTCTTAACGTCCTACTTGGGTATTAATTTAACTCTGGTTAAACTACCATTCTTTTAAAGATTTTTTTATTTCTTTTTGGAAAAAAGTCTCTTATGCTCACCAAGCCTGCATTAATGTAACCCAAAATACATTAAAACTGTAATATATGAATATGTACCTAACGTGTGTGTGTGTGTATATATATATATGTATATGTATATGTGATGCAAAGCTGAATTTTCAGCATCATTACTCCAGTCTTCAGTGTCACATGATCCTTCATAAATCATTCTAACATGCTGATATGCTGCTAAAAATGTTTTATTGTTATAAATGTGTGATGCTTAATATTTTTGTGGAAATGTGATCATTTTTTTTTTTTCAGGATTCTCTGATGAAAAGAAAGTTCAAAAGGACAGCATTCATTTGAAATATAATCTTTTAAACATAATATAATCTTTTTAATATTATAAATGTCTTTACTGTCACTTTTTATCAATTTAATGCATCCTTGCAGAAAACAAGTATTAACTCATATATATATATATATATATATATATATATATATATATATATATATATATATATATATATATATATATATATATATATATAATCACATCACTGACCCCAAACTTTTGAACACTAGTGTATATAACATTTTATGTGTTTATGTTTGACAAAAGTCAGTTTTCAATGTCCTCTTTTTGTTTTGTCCTCTTTCTTCTCTGCCAGATGGCTCTGAAGGTTCTGTACAGCCCGGATCTACTCTGACCAACAGCACCTGAGGCTGTCTCAAAAAAAAAAAAACAAGCTTACACATCACAGCATCTGAGCCACCACAGCGCACATCTCTCCCTCTGGCAAACACACACACAGTCATACACTCTTTACCTCATACACGGTTTCTCCTCCCTATAGTGCTAATTCACACATTTACTGACTGATTCAGGTGTCACGCGTTGCAGAATTACCAGTTACTGCACAATGGACTGGAAAACCCATTGTTTGCTGACTGTTGAACAAACTTGCAGTCTACTGAGAAACACTGGACACACACTCCGACACACTGCCATGCACGTGCAACAAACAACAGCAAAAAGTTATACTGCTAATATTTGCTTCAGATAATAGAGGTAGTCAATTTCGAGAGCGCTCCGAATGGCTGCGTACGCCCGTAGTAAAGCTCACGCGCATCCATAACGCAACACCAAATGTGTGTTTTGTAGGTCGAATATGATTGGTTCAGTGGCTAGGGGCGGGTCCTCTGTCTTAATTTGTATCTTTATTTATTTAAATCAAAGTTATCGGTGGATGTTTTCCCTCGATTTGTTTAGGAGTAACACTCTTGTCCCTCTCAATATCCCTATCTGGTGTAAAATACATTTTGCGGGGAACAAGCAATCACGGTAAATGATGTTTCTTGTTGTAAATGTCAAGGAAAAGAGGCGAGACTAAATGTGGTGGTTTTATACAGTTATTTTATTGTATTTTAAAAAATGAGAATAATATCTTGCTTTTACCTTCTAGCAAATATATTTATTATTTTAAAATGGTGAATAGAATGGACTTTTTTTCCCCCTGTGGAGCATATGCACGGGGAAGAAAAGCTAGTTGGGAAAAGGTTTAACGCTCTCGTTGACTATAAAGAAGGGAAAGAAAGAGGTATGCAAGACAATAGCCTATTAATATTGTTGTTCTTAACTGAAGTGACTTTATATTCCTGGGCATTTAATTATCATTAACTGTTAATGATGCTCTGGGTCTAGGCTTAATTTATGCTTGTGAGATTACAAAGTCTTCATCCGTTCCGTTCAAAGTCATTTTTAGGTGAAGTCAGGGTTGAAGACTGAACCACGCATCATAATTCAGTGTTTCAGTACATTTTCTTTCCGTTTTAGCATTTCGGTCTATGCCATTTTTATGGTAAATTAAGCTATTCCTAAGGACTTTGTGGTAGAACAGTTCTAGAATGTGTTTGTGAATCCGCAAAGAAAATCGTAACATCAAATGTCAAATGGTCTCAGTCAAACGTATCGATCCACAAACTGGCCATAAATGACTATCTTTTATCTTTTCTTGAACATATGTTAGCCTCTCAATAAACCCTCTTCTGAAGCCCTCGAGGGCCCTTCTTCCAACTTCCTGTGACGCTCATGCTATTCTCCTGTTCTTTCTCATTAGTCTTTTTATGTTGTTCAGTGGGTGTGGTTTGACCAGGTTTGCTCCGCCCACCTGTATGTAAATATATTTCAGTTTTTATGTGCAAGATGTAAATACCAACATTGTACCACTTTTGTGTTTTTGTTGATGTCTTTCTCTCCCTTCAGCTCTCTTGGGCTGTCATCTCTTAGCTCTGAAGAGCTCGACGTCCGTTTTGTTTGTCATTTACAGTATTTATTGTTTTGCACTGTAATGTTGGGGCTGAAAGTTTCACTTTTTCTGTGAAATAGTAACCCTTGTCAGCGTACTGTATGTCAGTTCATAAGCTCAGCGCTCGATTTGTGAGTAAAACTTGAGGTGCATGTCCAACAGGGTCATGCTTTGTTCTTTACTTGGCATTTTGAGCACATTTTTGCAAAGGTGCACTGGAAGCCATGCTCATACGGTCTGTTTTTCATGAAAAGGACGGTCTCTGAAGTGAATTGGCTGCTTTGTGGAGGTTTTGCCAATCTGGCTTGAAGCCTCAAAGACAGTGGAATGTGTTTACTCTTTAATCTGACATCTGTGAATCAAGCCCACAGCATTATGTATGTGTACTCTTAGAAAAATGTGAATTTTTATTTTATATATATATGGCTTTGAAGTTTATTTTCTTCTCCTTTAAGGCTTGTTAAATGAATTGAGACAAGCCTGGAAGTCTCTTCCCCTTCATTGCTCCTATAATTCTGCCCTCCCTCCGTCTCTGCCTTAAGCCTGCCATACAAACGTTAGTTTGTTAATTGTTGGAACTTTCTGCCTCAACGTTCTGGCCTAGGGGAATCGTGTCCTGAGACAAAGACAGAGACGAATGGAAAGAGATTGTTAGAATAAATCGAACTCATTTAATAAAGTGACGAAACTCCGTTTTCAGAGGCAGTGCTGGTGTGTGTGTGCTGAAAGTAAATTTTAACGTGCTTTACCTGTTAACATGACTTCAGTTTACCATATATTTGAATGCATTTATGGTGCAGCCAAAGGTGAGACCACATTGAAAATTTGTGATGCAAGTGTTTGTTTTGAAAGTTTATTTAGAAAAGGTTTGTATATTTGAGTCTGACTTCTCACTCAGTTTAATTATAGAATTTAATATTATTTATGTAATTTGTATAATTGTAAATAATATTTTGTAATAAACATTGTATTAAAATAGAAAAATGCAAAACAAGCATTTTTATTAGTGGTCTTGAAACAATGAATTTGCATAATTTTAAATAAAATTATTATTACTAATATATATATAATATAATTACTAAGGGTACCTCTAATTGTATTAAAATAGATAAATGCAAAACAGAAACATGTTTTAATAGTATTCTTGAACTTTTGAACCCTGCTGAATGTACTTCTATATGTATACTATGTTCAGTATATGTCTGTGAAATATGCATTTGGTACAATATTTTTAATTCATTATTAATTTTTAAAAGGTTGTTTGTCATTTAGCAGATGTTTTCTTGCCCAAAGCAACCTCTAATACAGGACAGGCAGTCTGGAAGTGACCTGGAGTGAAGGGATATTCTCAGGGGAATTAAAAGTGAGTATAGTATTATCACAGTATTATTTTATGTTAGATTTTCCATGTGCGGTTTGTTCCAGCTTGTGTATTGTTACAGCAGGTGAGTCCATTACATCCTAGAAAGGTACTCTCTAGGATGTAATGGACTCACCTGCTGTAACAATCCAGAACCCCTAGCCCTACGTTTCTAAAGCTGGTGTCACTGAAACCTGTCGTCATTTATTTACTGTCATGTCGATCCAAACCTGTATGATTTTCTTTCTACTAAGAAACACAAAAGGAGGCATTTAAAGAGTCTTTCCCATGTAATGCAAGCAAACCAGGACATTTAAACCTAAAAAAGGGCCAAAAATGCCATAAAAGTATTACATACAGTTGTGTGCTGTATTTTATATCTTTTTAAGTCATAACAAAGCTGTCTGAGAGGAACAGAAATTATAATATAATCTCCCTATTTTACTTTCCACAAGCTGTCATAGGGCTTCACAAGAATTGAAATGTAGTGAGTTGAATGATCTCCAATTATTGTTTTTCCATCTTTTATTTATTTATTTATTTATTTATTTATTTATTTGTTGTAGCTTGAAAGTTGTACAGGTTTGAATCAGAGTAAATATTTTGACAATATTTTTTGTTGAATCATTAAGAATGCTACCAAAAGCAATATTGTTTAGTCATTCAGCAAAGTCCAATATTGACAAAACAAGGCCATCTGCAGTTTCTAATACAAAGACTTTAAAAATAGCTGTTTTGAATGTTGTTTCACCTTCAAGCCTAAAACATTTCCAAACCACATTGTTGTAAATGAGCAATAAAATCAAGCGTGCACCAGAGGGCATCATCGCACAAAAATACAAAATAGCGGGCTAAAAACATGCTTCCATTAGATTATGGAAATGATTTTTGAGGAACTTGTCGAGCCCATCAAATCTTGGCCTTACGGCATGCATTAGCATGCGATGCTGATTGTGTTAATAATTTCAGCCACCTCTGGCCTTTCCAGATTATCACTGTCTGATGTGCGCAAGCCTTAAGAGATGGTTGCCAGGAAACAACCTGCACATTAATTGCCAACATTTCTGATAATTCAGTGTAATCTGTTCAGAAAGATCGACTCTCCAGTGCTTGTCTAGGCAGTGTCAGTTTAAATGAATGGTAAGCCAGGGAAAGTTTCACCTTGCTGGCAAAAATGGCCCATTTTCACATTTGTATCAGTGTTTCTGTCCGTGTCCATGGGTCAGCACTCGGCTGACAGGTCATTACTGTCAGTACTGATGCCCTTTGAGACGACCCATCAAGTATCTGATGCTCGCTTCCACTGTTTAATGCTGTGAGTTGTGAGTAAACATGTTGACATCCAGGGAAATGTACTATGCATTTAGTGTGTATTCGCTACTGTTTATGAAAAAAAAGTGCCTGGTGTGATGTGCACCAGTGCTGTTTTTTTAAATTCTTTTAAATACTGGGTTTGATAGTATGTCTATATCTTAATTACAGTGGGGCTAAAATCCTCCCACTGGGGTAAAATACTCTCCAAACAGTAGGTTAAATGGGGCAAGATGACCCTACTACAATAAATTTTTCTTTTCACCATAGATGGCACAATCTCAACACTTTTGATGAATAGCTATGCCATGCTATTTTTAATTTTATTTCATCAACATTTGTAAGATTTAGTCAATCAAAACAGTTGTGAGGTTAACTGATCTAATTTTGTGTGTCTGGGAAATAGTAATCTATGACTTTTGTGTCTATTTGTTAATGTCTTTAGATGTGTGAAAATTAAAGTTTTTTTTATTTTTATTTTATTTTTTAAATTAACTAATTTATTTATGTTTTTGAAGTAGATGGATACAATTAGACTCTTGGGGTAAGATGGGCGTCCCAGACTTGGCACAGAACGCCCCAAGTGAAATGTTGTAAATTTAATACCTATTATAATTAATTGGGTTATTTTTCAGTATTTCCAAGAATTAGATGTACATTATCGCTGCTTTTTATTAAAACCTATAGGCTAATTGAGTGAAAATCAATTTGTATTCGTAGGGTTGCGATCATGTATAATATTATACATCTCTTTAATTAAAATATGGGCAATTACATTAAAACGGGCAAATCTGCATATCTGTATACGAGTCATACCTTTCAGATGAATCTCTTTTACTGGGATTCTGCTTTGTCTGTTATTGATTTATTCAGTTATTCTGTTATTTGAAATAGAATATGTAATTTAATATTTTACACTGTGTTGGTTTGACACCTTTAAATAACTAAAAATGTAGTCAGAATATTCTGTAAAAGAATTCATAAGCAATGACTTTACCCCAGGTAAATTTTTAAGGCCACTCTTTCTAACATAGCAATTTTAAAAGTTTCAATTGTCAGCAGTGGGAGTCCATTAAATTATTGGACATATTTTGGGAAAATACTTTTGACTTATGCTTTTGCTTTTGTTCAGGCTAATTTAATCATTATTTAATCATTTTTTTTAGTGACTGTCAGATAAATTGTATGGTAATATTTGACAGTATTTGAATACCTGTAGTGCAAATAATTTGATATAATTTATTATATAGGATTTGAAAAGTGGGCTCACATTGACAGTTTCGACCCAAAACCTCTCTCACTTTTTATATCAACATACCACTGCTTCTTATATAAACAATGTTCTATGTTTGTGGCAAAAAAAAAAAAAAAAAAAGATTGTACTCTGAGATCATAATATCATATTTTGCTTTAAGGGGAGCCTTTAGCCCTGGTGCATCTTACATACGGTGCATTTAAATAAGACTATTTTAGAAACGTGTTTCCTTTTGGCACTGAATCTCAGTTCAAGGCTAATGCATGACTTTTCCTCCCACTTAGAATATTCCGAGCTGTGTGAAAGAAAAATAGTCAGGTGTCTAGAAAAAAAATAGCTTTGATGGAATTAAACGTTTGCAAAAAGGTTTTGAATACATCATGCTTTGTTCGACATGCGTGAAGAAATTCTGAAGAAAGTCTGAATTTGTGCAACGGCAGTTTAGCAGTAAATTTAGACTTAGTTAAACCTGCTCAAGGTGCACAAGGAGTCATTTGGTGAAAGTGGAGGTGGAAAGTGTTTTGCGAGAGCATTCGTTCATAATGAAGCAGATCCTTTGTATTTGTTATTCCGAGAAGAAAATGCCTTTTGCGAGCGGTGTGGGAGTGAGTCATTAATTAACTTTCAGCAGCCTAATGAAAGACCTCTAAGGAAAAAAACACACTAATGAGATTAACAACGGTGTAAATAAATTAGCTTCAGTACAGGCCTATCAGTCACCAGTGCTGCTGACACCAATTGCTGTTGTTTAGCAAAATCACTTCACGTCAGTCCGGCCTGTTATCATTGGCCGTTTCTGTATTGTGAAATATGAGCTTAAACACTCGCTTGTGAGGTTTATGAATGCACAGCTGTGTTGATTGAGTGAATATTTTAATGAATAGATGTTAAAATGTCGCATTTGTCATATCACTATGGCTCTTTTATGTATGGTTATAAAGCTATCAATTAATAGACAGAAGGAAAAGTGAGACTTAATTTAAGTAACACAAACACAGAAGGTTTGTGTGGATTATTGAAATGTAGGAAAGGCTATAAAGCAGAGCAATGGACTGAAATGACATCTTTAAATTGTTTTCCTCGTCAGCAGCGACAGTAATTTCAGCTTTATTACCATACCTTTTGCTCTTTAAATTATATTATGGAAATGACAGGAAAGAAAAAGTAAAATAAACCATATAGTTTGTAACATCTTGTAAAATTTGCAAACCAGTGCAGATATTCAGATGAGCTCATCAGTTTGCATGTTTAGCATGCTCATGGTTCATTGATGCTTAGATTAAATGAAATGATTTCTAGTCACCTACAAAATGTTAAAAATATTTACTGTTCATCTTACATAACTCCTGCATCTTGAAAATACCTAATATTACCTAATTTGATAAAAAAAAATATTTAATATTAATAAATATAAACAAAACTATTAATCAAAAACATTCATGTAGGCCTAGGTTTTTTTTCACAGGTTAAAAATAAATTATGGGTAACACTTTACAAAAAGGTTCCATTAACTGACATTAGTTAACTACATTAACATGAACTAACAATGAATAATACTTCTAAAGCATTTATTCATCTTAGTTATTGTCAATTTCAACATTTACTAATGCAATCTTAAAATCAAAAGTCGCATCTCTTAATAGTATTTCATAGACTTGAGCTAACTTTACCAAAGATTAAATACAGTAACAAACGTATTGCTCATTGGTGTGAGCTGTTTGGAATCAGCTCACCAAAATGAGTAAAACACAAGTATTGGATTTCATTGGGTAGGTATGTTGCATGGTGGTGTGATGTACAGGATTATAAGTAGTCTTTCCCAAATTGTAGTTCATCAAAAAAGGGCAAAGTTGCTTGGATAGCATACAATTTTCAAATGATTCTGTACATCCTTTTTAGGCTACAACTGACTTGAATTGTCCAAACATAAAAAATCGGCATACTTTTCCCACTTTGTAGAAGTCTGCAAATTGGTCTTATTAATATTAGCACTCCTTTGTGTTTGAGAAGGCTGCTGTTTAAACCGCAATACTAGTCGTTGATTCATTAAAATTTATTTTAGCTTTTGAATGTGTTAACCACCATCACCTCGGCCTTATTAGTGTGGACTCTTGGCTCTTCCAAATAAAAATACCATTCGTGCTTGCCTGCACATTTTCATTCAGAGTGCTGCGCTGATTGTGACCCCAGACTGCACCCCCACAATCTGTTCTTAATGAATTATGTTACTGTTGCTGATGTGGGACTTGCCCATCAGAATTTCATTCTCAAACCACTGAACTCCAGACAGAGAACTGGAAATGCATTTGTCATTATAGTATGCATCAGAGAATATCTTTCAAACATTTATTTGAACAATAATAATATATATCCTAATAATAATAATGTTGTTGTTTATAACAGTACATTTAAATTTTAAAGCAAAGTACAGAATTGTAAATCAAACAAAGCAAATCATAAGATATACGAGACATTGCAGAGAAAAATGTCAAAGTTAGCTTTTGAGTGAACACAATTATACATGTTATGTTTGTATGCGTATATATCTAATGAGTCAAATGATGCTTTCTGTGATGAATGCTATGTGTTTTAATTGCATCTTGTTTGACTGTTATCACTAGGTGTTTGCCCCCTTCCTGATTTTTTTTTTTTTTAAATTTTTTGCATGTTTGTCACACTTTAATGTTTCAGATCATCAAACACATTTAAATATTAATCAAATATAATACAAGTAAACACAACATGCAGTTTTTAAATGGTTTTTTTTTATGAAGGGAATAATATCCCCCTCCCCCCTCCCAAAACATAACTTTATCACACCTGAGTTCAGTTTCTCTAGCCACACCAAGCCCTGATTACTGCCACACCTGTTCGCAATCAAGAAATCACTTAAATAGGACCTGCCTGGCAAAGTGAAGTAGACCAAAAGATCTTCAAAAGCTACACATCATGTTGAGATCTAAAGAAATTCAGGAACAAATGAGAAAGAAAGTAATTGAGATCTATCAGTCTGGAAAAGGTTATAAAGCTATTTCTAAAGCTTTGGGACTCCAGCGAACCACAGTGAGAGCCAGTATCCACAAATGGCGAAAACATGGAACAGTGGTGAACCTTCCCAGGAGTGGCCAGCCGACCAAAATTACCCCAAGAGCGCAGCGACGACTCATCCAAGAGGTCACAAAAGACCCCAGAACAACATCCAAAGAGTTGCAGGCCACACTTGCCTCAGTTAAGGTCAGTGTTCATGACTCCACCATAAGAAAGAGACTGGGCAAAAATGGCCTGCATGGCAGAGTTCCAAGACGTAAACTGCTGCTGAGCAAAAAGAACACAAAGGCTCATTTCAGTTTTGCCAGAAAACATCTTGATAATCCCCAAGACTTTTGGGAAAATACTCTGTGGACTGACGAGACAAAAGTTGAACTTTTTGGAAGGTGTGTGTCCCATTACATCTGGCGTAAAAGTAACACAGCATTTCAGAAAAAGAACGTCATACCAACAGTAAAATATGGTGGTGGTAATGTGATGGTCTGGGTCTGTTTTGCTGCTTCAGGACCTGGAAGACTTGCTGTGATAAATGGAACCATGAATTCTGCTGTCTACCAAAAAATCCTGAAGGACAATGTCCGGCCATCTGTTCGTGACCTCAAGCTGAAGCAAACTTGGGTTCTGCAGCAGGACAATGATCCAAAACACACCAGCAGGTCCACCTCTGAATGGCTGAAGAAAAACAAAATGAAGACTTTGGAGTGGCCTAGTCAAAGTCCTGACCTGAATCCTATTGAGATGCTGTGGCATGAGCTTAAAAAGGCGGTTCATTCTCAAAAACCCTCCAATGTGGCTGAATTACAACAATTCTGCAAAGATGAGTGGGCCAAAATTCCTCCACAGCGTTGTAACAGACTCATTGCAAGTTATCGCAAACGCTTGATTGCAGTTGTTGCTGTTAAGGATGGCCCAACCAGTTATTAGGTTTAGGGGGAAAGCACTTTTTCACACAGGGCCATGTGGGTTTGGATTTTGTTTTCCCTTCATAATAAAAAAAACTTCATTTAAAAACTGCATGTTGTGTTTACTTGTGTTTATCTTTAATATTTAAATTTGTTTGATCTGAAACATTAAAGTGTGACAAACATGCAAAAAAAAAAAATCAGGAAGGGTGCAAACAATTTTTCACACCACTGTATATATGTGTGTGTGTGTGTGTGTGTATATATATATGTATGTATATATGTGTGTATATATATATATATATATATATAGGTGCATCTCAATAAATTAGAATGTCATGGAAAAGTTAATTTATTTCAGTAATTCAACTCAAATTATGAAACTCGTGTATTAAATAAATTCAATGCACACAGACTGAAGTAGTTTAAGTCTTTGGTTCTTTTAATTGTGATGATTTTGTCTCACATTTAACAAAAACCCACCAATTCACTATCTCAACAAATTAGAATACTTCATAAGACCAATAAAAAATAAACATTTTTAGTGAATTGTTGGCCTTCTGGAAAGTATGTTCATTTACTGTATATGTACTCAATACTTGGTAGGTGCTCCTTTTACTTTAATTACTGCCTCAATCGGCGTGGCATGGAGGTGATCAGTTTGTGGCACTGCTGAGGTGGTATGGAAGCCCAGGTTTCTTTGTCGGTGGCCTTCAGCTCATCTGCATTTTTTTTGGTCTCTTGTTTCTCATTTTCCTCTTGACAATACCCCATAGATTCTCTATGGGGTTCAGGTCTGGTGAGTTTGCTGGCCAGTCAAGCACACCAACTTTTGGTGCTTTTGGAAGTGTGGGCAAGTGCCAAATCCTGCTGGAAAATGAAATCAGCATCTTTAAAAAGCTGGTCAGTAGAAGGAAGTATGAAGTGCTCCAAAATTTCTTGGTAAACGGGTGGAGTGACTTTGGTTTTCAAAAAACACAATGGACCAACACCAGCAGATGACATTGCACCCCAAATCATCACAGACTGTGGAAACATAACACTGGACTTCAAGCAACTTGGGCTATGAGCTTCTCCACCCTTCCTCCAGACTCTAGGACCTTGGTTTCCAAATGAAATATAAAACTTGCTCTCATCTGAAAAGAGGACTTTGGACCACTGGGCAACAGTCCAGTTCTTCTCCTCCTTAGCCCAGGTAAGACGCCTCTGACGTTGTCTGTGGTTCAGGAGTGGCTTAACAAGAGGAATACGACAACTGTAGCCAAATTCCTTGACACGTCTGTGTGTGGTGGCTCTTGATGCCTTGACCCCAGCCTCAGTCCATTCCTTGTGAAGTTCACCCAAATTCTTTGATCGATTTTGCTTGACAATCCTCATAAGGCTGCGGTTCTCTCGGTTGGTTGTGCATCTTTTTCTTCCACACTTTTTCCTTCCACTCAACTTTCTGTTAACATGCTTGGATACAGCACTCTGTGAACAGCCAGCTTCTTTGGCAATGAATGTTTGTGGCTTACCCTCCTTGTGAAGGGTGTCAATGATTGTCTTCTGGACAACTGTCAGATCAGCAGTCTTCCCCATGATTGTGTAGCCTAGTGAACCAAACTGAGAGACCATTTTGAAGGCTCAGGAAACCTTTGCAGGTATTTTGAGTTGATTAGCTGATTGGCATGTCACCATATTCTAATTTGTTGAGATAGTGAATTGGTGGGTTTTTGTTAAATGTGAGCCAAAATCATCACAATTAAAAGAACGAACGACTTAAACTACTGTGTGCACTGAATTTATTTAATACACGAGTTTCACAATTTGAGTTGAATTACTGAAATAAACGAACTTTTCCACGACATTCTAATTTATTGAGATGCACCTGTATAGGTGTATGTGTGTACACACACACACACACACACACACACACATACATACACACACACACACACACACACACACACATATATATATATATATATATAATACTATATTGCCAAAAGTATTTGAACAGGTTCTAATGAACAGGTTTGACTACTTTAGCAATTTCCATGAGTACAAATCTTAATGTTTAAGCATATAATGATATTCTAGGGAATTGTGTGCTTCTAATTTTAAAGCAACAGTTTGGACAGGACCCTTTTCTATTCTAACATGACAATGCCTCTGTGTATAAGGCAAGGTTCAGAAAGAAATGATTGATTTAGTCAGTGTGGAAGAACTTGACTGGTCTGCAGAAAGCCAAGTCCTAATCCAAGCTGAAAACCTCTGGTGTGACTTTAAATGCAGACCTTGAGCCAAAAACTCTTTGCCAAACACCCAATGACTTGTACATACACTATATGGACAAACGTATTGGGACACCCCCTTTTTTAGAACAGAAAAAGGTACTTCCAAAACTGTGGCAACAAAGATGGAAACATAATGCATGTATTTAAAAATTGTATTTCCATCTCTGTTGCAACAGTTTTGGAAGTGTCTAAAATAACTGTACCCATATGTACAAGTCATTGGTGTTTGGTAAAGAGTTTTTGGCTCAAGGTCTGCATTTAAAGTCACACCAGAGGTTTTCAGTTTGGATTAGGACTTGGCTTTCTGCAGACCACTCAAGTTCTTCCACACTGACTAAATCAATCATTTCTTTTTGAACCTTGCCTTATACACAGAGACATTGTCATGTTAGAATAGAAAAGGGTCCTATCCAAACTGTTGCTTTAAAATTAGAGGCACACAATTCCCTAGAATATCGTTATATGCTTAAACATTAAGATTTGTACTCATGGAAATTACTAAAATAGTCAAACCTGTTCATTAGAAGGGGGTGACCCAATACTTTTGGCAATACAGTGTGTGTGTGTGTGTGTGTGTGTGTGTGTGTATATATATATATATATATATATATATATATATATATATATATATATATATATATATATATGTATGTATATGTGTATATGTATGTATATGTGTATGTGTATATATGTGCCGTTAAATATGTTTGGAATCAGTAAGATCTTTAATTGTTTTTTTTTTTAAAGAAGGTTCTTATGTTCATCAAGGCTGCATTTATTCGATCAAAATACAAAAAAAAAAAATGTAATTTTGTGAAATATTATTGCAGTTTAAAGCAGCACTATATAACTTTTTCTGTGTTCAAAATTTGCTAAATGTATATAATGAGCGAGTACATCATGAATTCATCTTCCAAACCTCATTTTTGTCTTATCACAGTGGTACATTCATAATAAGTGCTTATATTTGGACTATTGTAGCCTGTTCGGGTCGTTACCGCTGCGGAGTAACACATACCTGCGTGAATCGCCATAGACATAAATTTAGAGAAGTAGCTCCGGTTAGAATGTTCTTCCACGGGATGCATGCAGTTCTGTTTATTAACCGCTAGAGCGCCAAAAGTTACATAGTGTTGCTTTAAAATAACAGTTTTCTATTTAAATATACTTTAAAATATAATTTATTTCTGTGACACAAAGCTGAATTTTCAGCATCATTATCCAGTCTTCAGTGTTACATGATCCTTCAGAAATAATTCTAATATGCTGATTTATAATCAATGTAGATTGCATGAATGCATATTTCATCAAAAATACCTTAATTTGTGTTCCAAAGATGAATGAATTAATGACAGAATTTTCATTTTTGGGTGAACTATTGTTTTAACATAAGATCTTGATGTATAGTTGTTACAGCTTATTTTAATGCTTGTTTTGCTTTTAATGCTTTTTTTTATTTTTAAGTCATTTTAAGTCGTCTTCAGACTCTGTTTGAGAACCACTGGTCTAATATATACTGTGCTTCAAATATTAGATGTAGCTGGATTGCAAGCTTTTGTAAGCCTTCATTGATAATGAGTGTAAATGGTTGTCTTGTGTGGTTTATATCTGAGTATTCTGTTTACCAAGCAGCAACAAACCTTTGGGGTTTATCAAGCATTACGACTCTCAAAAAAAAAAAAAAAAAGTACCATGGTAACCAAATTTTCTGCCAAAGTACCCTATTAACTGCATCTATTATTAGTGCTATAACACCATAGCTACATTTTTACATTAAGTTTAATAAAGTGTTGTGGATGCTTATGGGGATGTTGGTAATAAGATAAGGTTGTTTACTGGCCAAAAGTCAGAAGATCCCTCCCTATAGTCTCTGTTATTTTAGTCTGTAGATACGGCTTGGTTCCCTCCTTCAGTATAAATATAAGGCCGGAAACATGCTCTAATATTAAGTAAGTTGCTTAAACATTGCTGTAATAGAAGGACAGTTATGCAAATACCCAGTAGAGTGACACTGAGAATGCATCATGCGGTTGCATTATGTAATAAAATGCATTTGGACACATTTTGCCTGCAAACATTAAGTGTACTTGAGTTTGATTTGGACTAAAGGGTGTTTTATTGTCACTACCCTCTTAAAATAAAGATTCTGTATTGGCATCTCTGGCCCTGTTTACATTTGATATTAAGATGCTTCTTGTCAATGCAGTCACAAGTGGACAATGTTAAAGACCGGTGCAAACTGTAACATAAGACATTTTAAGCTTGTCCAGAGGTAGTTGACATGCTTTTGATCCAGTTGCTTTCATGTGGATGAATGTGTTCGAATAGCCACAAAAGAAGGTCTCCTTGACTCTTGCGACGGTGCATCAAAAAAATCCATTCCAACTTAACTGTGTTGTGCCGAAACAGACAAATTATGATTAAAATTGATGTTACCATTCCATCCTTTCCATTCGCTTCCTTTCCTGGTCGCTTGTTAGCATTGTCTCTCATGAAAGTGATGGGTTAGGGTTAGGGTGACGAAATACTAGTGAAGGATCTAGACATATTTGAACACAAGTGGTCACACAAGACTCATTATAACGCATGAAATACCTTGCCTGACCACTTGATCAGTTCACTGAAAACAGGGCCTATTGTTACGTGTAGAATCTTGAAAGGGGTCGTTCATCCAAAAATGAAAATTGTCATCATTTTCTCATCCTGAAGTTGTTCCAAAACTGTATGAGTTTGTTTCTTCTCTTGAGCACAAAAGAAGATATTTTGAAGATTGTTGGTAACCAAACAGTTGACAGTATCCATTGACTTCCATAGTATGGAGAAAAAAAAAAATATTATGGAAGTCAATGGCTACTGTCAACTGTTTGGAACAACTTGAAGGTGAGTAAATGATTTCAGAATTTTCAGTTTTGGGTGAACTATCCCTTTAATATCCATGGAACCTTTCCATTGCACAAAAGGTTCTTTAAAGTGGAAATAGAAACTTTAAATGATTAAAATATTCACAATAAGAAAGATGGGTTCTTTTAAGAACTATTCCCTGAATGTTCTGTGTTAACTGAACTGTTCTATAGAGAACCCAAAATAGTTCTTCCGTGGCATTCAAATTGCTAATTCTAGCATGAGCAATAGTGGTACTAATGTTTGTCATAGCAATAATACAGAATAATACACAAAGGAAGAGTTTGATTTTCTTAAGAGAATCTTTATTCTAATTTATTTTTAAATGGCAGTGGTGTCTACCACCGTTTTACTGTATAAATAATAACAGCTAGTCACTATGATGTTTTGGTGGATGCTATGGTTACAACGCTAATTTTTCCCTTTTTTCAAGTGGTTATATTCATAAACATTGTTATAGCAACATGAGAAAGGAGATACTTTAGACAAAATGTGGGAAAAAACCAAGATGAAATGTGCTTTCTTGTTTCTCATTCTCTAGTGACGACAAAAGCTGATGACAGAAAGAGAAGAAGGTGGGTTATCACAGGTTATCAGTCGATTTGTACGAACATGCTCCTGTAGTTAAAAATCCATTGCTGTTTAAATCAACAAAGCAGCGCCTCAGATATATTTAGCTGATAAGGGATTCGAGTGCGGAGGTGCGGATTACAGTGAAAAAACGTCAACAAAAGCACCCATATCTAAGATCTCTCATATACCCTTCGGGATGTTTGTCTTTTGTATGTCATTCATTAAATTCATTTACACTGACTGCGGAAATTACACCTGTATCAGCAACTGCGAGGCCTTTCATTTTAAGCTGGTGTTTCTGCGCGACAGTTGATCGTACGGGAAGATAGGACCAACCTAACCTGATCTGTTCATTCATTGCGACGGGATTCACAAAGTGAGACTGACAGAAGAACATGCATATTTCTTTGTTTTGATTTTCATTTTGCGTGTCATTGTCTTCGCTGTACATATGCTAGCGGGGGTGGCTAGCGGCGTCTGCCACCAGAGCGCTGCAAAACGGCCATCTGTCTGCAATGTCTGTCAATACACACAATCCAATAAGAAAGGCAGTGTAATTCACAGGAGGCCTTTCACACCTCTAGACTCCAAAGGGAGTGCAGACACGCCGCAGGTTTGGATAGTGTCACTAAGCCGCCGTTCATCCTCGCTGAACGTGTGCGCGGCATGATAGCGGGTATTTAGCACTCGTAAAACCAATCCTATTATGTGGATGTGTGTGTTGTTCTGATTCGTTCTCATTATCGCTGTCTCTCTCACGCATTACTTTCATGTTCACTGTGCTTGGGTAATTGTGAGTGTGTGTGTGTTTTTTCCAGGTTCGCTGGGATGGATGGTAATTCCTCCCGTTCATGTTCCTCAACCTTTCGGCAGCTGTTTGGATCCCTGGAGGAAGTTCACCTGTAACTCCTTTTATACAGCATCAAATGGGGCTCTATAACATCTGCTCAGCCACTGAAACGTCTCTGAGAATAATGATTTTAAACAGGGTTCCTGTGGGTCTTAAAACACCTTTTTAAAAATCATAAATTTAGGCCTTAAAAGTCTTAAAATCATAGTCTTGGCATTAAATGTTGCATACACTGCAAAAATGAATATTTTCCTCAGTATTTCCATCTTGTTTTCCAGTTCAAATGTCTAGACATCCTTAAATAAAGGTTTACATTTAACTGAGACTAAAAATGAAGATGTAAAGTCTTGTTCGAGAAATTGAACAATATGATGTACTTGAAACAAGAACAAATATCTGTCAGTTGGCAAAGAATACTTGTTTTCCCTTTGAATCAAGTTGATTTTTCCGAGCACACTGGCATATCTTTGTTCTGGTTCTCAGAAAATGACACTATAGCTTATGTCATTTTTATACTCATGTAAATCGTATTATTAGTATTATAAAGTAATATACTCAAGTATACTGATTTAAGAATCTATCGACATTTTTAACTGAAAAATGAGACAAAAAACACTGAGGAAGGACAGCTCTTTTGCAGTGTGATCAGACATTGTTTACAAAAAAACTAACAAAGATCTGTTGGAAGTTGTATTTTCAACCTGTTATTAATAAAATGTATGCTTCATGTACATTTAGAGAACATATATTGATTTTTATTGTTTTTATTTTTTTTATATTTAATACTTACATTTTCTTTACCTGGCCTTAAGAAGGTCTTAAAAAGTCTTTAATTTACCTTCATAAAGCCTGCAAAAACCCTGTTTAAAGTAGGATTTCAAATGCAACAGTAAAACATGAGAAGCTGCTATGAGAAGAAGCTAACCTCTTCTGATTTTATTATAGTTAAGAGGTTTCGTTAAGCCTAAAGTCTCTTAGCCATAATAAAATCACTGTAATGCACAGGCTCACATAGCTTACTGCATTTTCAAAAAGTGGTAACCGGAATATAGGGCGCTGATGCTTAATAAATATTTACGTTTTTATGCTTACATATTCAAATATTTACACAATTATTAACCATAATTATAATCACAATAATATTTATTATAAATGTGTTTTAGTTTGATTGTTAGCTTCATGCAATATTTGTCAATTTCTAACACATTTTTTTGTGATTGAAGTTCTGTTACAATTTGACTTTTATTTTTTTTATTATTATTTACACATCACCTAAAATTTATTTTCATTGAAAACTGTCATTTTAGTTAAAATAGTGAATATGACATGATAAATTATTGACTAAATTTACAGGACATAAATTATGCCTAAAACTTTAAAAATTAACACTGGATGTGGGCTATTAAAAACTTAGCACATTAATATTAAATTAAACTTTTGTGCAACTGTTGTTTAGGCTGGTGCACACTCTTACTAATGATAACATCTAACAAACTTGGCTACTTCAGGTACTTTAACTGAATACCAAGCTTATTTATCAGTAAGTCTAGTAAATTATGCTTAAGTTACTGTTATATTAAAATAACCAGATGTCAGGCATCATATACCAGACTTACTGTATTTCCTTTTCAATTGCAAAGTGGTTTACTTCCTTTAGATCTGACTGTAACATTGCTGGTGAGGTTTGTTTTCTCTTATGCCATGATCTGGGCAAAAAGGGCATTTTTCCTCACTTATGTGGGAGCATCTGGCTGTCACGATGTCCTGTCACAATTACCTTCTGAATTTTCCTCTAATTAAGGGCTAGCCTGCATGCACATAATTTAGCATAAAGTGCAATTTCCAGTGTTTATTAGCATTTTATTTTATTTTATTTTTTTAATAGAGTGTTCTATGAATAGAGCAGACATGAACGCAGCACACATTTTCCCCATTTTTGAAAGGAATTAAATTAAGTTGATTGACAATTAAAGCTGCTTTTACCAGCTATTTAACTGAGACAAAATCATGCTACTATTCAGATGTGTTATAATAAAATGTGACACCTTTATCAAAACTCAAGTGATGCTTTTGACCCATCAGCATTAATTGAAATGAGATTCTTGTCTAAATCTTTTCATTTGTTTATTGCAGATATAGTCCTGATTCACCTCAAGCTGACTATCTCTGACACTGGTGTAAGCAGTTGATCCAATCAGAAATGGCACAGCACTACATGCAGGTATGAACAGTGTCCAAAACAATTATTGAAACCGCGTTTGGAGGTAGTTAATAATGCATATGAAATCTGTACACAAGCAGCCACGGGAGATGCTATCAGGTGTAAACCGAAATTTGTCTTGCCTGACCACTTGTGATCGGATCACCCGAGACGGATTTTAATCCCAGGTGTAAACAGGGCGCACGGCTTATCTTCAGCACATCCTCTCATCCGTTACTGGTGTCAGGAGTGCAGGACTTTTTTTTGTTTGTTTGTTTCTGTCCAAGCTTGTCAGAGCAAGAACGCTGCAGTTCTTCACTGCTGCTTCATCTGTGCCTGTGAGTGTGAACAAACTTACTACACTCTCAGAAGAAGTGGTACAAAAGCTGGCGCGGTAGCCTTTCAGAAGGTATTAATATGCACCTTTTAGGTACTAATTTGCTCCCTTTACGTACTAATATGTACACTTGAGGTAGTAATATACACCCTATTAGGGGTAAATAAGGTACAAAAGAGTACTTTTAAAAGTGTACTGCCCCAGTGACAGCTTTTGTACCTTATATAGGGTCCAGCAGAGAGCCGAGAAAATGCACAATAACAGCCAATTAGAACATAATATTTAAGCTGTTTTTACGTCATGTCAGAATTACAGACATGAATAATAGCAGTTAGTTCTTGCTGCTAGATGCCATAATTGTGCTGTTGTGCAGGATGAAGGCATATTTCATTATGTATTTTATCTATACACACCTACTTTTGAATAGACATTCTATTTAAAGGCAGGCGTGTATTGACAAAATGCATAGTTTGCAAGGAATATACACACTACTGTTCAGAAGTTTAGATTGGTAGGATTTTTAAATGTTTAAGAAGTCTCTTCTGCTCACCAAGGCTGCATTTATTTGTTAAATACAGTAAAAACAGTAATATTGTGAAATATTATTACAGTCTAAATAACTGATTTCTATTTAAATATATTTTAAAATGTAATTTATTCCTGTGATCAAAGCTGAATTTTCAGCATCATTACTCCAGTCTTCAGTGTCACATGATCCTTCAGAAATCATTCTAAAATCCTGATTTAGTGCTCAGTAATAATAATTATTAATAATAACAATAAAAATATAATAATATAATCATTAAAATATTTAATATTAAAATTACTATTGCATTTTTGCATTTTATCAGATTATTCAAAACTCTGCTGCTTAATATTTTTGTGGAAACTGTGACACTTTTTTTTTCAGAATTCTTTAATGAATAGAAAGTTCAGTGAACAGCAGTTATTTGAAATCTTTAGTAACATTATAAATATCTTTGTTGTCAATTTTGATCAATTTAATGCGTCCTCGCCGAATAAAATCGTTAATTTCTTTAAAAATTCACATTACTGACCCGAAACTTTTTAATGGTAGTGTAAATCGGGAGCAAAGTTATAATAGACGGTATTTCATCAGCGCTGTATTTCCTTGGAGGGATTTTAATAGTGTGAAGCCACGTACATAATGATCAGCCACATGACATTTATGGCTTTGCAAAAAAGGCCAAAAAAATTATTTCTGGAGCCATCATCCAGGCTGTGCACTTCAAGGCCAACCGAGCAATTGCTATTGTGATGGATTGGAATGCTTAATGGATATTTCCCAGGTATATTAGAGCTCCTTGGCTACCTGTCAGAAGACCAAACAGAAGCCATGTTTGAGGATCCCACTACAAAACCACAGAAAATGTCAAGACCTCCATCATGGTGTTGCCTCAAGCCTCCTTACAGTATCTGCTCCCACCTCCAGCCATCTCTTCATCTCGTCATGTTTCATGGCCAACATGCAAGCAGGTTTTTTATGCAGCGCAGATGGAAACCTCACTGCTACGAGGTGTGCCATAGGTCATTTCCTATAATCTGCCATATAGTGCTCAACAGACAGACTTTACCCATCTGCAACATGCCCGTAAAGACGCATAGGATTGTGGAGGAAATACGGGAGTGGACAGAAGGAACGACACTGGCCCACAAGTGTTCGCTCAACATTTAGTTTCCATGGCAACAGTAATTAAACTAATGAATAGGATTGAAGTAAGAGGTTATGATTATGATTAAGGTCACTTCAAACAATATGACAGCAGCCTTATTCACAGGCCACAGTGATTTCATTGTTGGCAGAATGGCTTACAGAGAGTGATAGCATTGAGTGTCCTCAGCCATGTATGGGGTCAGTCAGTAATGTCCATTATGGTCTCATGTCCATCACATTATAAATTATACTAATGATAATGCCATTCTGAATGATTTCAGTTGCTGTGACACAAGCAGTATGCAGTAGTCATTTGAGGTGCTTGCAGTCTATGCAGTGGTGAAAGATGTACACAAATCCTGTACTTGATTTAAAGTACAAAAATCCTGATGAAAAAGTTTGATAATACTTCAAAGTACTTATTTTATTTATTATATTTTTTTTTAGTTCAAAAGTATTTACGAATGAGTGTACACTACAATTCAAAAGTTAGGGGTTAGTATTTTTATGTTTTTGAAAAGTCTCCTATACTCACCAAGGCTGTATTTATTGAATTAAAAAAGTAAAATATTATTTATTTTAAAATAACTATTTTCTATTTTAATATATTTTAAGATATAATTTATTCCTGTGATGCAAAGCTGAATTTTCAGCGTCATTACTACAGTCTTTAGTGTCACATGATCCTTCAGAAATCATTCTGATATGCTGATTTGCTGCTCAAGAAACATTATTATTATTATTATTATTATTATTATTATTATTATTATTATTATAAACGTTAAAAACAGTTGTGCTGCTCAATATTTTTGTGGAAACTTTTTTTTTTTTTTTTTTTTTCCCTCCAGGATTTTTCCAGTGAGAACTTTTTTTATACATTTTTTCAGGATTATTTGATGGATAGAATGTTCAAAAGAACAGCGTTTTTTATTTAATTTTTTTTTTCTTTTCTAATTGAAAACTTTTGTAACATTGTAATGTCACTTAACATTATACTGTTACTTTTGATTAGTTTAATGCGCAGTTTGTTGAATAAAAGTATTTATTTTTAAATAAAATCTTATTGACTTTAAACTTTTAAACAGTGGTGAACTTATCAAAAGTAGTACTCATAAGGACATTGTTCATTTATTTTGTCACTGTAAAGCCTCACATTCCTTAAAAAATACAGGCAAGTCAAATATAATGTTAATGTAGTTAAAAGTCAATTATTATGCTTTGAAATGTAGTGAAGTAACAGTTTTCTGAAATAAAACTGTGTGCAAGAGTATTATGGACTGCTTTTAATGGTGCTTTTTATCCTTTTTGTAGTTTTACAGTCCCTGCACATTCTTTGAAACACATCCATGGAGGAAAGGAACTCTCTTTGGAGCAACACAAGGGTGAGTAAACTATTCATTTTTGGAGGAAATATCCCTTTAAGAGTTTTGCTCAAGACCACAATCTTAATACCTCATAGCCTGCAGGGTTTGCAACCTTTCGTTTACCAACACAGTATACAAATGCGGTGTATCAGTCAACCAGCGTGACTCAAACCTCCTTTGGCCTAGTTACACAGCACCAATAACCTGCGACAGATTTGAGGTCTAATCGAGTTTAAACTCGCTGCTCGCCCCACAATGCATCTCCTTCAACCACCCACACAAACTTCCGCTCATACACACTCAGTTGGCCGCTCCAGATAAACATTGGCAGGGCTAGCCAAACCAGGCTGGCCATGCAGACAGGACTGCAACAGGCCAGGCAAGCACCCATAAATTAGGGTGTGCAAGTGGAAGTAATAGCGCAAGCAAAACGACTCATTAACTTTGATAGCAGGGGGTTTCTGATTGCACCAGTGCAGTACTGCGGCCCGCCGCTGGGTGTGCGTGTGTCACTGAAGCCTTGTCCTCTAGCGGACGTGTTTTGAAGGGCAATAAGAGAAGAAAAAAATTATGAGTGGTGTAATAGAGCCTGTGTCTATGAAATAATGGCAAGCCGGAGGATCGTTTGGGCTGCTCGATGAGAAATAATCCTAACTGGTTTATAGTCAATTTCTTAAATGAGGGAGCCGTAATGAACTTGTGATTAGCCATTAAACGAGTCCAGTGCATTATCTTCCGAGCCAAAGCCGCCAAATTAGAGTGGAAAAAAAAAAAATCCTTTTGCGCTTTTTCCCTAAGATGGCTTCCACAGAATAATTGGTATGGTACAAACCACATCTTTGTTGTGCTGATGCAAGAGTTTGCAAAAAGATTTGTTTAATTATTTACTTTAGCTTCAAGCATTACACACAGCCCTCTGAAAATGAGTACTGACACACTGGTGCGCGGTGCAAATTTAAGCAATGTCCTCTCTGTTGGTATGTTGCTGTGCTCGTTCAGTCGGCCTTAAGGGATTTAAAAAGTTTCTAATGCAATTTTAACATATCTACTAAAGATGCATCGGTTTGGTGAGTTACACACTATTGTTCATTCTAGTACGGTCTGCGATAAATCCTTCCCTCTCTGCGAGCATCCACTGCTGCACTCGCTTTTACGTCAAGGTCAGAAGGAACATGTTAGTCTGAGGGTGAGATTGAAAGAGGGAGAATTAAAAAATAGTTTGGCCTGATGTCTTAGTAATGAGTCATATGCCTTAAAGGCATAGTTCAACCACAAATGAAAATGGCGTACGGTATTATTTCTTCAGTGGAGAAACAAAAGGAGACATTTTGAAGATGAATTCAGTGCTCATTTTTATGCTATTACAGTGAAGAGGAATGGAAAATGTTTAGAGAATGATTTAAATTTAAAGACTTAAAGAGTCCACTTTCAAGATAAGTTTAGATAAAGTGCCTTTTTGTTTTGAAAGCACCAGTGCTCATTCATTGTAGCTTATTGGAGTATGTTTTGCAAGAGAATACAATTTCAGTCTTTCTACTTCAAAATTTCATGTTTAATTCAGTGTTACTTAATGGTTGAACGATTAATCATTTAACGATTAATAATTTTGCTTAAAAATATAATCACAATTATTGTCAATTTATTTTTTTGACATTTCATCAGAATTACTGCATTTTAACATCAAATCAAGAGAATGTCAACTCGCATGGTTTGCCCGTAGATTTAGTTGTGTGAAAGAAAACTGGCTGTATACACTTCTGTTTGAGCAGAATATCTCCATCTAGGGCCCTATGAAATACGTTTTATTTTTTCCAAATTCCGTTTGATTTTTTTTTTTTTTTTTTTTTTTCCAAATTTCTTTTTTTTCCATTTTTATTTTTCTGGAATCCGTTTTTTTTCCTTTTGAATTTTTCTTGACTCTGTTTTAATGGTTAAATTAAATTTTATTAATCAAAAAGCATGTCTAATTAATAGAAATCATGAAACTTACAGAATTTAATACCAATTTAATACCAAAAAGTTTAACAAAAATTAAATTAAGGCTCTATGAAATGTTTTTTTTTTTTTTTTTAGTTTCCTGGATTCCATTTTAATGGTTTCATTATATCAAATTTAATAATCAAAAGCATCTGTAAATAATTGATTTTATTATAAACTAATTTATTATTATTTTATTTATTTATTTAAATACTTAAATACTGTGTTGTGTGTTTACATTTTTCCCGTAAATAAATTGTGGTAAATAATTTTTCTGGTAAACATTCCTTTAAAATAATGTTTTAATAATAATTTTATTATCAGTAGTGTTACTAAACACAGCGAGCGTCACGCATGCTTTAGTATGTTAGTAGTAAACAAAACCGGGCGTCTGCGCCATTCATTCACACAGAGACGTACAGAACATGCAGGATTCATATTTAAATGGTATTTTTGCTGCTTAATATTCACAGACACTTGTCCATATCGCGTTTTGAAGTGTACTGACCTTCTTTTGATTTATTTATCCAAAATTTGGCAAATTCCATGACATTCCGCATTATACAGTAAATTCCATTTTATGACTGGATTCTGTGATTCTGTCTGCATTTTCCGCATCGTGGAAATCATAGGGCCCTGTTAATCTAGATTGCTAAACTCTCACTAACATGTTTGGCAGTGTTTTTGGTTCATTAGCTTTTTTTCCGTAACGTAGAGATGGCGCATGCATATGGTTGCCAGGTTGGGAAGATTAAGCAAACCACTAGGCAGAAAATGTATCAGTTTATTAAAAAGAGCTCTAATTGGGGGATTTAAGCTATAGAAATCTGGCAACTGCAACCATAAAAGCTTGTGGAGCCTTGATACCAATAAAAAATAATGCAAATGCCAAATTAAAATGAAATGTTTTCAGGATAAAGAACCAGTGGGCAAATATTGCAGACAATTATGCTTAATAAATCGAGAGAAGCTGAAACTGTGGTCACAAATAAAATACAGTTCATCGTGCAGCCCTACCTTGATATTTCTTTGTAATTATTTATAAGATTCACTGAGTGAAAAAGGTTTCAAAATAAAGTGTAAATACATGCAAAATAGAAGAAAGACAGGCATATGGTGAATAAATGACATCGTTTTCTTTTCTTTTTATGTGAAATATTCCTTTAACTGTGGATTTAAAAAGCTTTACCTGGAGGCCGAGGAGATGATTCACGTCCTGTGAATGTATTTTGGTTTGTTTGTATTTATTCACGTGGGATACGGCACACGGTAGAGGTTTCTATCTGATTTTCTAGTGCGTGTGCTGCTAAGCCAAATTGAATTAATTTTATCGCTACTGCTGCATCACATGAGTCTTTTCTTTCCACCTCCATGCACGTTTGTAAAGTTTCTCTCTGTCTTCCTTTTACCTGTCTTTGTGTATTCATCACATCGACTTTACATTCA
Source organism: Spinibarbus caldwelli (assembly GCA_039654775.1). Classification (NCBI taxonomy): domain Eukaryota; kingdom Metazoa; phylum Chordata; class Actinopteri; order Cypriniformes; family Cyprinidae; genus Spinibarbus; species Spinibarbus caldwelli. Next base: position 4,855,039 of record CM077245.1, read on the forward strand.
CACTGAGCTGCTTTTGTCCACATTTCCACCTCGGCTGCTTTTGGCAGAATCGTGTTAATAAACTGCGATCTTCTCCTCCTGCTCATCCAATAAACAATGAACACACAGCAGCTGCGGCAGAGAAGAGAGATGAAGAAGAGATGTAGCGGAGCGTAACACATCGAGTCGTCCTGTGGCCCGCAGCAACACTCGTCACACTACCCACTGCCAAAGCTCATGATGGCTCTGGAAAACAGCTCCGCTGCCTCTCCAGCTCATCCTGTTAGCTGCTGCTGTACATCATCTCTGTCCTGCTTTGTTATTGTTATTAAGAAAGTTTGTGCAGGGTGCAGCGTTGTTGGGTGTCAAGAAAGTTTCAGAATATTGTGAGAAATTATTCTGAAAGTTAGTCTGGGGAAGTTATCTTGGCTGGTATGCAATTTGGAGGAAACTTTGGTATAATAATAATAATAATAATAATAATACTGATAATACATTTTATTATAATGGTGCTTTTAAAGGTACTTAAAGACGCTTATTAATTATTAGTGATGCTTACTAAGCCATTTCAACTAAGTCATCTCGTTGAAGCGATCGTGCAATGAATATGAATGATGGCTCATTACATAAATAAACTATAATAAATATATTAGCATCTACACCAATGGACAATAACATTTTGTTTATTATTAGCATGCATTGCAATTTTGTTGTCTGTCATTTTAAATGCTTGGGTGGATTCTGATTGGCCGTCAATGTTTTATCGTTCATCAGCTGGAAAAAAAAAAAAAAAAATCCTGTTTCAGTGTTATTTTAGTATCACTGAGATACTAATATTTTAATTTTAATATTTTTTTTTTATTTTAATTTTTAGTAATTTTTCATTTAAATTTTTTGAAATTTACTAAGTTGTAGTAATTTCTTTAATATGTCTATATAGCTTTTATTTATTTTATTTCAGCTTTAGTGTTTATTTATTTTTTTAAAGTACCATTTTAGTATTGAGTTAAACTAAATGAAAATGAGAAATGTTTCCTTGGCAACTAGCTGAATTATTATTATTATTTTTTAAAATAAATGTCTGTGTGTGTGTGCTTTTAATATTACTTTTTGTGATTCCAACTATATCATTCCTCTTTTTTGGTATCATTATAGTTGTTATATGGACTTCACTATTTTCATAGAATTAGAATGATTATTAAAACTTTAAAAAAATGATAGTTACCGTTCTTGTTTTGGGCGGCTCTTTTACTGTATTATTATTATTGTATAATTAAAATGAAGTTCTTTGCCTTTTTATGGTTATTTTAGTCTTGGTTCTCTGCTTATATCGTGTAATGCACTTCAAAACTATTGAATTGGTTTTTACAAGTCTTTATAGCTGTTATTTGAAACAGAATCTTTATTTCTGATTTAAAAGTCTACATTTCTGTTTTGCGAGCATTCAGTGAAGGTCAGTCAGAAATGGCTGGGCCATAGCAGGATAAAACCTCAACCAACTTGGCAAGGGGATGAAGAGGGCTGGTGGTGCCCGGTGAATAGTAAGGTCACGTTGTGACCTATGTGGTCATTGCAATGTGACTCAAAAAGTTTGACCTTCACTGGCTCTCTCACTCCAGGCTAAAACCTCTGTTCTGTGCGTTGCATATGCCGTGCACACAACGCTTTGCTTCCAAATCTGCCCTTCAGCAGCACCTACTCACCACGACCCATCATCCTCCGCAACCACTGGCATGAACAAATGTGCAAAGCCACATCCAATACCTCTGCCAATACTCTAAAATACTTCCTCACTTAATAGTGTTGGGGAGTTATCTAGCTTAATATTTTTTTAGTAGTATGACAATAGCTTGGCTATTTAAAAAAAAAAGAAAAAAAAGGATAGTTTCCACCAAAATATGAAGCAGCACAACTGTTTTCAACATTGATAATAATCAGAAATGTTTCTTGAGCAGCAAATCAGCATATTAGAATGATTTCTGAAGGATCATGTGACACTGAAGACTGGAGTAATAATGCTGGAAATTCAGTTTTGCATCACAGGAATAAATTACATTTTACAATATATTCAGTTAGAAAACAGTTATTTAAAATTGTAATAATATTTCACAATATTTCAGTTTGTAATCAAATAAATGCAACCTTGGTGAGCAGAAGAGACTTCTTTTTAAAAAACATTTGAATGGTAGTGTATTTTGTTATATAATTTGCAGAATATTAAGTGAAATAGTACTGTTCATTAATATATTCAGATAATATATATTAGGATGTATTACAGGTTTTATCATTTATTTTACCTCCATATCAATTTATGTATTCAGGTTTAATGTTGTCACTCTAATTGACCCATCGGTAAGCCCCCCCCCACATTTAGTTACTGTGACAAACAAACGGAGTTGCTCACTGTCTTACAATGACAGCTGCAGTGTGAAAACCTTGTCCCATGATGTTTTTGCACTGTTCTGGACACAGAAGGCCACCAAATGGGAATTAAATATTCCATGGAGGGATTTATAAAATATTTAAAAATAAATACGACGGGTAACTCGAAGCGAGGGTTTACAGATCACAATGCAAGTGGGAGAATTCTCATATTACGGTCATCACGATCGCGGATGATAACATGCAGGATCAACACTATTCATGTATCGCAGGGTACAATTAAATTAATGTACATTTAACCAATTTAATATGGAGAAGCACTGACATGTAAACCTTCGTTTATGTGTTTTTGACCTACACTGAACAAGACGCGAGAACAGTCCGCTATTTAGGTTTGTACATTAGCATGGACTCACTAACTTTAACGTTAGCTAGTTTTAGCCAGAGATACCTTGCTAAAGCACAAGATAACATTAACGTTCTGCTTGAGTAGATGAAAATTGTAACTTAATGAGTGTATGACAACCAGAAAATGAACGTTTTTGTATTGTTGTTGAATACTTAGGGACATGTTGCTCTCTTTTGTTTGGATTCAGGAAATGTAATAAAATAAATTTATATTGCTTATCCTCTCAGGATACCTGGAATCAGTGTTACAAGTACCACAGGCACATCGTTTTTTCATTTTTGAAGCATAAACCCCATAAAACCGATGCAAGCTTCGGATCTTCCAATGTTTCTCTATGGCGCTGAAACCTAAAGATGTCTGAGTTCCGCTCCACGTGCAACTGATACTCGACTGCCATTGGCTCGTCTGCTTTTGAGGGGAGGGGCTTACCGATAGGTCAATTGTTAACTCATGGTCAAACCTACATTGTGTCCCAGAAAACTGATTAAATTAAGAATTATATATCATCTAATAGTTTTGTATATAAAAAAATTGCCCCTTTAAGTAGCTTCAAAATACGTTGCCAGTTTTAGTAGCTTGTAGTGTAGGTAAATACTTTTTTTGTTTAGTTTTGTTTTTTAAACTGAGTAGCTTGTGGTTTTAAAACTGGGGGGGATCTGTCAGGTGTGAGGTGAAGATCACATGTGACTATAAATCTGTATTACTAAAGTTTGCTTTCTAACATAAGATTTGTAAATTTGCAAATCACACTTGCACATTTAGAAACCTGTATTTTGACAATGTTGCTTTAGCTGTCATCTTCTGTTTCTTTCTCCATCTGCTTCAGTGGTTAGTGTGGGAAGTGTTTCCAGCAGAACATTCACCTGTGGAAGTGCAGGCCTTCTGGATGTAGCATGTGCAGTCACAGGCTGGCAGAACATCCATGCCCACACAATGGAAAGAAACCCCTCCAATGGCACCTGTGCTACCTGGCCTTCCAGTCAATGTCCAAACTGTCCGCAATGCTGGAAAAAGGTCTAGAGCAGCTGTTCTCAAATTGGTGAGTACTACTCAGTCACCTGATTACATAAAATGACCATTAAATTTCAAACAAATTATGTTTTAAAGCTAATACTACAGATGTGCATTTATTTCTAATTTTATGGTGCTGTAATGAATCACAAAATATTATTGCACCCTAAAATGAGAAATAAAATTAAATGGCTTTTCTAGTATGCAATTAAAAGCACTCTAGGTTCACTTTACCTTCGCATTTGCGTGACTATTCAAAATGAAACATTGAGGGTTTAACAAGGATTTTGTCACTGACGTGTTGTAAAGTTTAATGTTGGTAAGATTTTTTTTTTTTTTTAAATATTTTTGAATGAAGTCTCTTATGCTCACCAAAAATGCAGTAAAACAGTAATATTGTGAAATATTATTACAACTTTTAAAATAACTGTTTAAATGTAATTTATTCCTCTGATCAAAGCTGAATTTTCAGCAACATTACTCTAGTCTTCAGTGTCACATGATCCTTCAGAAATCATTCTAATATGCTGATTTGCTGCTCAAGAAACATTTCTGATTATTGTCAGTGTTGAAAACAGTTGTGCTGCTTAATATTTTTGTGGAAACCTGTGATAAATTTTTTTTTAGGATTTTTTAAGAGCTCAAATGAGTAGCATTTATTTAAAATAGACTTTTTTTAATAGAATGTTTTTAATGAAATATTTGGTTGAATTAATGCATCATTGCTGAATATAGTATTGCTTTTTTTTTATTAGTTTCCCAAACTTTAGAGTGTAATGTATTACTACAGCAGAGTAAAATCCCAAGGAAATTACATTTGCCTTCATCTTGCCATCGACACCTACTTAAAGTTCATCTTTAATAACCGCACTAATTTAATGACAAAGTTAAAAATAAAAAACTAAAAATAAAATCTTCAGCAAATCTCGAAATGATTAGCAAATATTGGCAAGTAAATATTAGCCAGAATTTGCATCTTCCTATTTTCTAATCGTATCGGTCAGGCAGTTCTCTGACTTTCATCGGAATATCAGTTTATGTATCTGAACACAGCAACTGGATGAATAGCACCCTGCTTACCTGTCATTAAGCATATCAGTAGGGCTATTGGCTGAACGTTACATCACATAATTAATATTCATGAGCCAGCCTGATAAGTCCTATAATGTGTACCTCCCACTTTTCAAATCGCTTATACGCCTCCTTCTCTGAACCACTGCTTTGTGGAACAACTATAGAGACTGATATGTGTGGTGGGATTAGTATTATGGGATGGCCAAGAAAATGGATGTGGACAGTTGGCAGCTGCCCGGGAATGCCGGCCAAACTCTAATGGTGTCAGTCTTCCAGCATTGTCCTCTTCCTAATGCCCAGCACACTGACCTCACAGTGTCGTGATACTGGCTCCGGCCTGCCTCCAACACTTAGGCCTGGGTCTGCAATGCAGGGGAAGAAAAGGTGGGAGGGCAGAAGGGGTAGAAAAAAAGAAGCACGCGAGTTTCCTTGCACACAGTGACACATTCGTGATGCCCATGGGGTCCTTTGACATTTATTGCTGCCTCCACTTTGCTGGCAAATAGCATTATCTTAACATTATGGACAACCAGCCAAATTACACTTGCAAAATGACGCTCTTGAAACTGATCTGAGATCTGTCCTCAGGGGAGTGTGGTAGGCAGTCACCCTTTGCTACTATAAGCATTTATCAAGAGCAACATTATATTAGGTGCTAACTCCTCAGCAGCGCACGTTCTCACGGAAAGCTGACTCAATGTGAGAGTGCGTTTTAATGCCCATTTTCTGATAATTCATCATTCCTTGAGCCTCGTGTCTGTTTGCAAATGTCTGAGGTGCCTGAGGCGTTGTGATAGTCTTTGCTTGGGTGGAGCGGGTGTGGAGCAGAAATGTTCTAATATAGGGAACGGATGGTAATTTAAAATGTGTTCTAGCAGATGTTTCTGATCATATCTTGTGTGTGATTTAAAGCCACTTTTTGCATTTGATGTTGATTTGATTTTATAGACCAAGCCAATAATTGGGTATTGTAATGTATTTCAATTATTCAATTCAATTGAGTCATTTGACAAATTAGTTTAATATATTTCAGGAAAAAAGTCATCATAAAGCTACAAATTACCCCTGAAAATCAATTTAAATGGTAATGCAGTCATCTTTTACTCACCCTCATGTCATTTCATACCCATATGACCTTTTTTCTTTTGTGAAACACTAAAATAAATTTCGTTAAAGAATATCTTGGCCACTCTTTTCAGTATGATGAAACTTAATGAGGATTGTGAACGTGCCAGAGTTATCGTATGGCTTCAGAAGACTTAGAATATAGCATATGAATGGCTTTTATGTGCTTTTATTGTGCGATTATTATTATTATTATTTTTTATTTATTTATTTTTTTCATTTCTGAGCTTAAAGTCGGCATGAAATGAAAAATCTATTTTTTAAAAGTGTACCTAAGACAAAAGCTGCTTTAAACGCAAAGGGTGGTCACACCAAATGTTGATTTTATTTAGTTAATAGAAGTTAGTTAATTAAATAAAATCTATGGCATTATTTTTGAAAGCATCCTCACTTTAGAGCATTTTTACACAAGTACCTAGAACTTACTCACAGTACTGTAGCTTTGCAGGTAAGTTTCTTCAGGTGTCTTGAAGATGTTGCCACAGTTCTTCTGGATTTAGTCTGTCAGACTACAATTAATGGCAAAAGGAATGTTTGGAAATGTAAGCTGATCTTTCCTATTGACACACTACATAAAAGATAAAAAAATAACCGGCTTAAAAGGTTTTTTTTTTTTATTTTTTTATTTTATTTATTTTTTACTAACATGCCTAAGACTGTTGTGCTTATATACAGCGTACTGTGTGTGTGTGTGTGTGTATGTGTGTGTGTGTGTGTGTATATATATATATATATATATATATATATATATATATATATATATATATATATATATATATATATTACACATACACATGCATACAGGGATTGAAATTAACTTTTTCACTCACCAGCCAATTTGGCTACTAAATTTTTAAGTTACCGGCCATTCATAACCTCTAATAGCCAAAAAAAAAAAACACGGAAATAAACCAACAGCTTGAGGCTGTCTACACTGGACATGACAAAGCGACCGTTGCATATAATTTTGTGTCAGTACTAGGGGTGTGCGATATTGACACAAAAATATCTCAGTGTTTTCTGGGATTTTATCGATAAAGATTTTGCTGAGTGTGTTATTGTGCTGATATCTTAAGGACTGCCGTGGACAGCTGACTCCTAAAGTTTTTGATATTCTTCATATTCTGTGTGGCGGTCAGTTCACCGCAGTGATAGAAATTAATCTTTTCCTATAAGTTTAAATTGATTTTTACCTTTTATGGGCATTTTCACCTTTATAAAGCCTTTTTTTTTTTTTTTTTTCTAAAAGTGTGCATCATCTTTTGAGTCAAATTCTTACATTTAATCAGTCAATTATAATAATAATAATAAATTTAGGCTGTTACTAAACAAATGAAATCAGTATCAAGAAATTTAATCTTTGCAGAAGTTGCGTATGAAGTTGGCATTTAGATGTATTTACACGTTAATTCAGCTCAGAAGGACATGGAATATTTTAACCTGTAGTTACAAATGCATAAATAATGTTTTGATATTTTAAACATGAAATGTTGAATACTGATATTTGAAATTATTTACAAAATGAAAAGATACTTTAAATGTGAAATTAAAATCGCCAGTAGGTGGCAGCAAGTCACTGTTAATAAGTGAGTCATTGCGATTGAACCAAATCATTTAAACGATTGATTCATTCAGGAACGAAACACCGTCATGTTGCTCAGAGACGCAAAACAGTGCTGTCGCTGTGTTTGGAATGTTTTTGTTGGTGAAATAGAGCCAAAACAGCCAATATGGTGTCTAAAACCTAAGTCTCTTGATATTGACTTATTGTTTATTGAACTGTTGTATAAAATCAATATCACATTTGTAACCATGCTGATTTTTTAAAAGAAAAAACAGTACTCTTCATGTGATATTGATTAATTATATGAATTGATATAAATATATACATTTTCTGCCCCCTTATCTTGAATTATGTGATCATTCTTAATGCATATTAATAGACTGAATCATGAAGTGAAAGAGCACAGTCTAAATGCGCAAGTGCACTAAGTTGGTCTAACCAGACTTAATTACGTTGCGTATGCGTGCACTCTGTTGGTGGGTTTTGTTTGGTTTTTGCAATATTATATACTCGATAATGTCATGATGTCTCACGAGTTCAGTATTTGCGCTAAACCTGCGCAGATTTGGCTTGCATAAACTTCCCCAAGAAATTAATGAGTAAACATAACTTACGAAAAGTAACCCGAAAAGTAGTGATTTGACAGCGCTACCCGCCACAGCTGATTTTTGCCCGCATTTGGCGAGTTGGCGGATGTTAATTTCATACCTTATATATATACACATACATACACACACACACACACACACACACACACATACATACATACAGTGGTGTGAAAAATTGTTTGCCCCTTTCCTGATTTTTTATTTTTTTTGCATGTTTGTCACTTTAATGTTTCAGATCATCAAACAAATTTAAATATTAATCAGATATAACACAAGTAAACACAACATGCAGTATTTAAAAGAAGGGAAAACAAAATTCAAACCCACATGGCCCTGTGTGAAAAAGTACAATATATCTTCATGCTGACTTTAAGGTTTAAAAAAAAATAAGGGTGAAAAAAATAAGTCTGTACTATATTGCAAGTCTTCTAGAGCAGACAGTAGCTTTATGTGCATAAATTTAAGTCACTGCAAGCAAGTCAGAAGTCAGTAATCTTTCTGATAGTCTGGAATCTCCTTGCCACGTTCCTGAGAAAAGTAGTTTGAAGAATTCATGAACACATCATTCTTTTTGAGTCATATCGTTACAATTAATCTTTTGATATAGTTCACAAGGCTATTCTAATGGATTTGGTCATGATTTGAATCTTGAGTGACTGGAATGTTACTGGCCAGCAAAAATGTACATTTCAGGTTGTTTCCCACAAAAAGCTATGAGTTGCTTTCAGAATACTTTAAATATAGTGCACAACTCGTACGATTATTTATATGATACTTTAATCATGCTTTTGTGTCCCTTTATTTCTAATGAATTGTAATTGGAAACACATTAATTAAAAAAATATTTAAAAAAATGTATATTTTGTGTTCCTTTGAGAAAGAGTCACTGATTTGGAATGACATGCGTTTTACCTTTTAATTCCTTAAATAAAAAGGTTAATTTCTGACAGTGGTGTGGAGAAGTTGAAGGTGAACCGGAGAGACAGGGCACTTAACCTCGTATAGACCTGGAGGGCCCAGGGGTCTCATTTATAAAACTCCGTAGATTTCATCCTAAAAGTGTACGTACACACAAAAGCTAGATTTTGCGTACGCATGAATTTTTTCAGATTTATAAAACCATGCGTACGCCAGAACCTGCGCAAAAATCCCTTTATAAATCCCATTCAGGGGAAGATTGTGCGTACGTGCATCTCCACCCTGACTCCTCCCAGAAATCACCATATATGGAGCTTACAACTCCTAGTTTTACTATGCATAACCTCATCTGCATATCATTTCCATGCATATTCCCATCCACGTGACACGTGTTTAACACCATCAAAGGTACAAGACATTGAGGAAATATGAGATCCTGACTGTAATTCCATTTGGGCCATAGCCTACACATTAATTTTTATTGCTAAAAATGATCCAGTATCCTTGTTACGTTTTATAATGAAAATATATAAAAACAAATTGGTTTAAAATAGTTGATCTCATTCTTTTACACAGGTCATATAGTATTTCAATTGTTTTAAACAATTCAAATCAAATTAAATTTATGCAGTTTTGTTGATAAGGTGAACATAAGCTGAACATCTATTTTTAGTGGAAACAGCTGATATAATAGGCCTATATTTTTTGCTGTGTAAATACAATTGTCCGACTCAGCGAATTACTGAAAATATTTTAAAAAGGAAATGTGCAAATCTTACCGTTTTCCTTTAATGGTATCCTTCAAATACAGTGGTATTTTTTTTATAATGTTTTGGAGATGCCTTTACACGACATCAACACGTTTGTGCAGCTGTGGTTGTACAGTAAGATATTATCATTGGTCCTATTCAAACCAGACAATGGACTGACCGTTCGACCACCGTATCCAGCTGTGTCCGCCATAATATCGAAGTAAGTGCACATCATGATCATTATTGGTCTCGCTAAAAAAAATTAAAAATAAAATAAAACCATTCCCTTGTAACATCAGATCTGCAGTTTAGTTTAAAAATGAATTATTGTGCGCCTATAGACACTCCTCGCTGTCATTAAAACATAGGATGCCAAATGAAAAGTGACAAAATGCATCCACTATATTTCTAAATTTAATTTTGTTCAACTTCTGCGTAATGACTTTTTGTAATTTCAGTGCTTATCTCCATTAATGAGAGTGGAATATTTATTGTAAATGCATATCGAAATGAAAACACAGTTTAATATCATTTACTTCATTACTTCTCACTCCAAAAGTGTTCGTACGCATGGTCTAGAATGTCCGTATGGTGCGTTCATATTTACGCCGTTTATTTTTTATAAATCCGGATATGTGCGTGGAAAATTGCTTACGCATATTATATGCCCATTTTGTGCATATGCAACGTTCATAAATGAGACCCCAGGTCTCTTGTGGTACTTGGACTACAATTCAAGTGTCAGGTTAAATGTAGTGACCTTCTGTGTAGACAGCGCGTGGGAGTCTTGAATGACAGGAGTGCAATTATTTCCGAGTCATTTTCTCACCTCGGTTATGGCTGCTTTCTTTGTGCGGTGCTGCTTCAGGTGGTCACTGTGTCATTTTCAGCTACGTCACCTAAAAGCAAGAAGGGGGCTATGCACGAAATGAGCCTTCATATGCCACTGAAGGTTAACGGCACTCGGCGCTTCCACCAGTGGCAGTGAAAAGTGTTGCGGCATTAAAAATGTAATCACCGTAGACAAATACCAAGAAGCAAGAAAGAGAAGTGTGAAACAAACCAATGGCAAAGCTAATCAAGTCTCTGCCTGGGGCACAAGGCTAACAGACAAACTCATAAAGAGTCCTAAAAGCTCTTGAAATACACTTCTCCTTAATGGCTTCCATCTTAAATTTTGCCCTTCGCGCCGCTAAGCCCTGCATCGAGCGTTTGATTGCTTCTATCTGATGTTTTATTCACATTATGCTGAGAAGGAATACTATCGAAGTTATGTTAATGCGCACCCTTTAGAGCCTTATTATTTGTGTAGAAACTTCAATTTCACACCGCGTGAGACTGGCGTACTGTTGAACAGATGGATTTTAAATTGACTGGAGATTTGGTGACTGTTTATTTGAAGACAAGCAAGATTTCTGTAAGAGTTTATAATGGTGCAACGTTGTGTGCTTTGTACAACCCATGTTTTTACATTTGTCGCAGTTGAACAGTAGAAATTGCCTGTAGTAACCTTCATTTGAGTGTGGCTTGCTTGGTTTAGGGTTGTGCTGTAAAGAAAGTAACATTTTATTTTTATTATTTGTTATAATAACACTTCTACTACTGCTACTAATAATAAATTAATCCACTAATTACACAATAAAGTGCGGTTGAAGTCATGGTATCAGAGCAACACCATGGGGCATGACCAAAAAACATGGTTGTATTTTGGTTGTAATATGTTTGCAGTTTGTTGAGTTTATAGTATAAACACACCACTATTTACAAGTTAGTAATGTTATGTATTTATGTATTAAATTGATCAAAAGAAACAGTAAAGACATTTATAATATTACAAAAGATTTCTAATTCAAATAAATGTATTAAAAACGGCAAAACTGTCTTGAACATTGATAATATTAAGTAATGTTTCTTGAGCAGCATATCAGCATATTAGAATGATTTTTGAAGGATCATGTGACACTGAATACTAAAGTAATGATGCTGAAAATTCAGCAGGAATCACAGGAATAAATTACATTTTACAATATGTTCACATGCAACTCTTTTAATTTGTAATATTTCATAATATTACTGTTTTTACTGTATTTTCTGATAAAAAATGGAACTCTTTTATGAATGGCACATGTAGGCACCATGTGATTCAGACATGATGTTTCCATGAAACTCTAAACAGAATCCACAGAGCTGTTATATAAAATATGAACGTTAAAATGCTGTCCAGTCAAATCAGTGGACTGGAACTAAATGTTGTCTAATTGTCAATGTCAACTTTATTTATATAGCACCATTAAAAACAACAACAATTGACCAAGGTGCTGAACAAAATATCAAAACCCTCAATAAAAACAACTACAATATGACAGATTATACACACTTAAAATCACTAAATACACAAATTAGCTAAATGCTAAGGAAAATATGTTTTGAGCTTTCCCTTAAAATCATGTACTGTAATAGCAGTTCTAATGTAAACAGGTAAACTGTTCTAGAGTTTCGGTGCAGCAATGGAAAAAGCACGATCTCCTCTCAGTTTCAACCGAGCCCGTGGAACATTTAGTTGTCTCTGGTTGGATTGTAATTGTGTTTTTATAATTTTTATAATTCAGGTTGTAAATAAGAATGAGCTTGTCACATAAGTCACGTCTCATGGACGGATAATGCGAACATGTGGTAGACCATATTGAAGGGTGTAATCTCCACCATGCTCGGTTGCACAGATTCCGTATGTCCAGAGTGTTACGGCATTAAATTATGTGCTGGAGACTCCCCTTCCCCCACGCCATCCCACAAATCACTGCATGCTTTTGAAGTGAAAGACGTTACATAATTGCAGATGGTTGTCCAGATGGTGATTATGCTCACCTTGAAGATGACCACATGTTTCGGCGAAGCTCACATTGAGCTGCTCTTGTTTGGATTCACCCTTTCAAAAGTCATTGGGAAGATTTCACACTCAAGTCCATGTAGATTTGGAGCCTGAACCGCGCTGAACTTTTGTACTGCGTTGGTTTTGAACAACAGAGCTGCACACTTCATTAATTGCAGTGAGCCTCTGGTGCTGTTGGACTGCAGTGCTGCTTCAGTGGCGTGTGTTTGCAGGAGCTGCTGTGAGTTCACGCTCTGCTCTGATCATTTTTCCTCTCTCAGATTCCTATCATCACATTGATCACTGCATGTACCACATATACGGCGAATGATGCACTGCACGCGCCCTCTGTGAGAGATGATTCCCTCCTCTCATCCCTCTCTTTCTTCCACAGCCAATTCTTCTTTTTCATCTCGTCCCTCTTTCATCTTTTTCTCTCTGTTGTCTCTTCTTTATCTCATTCCTCTTTTTCTATCATCTCTTCTTTCATGCTGTCTCTTTACTGTTTTTCACCTCTTTCTTTCATCTCTTCTTGTCCAATCTCTTTTCTCTCTGTTGTCTCCTCTTCATCTCATCCCTCTTACACTTTCATTTTTTTATTCCATTTCTTTCTGTCACTTCTCGCGCCTTTCATATTTTCATCCCATCTTTTCTCTCTGTTGTCCCATCTTCTCATCCCTCTTATGCTTTCATTTTTTTACACCATTTCTTTTTTCTTCTCATCCATTTTTATCTTTTTCATCCCATCTTTTCTCTCTGCTGTCTCTTCATCTCATCCCCCTTGTGCTTCCATTTTTATTCCACCTATTTCATCTCATCCCTTTCATCATCTTTTTCATCCCATCTTTTCTCTCTGTCTCATCTTCATCTTTCACATTCATTTTTATACTCTCTCTTTCATCTCATCCCTTTCATCATCTTTTTCTCTCTTCATCTCATCCCTCTTTTTCTTTCATTTCTTATTTTTCTCTTCCATTTCATCCCCTTCATAAACTTTTCTCTCTTTATCTCTTCATCTCATTCCTTTTTTCTTTCATCACTTCCTTTTCTATCACATCTCTTTTCTCTATTGTCTCTTTCATCTCATTTATCTTCCTCATCTCATCAATTTCCTCCTTTGTCTGTTTCTTTCCATCTCATCCCACTTTGTTTCATCTATTATTTTACATGCAGTCTCTCTTCTCTGTTGTCTCATCCTTCTTTTTCTTGTCATCGCTTCTTTTTCTTGTCATCTCCTTTCTTTTTGTTGTCTCTTTTGCCTCATTCCTCTTTTTCATCAGTTCTTTCTCTGTCTTCTGTCTCTTCTTAATCTCTCTTTTCTTTTTCATCTTATTTATTCCACCTCTTTTATTTCTTTCTCATCTTGTCATTCTCTCATCCCATTTTCATTTCTGTATTTCTGTTTTGTTTTATCCCTCTTTCTATTTATCTCCTACTTTTCTTTCTCTTTTCTTACATATAATTCTCAATTTAGTCTCATTTTGATCTCTTTTCTCTTCATCTCATTCCTGTTTCATCCGTTCTTTGTCCATGCAATCTCTTTTTCTCCTTTTATTCATACCACCTTTTTATTCATCTTTTGTAATATTGATTTTGCCAGCATCTTTTCCAGTTTGTCTTTTGTCTCTTTCATCTAATTCCTCTTTCTATTTGTCATTCCATCTTTTTCTCTCTCTTGTCTCTTTTCCATCTCATCTTCCCTTTCTCATTTTCTCCTGGTTCTCTTTCATCTCGTCCTCCAGTCTGTCATCTCAAACCTTCTTTCTCACACCATATTGCCTTTTTCTTTCCATCGTCTGATTTCATCCCTCTTTTAGTCTCTCACCCCCTATAGGAAATAAAACAAAATCTATTTAATGTCTCAGTTTCTTCTCACACTACAGAGCAACGGAGAGCAAACGGCGAGGCATTTACTGCTCCTCAGACTTTTCCTCCTGAGAACAAGACCTCAGTAATCTCTTTATATCGTTTCCTTCTCTTTACCTTTCCCCTCAGTGTTCCACCTCTTCCAGCGCACACACAGTCCTCTGTATCTTAATATCCGTATCTCTGTGGCCTTGCTAAGGTGACTCTATCTGCAGTGACTCTGCCAGCGAGTGTAAGTGTGTGAGAGAGGGAGTAAGTGCACATCTGCACATGCGTGTGGACTTGTCGGCCTGTGCCCCTCTTGCTCTCCTGCCTTCCATGAGTCAGTATGAGTCAACACGGTGAACGTCCGTGAATTTACATGTATGAAGCCTCACAGGCGTCCTGTGATTCATGTGTGTGTGGCATTATCTGCGATGGAGTGTGTGTGTGCATGTGCGCTCACCATACATCTTCATCAGTCACGCTTAATGCTTCATCTCCGCATTTGTCAGTACTTTGCATCAACATTTCCGTGCTTCCCTTCCCCTCTCCTCCTCCTGCTCTTCCCTCCCACTCTCCATCGAACCTGCAGCCCACCCTTTCCCACCTTGTCTCTCTCTCTCTCTCTCTTTCTGCATGGCTCACTATCTCTCGCTCTGTCTCACTCACTCATTGATAGTGGAGCTCATGTGACCGGAATACTGATTGGCTAATCACTATTCCATGGATGAGGTCGTGTTGTGGGATGGAATGTCAATCTGTCTCTCTCTCTTTCTATGAACAGAGGGACCACACAGTCAACTCGGGGAGAACAGAACTAGTCTCTCTCTCCGTCGTCTCCTCTTTCAGTCCAGCTGACATATATAGGGCCAGATAGTGGTGAGCTTGATTACGTTTAATTTAACCTGGATTACTTGTCTTTTTTGGCATGGGGGAGAGTGTGGTAAACTCAGCCACTTTTCTCCTATAGTTGTCATCTCAAGCAGAAATAAGACATTAACTAAAGCTAACTACTAGTTATATATATTTAAAAAGTGGTCCAGTGTTGTCTAACTTACCTAATGTTAGGAGTATAGAAGAATGATTGGGAATATGTGAATGATTTGCATACTAAATAAATATGTGAACAAAAGTAGTTAGTTAATGCACAATCACTTATTTTGCTCAACATTAATCCCATTTTCATAAACCAGCCAATTAAAGATGTAATAATCCGAGTAGGACTGTCATAACACCAGATTTTCACTATGTGATTATCATATGATTATTATTATTATTATTATTATTATTATTATTATTATTATTATTATTATTATTGTGATAAATATATATACACACTGCCATTCAAAAGTTTGGGATCAGTAAATATGATAATGTGAGTATATTGTCAAATGAAATTTATTGCTGTGATGCAAAGCTGAATTTTCAGCATCATTACTCCAGTCTTCAGTGTCACATGATCCTTCAGAAATCATTCTAATATGCTGATCTGCTGCTTAAAAAACATTTCTTATTATTGTCAAAGAAAACAGTTGTGCTATTTTGTGACAGTGATTCAGAATTCATTGATGCATTCTTTGATGAATACAAATACCGCATTTATTTCAAATAGAAATTTTTTGTACCATTATAAATGTATTTTACTGTCACTTTTGGTCAATTTAATGCGTCCTTTCTAAATAAAAGTATAATTTCTAATAAATTTTTAATGACTTAATGAGCTATATATAGATTTATTATTGAGATTTGTATGAAGAAAGGCAGAATCTTAAATGGCAATGCTGAAAATACTGAAGTAGCTGGACATAAATTATCACTAGTTTTGTTTTCTGTCTTAAGAGTTGTGTGCTGTGTATTTTGTTGTGTTTTATAACTAGTCAAATAAAAACTGATAAGATGTGCTATTTTGCACACCTTATTAAAAACAATCATCAGTAGACGTTACTAGATCATTTTGGACATTAAGGGGGTTTTTATGAACACAAACGTAAATCAAGGCCCTTTGTGTAAGTCTTTGCTAAGTGACGTTTTATTTACTATTACTTCTTTGGTGATTTGCAGCTGATATTGCTTTTATGTGTTAACAAACACAGCTGATGATGGCGATCTAATTCTCCACATTTATTTACTCTGTTGTTTTTGTTGTGATGTTAAAATGAATGAAAATGACAGCAGCAATCAAAGGCTGGTTTGAGGGCATCACATTCATATCTCTGTGTACATGACAGGGCTGGCCTGCCGTTTGTAAGGAGCTTAAAGGAATTTGATTGGTCTCCTCGTTTCATCTTTCTTTTTCTTTATATAACTATCAAGCCCCTAGATATTCATAAGCCTATATGATATTTATGCAAAGCCTACTATCAGCACATGACCCTATAAATGACTTTATGCTTCAGTGTGATTCCTGCATTTCCCTGATCTGCACTAAAGAGACTGAAGTGTTCATGCAACAGGCAGTCGTGCGTGTCCATGAATTTTAAAATCCTCGCTAAGTTTTGAATTATAGTCTTGTTTTTCAGTCATGTGAATGATTTTATGTATATTGCATTTGATGGGAGAATCATAAATCCTACTTCAATTTAACTTCATTCAGTTAAAACGAAAATTAAAGCGGCATAAACGGTGCTAACACAAATGTAAGGCAGGGGTCAGGAAACTTTTTCATTTACTCGGGGTGTTCAGTTTCTAATTGATTTCTGTGGGGAAAACAACAAGGTATTTTCAATATATTTGGCTATTTTCAGAAAGAAAAACATGCCTGAAAATGTAGTTGTCATGCATTTTTTGTTTATGATGAGAGAAACCTTTGGCCTGTTTAGCCTTCACTAAACATGCATATCTAGACCAGAAAAATTCTAGAAAAATTCAATTTATATAATAATACATAATAATAAAATAGTACATAAGAATACAGTAATCATAATCTGTGTGTGTGTACTTGTACAGCTATCTTTTTGAGGACTGGCTTGAGTTTTAGACCATCGGAGTGAGGACAAAGAGAGGAAAGTGAGGACATTTTGGCTGGTCCTCACTTTCTGAGACCCCTTTAAAGGCCTGTTTGAGGGTCAAGACTTGTTTTTTTGGGTTCAGGTTATAATTGGGTAAAGGTTAGTTTTAGGGTAAGGGTTTGGGTGAGGCATTTAGTTCTGATGGGTAGGGTTAGGGTAAGGAGCTAGAGGTTGAATTTTTGTCAGTGAATGTCCTCACAAAGCTAGGTGTACGTGTGTGTGTATAAAAGTTTGAAATAAGAATTTTTTTAATGTTGTCTCATGCTCATCAGTGGTGTATTTATTTGATCAAAATACTATTTTACACACACACACACACACACACACACACACGTATGTATATACATATGTATATAGTTGCATTCAAAATTATTCAACCCCCTTGACCTGCAAGACATTTTGCTGCAGAGAACATTTTACTATTAGAGAAAGTTTAATACACATTTGAGTTATTCTGAGGAAGTAAAGTTGATGAATCATGAAAAATCAAGTTGTTTCTAAAAATTCATGTACAAAATTATTCGACCCCCAAAAGTCAAATTGGTGCAGAATCTTTATAACATCCAATAAACGCTGCCTGTAAGTACTTAGAAGCACCTGTCAGCTCTCTACTGTATTCTTGGGCCATTTCTCACATGAAAAAGCTTTCAGATCAATGATAATATTTGGTTTTCACATTGCCACAGCTTTCTTCAAATTCAACCAAATATTTTCAGTGAGATTTAAATCTGAAGACTGAGCAGGACACTCAAGAACATTCTTTGACTGATCCCTGAACTAAACTTCAGTAGTTTTGGATGCCTGTACTGCAGGATCTAGCTTCAGTTTCTGCACCGAAGGCTTCATAATCTTTGCCAAAATGGCCTGATACTTCAAAGAATCCATGATGTCCTTCATACAGTCATGATTTCCACTGCCTGCAACTGTAAAACACCCCCATAACAGGACTGGCCCACTTCCATGTTTGACCATGGAGATGGTGTTCTTCTGCTCATAAACCTTTCCTTTTTTGGACCGGACGTATCGCTGATCCATGGGTCCAGAAAGTTCCAGTTTGGTCTCATAACTCCATAAGACATTCTTCCAGAACTCCACAGGTCTGTCCAAATGAATTTTAGCATATTCAAGTCAGCCTTTTATGTTCTTCTTGGTCAAAAGTGGCATTCGGCAAGATGCCCCAACATGAAGGCCATGCTTGTCTAGTGTTCTTCTTATACTCTGCATTGAAATGTTTTTTCATCCTTTCATCGGGTCATTTTGAAATTCTTTGGCAGTACATAGCAGTTTTTTTCTTAGCTGCTCAGATCAAACATTTTATGATATTGTGCTTTTTGTTCAACACCCTCAGGTTTTCTGGTACAACACATTTTAAGCTAAGGAATAAGGCTGCCAGCTGTGTCTCTAGGAACGTTTAGTGATTTGGAAATACTCTACTTTAGCACCTAGTTATGTATATGTAACAGCTCAAGATAATTCTGTTTCCTAATGGTGTTTCTAAAGGCTTAATTGTATTTTAAGACAATTCTGTTCCCTACCATACAAATAAATGACTGAAAAACAGAAGTGTTGAATTAGGGTTGAATGATTATGACATAGCTGTGTTATTAAAATATATTATAATTAAAAAATTTTACATTTGTATATTGACATGATCACTTTTAATATGGTAGTAAACTGTTATAGATGCAACTTTTATAAAATTCTGGATCTTCAGAAAAGCTTGATTTCACCTTGTTAATACTAAATTGTTGTGTTCTCTGTTAAAAATATACATAAAAAAAGACAATCAACTAAATTTACTTGAAAATGTTCTCTTTTCTATATAAAGCTTTATCCCAATAGCAAAATGCATCAAGAAAAGCAGACCAAACTGCACCTTTCGGCTCAACTGCACAGCACTTTCCTCTCAGCCTTGGTGGATTTTTTTTGGTTTTTGGTTTCCCTCATAGCTCATCACTGAACAAAATAGCCTGTGTGACACTGAACGATTACAGAGATTGCTTGCTGTTCAAATGTGAACGTCTTTAATCTTTAAAATAAATAAATAAAACTAATAAATGCATATGTTAATCACATTTGTATCACTTGTGTGCCATGTTTCCAATCCCTAATTGTTTTAGGTTATTTTGTTTCATGTTCTAAGCCTGTCATTCTCTCAGATAAATGGCAAATCTACTGCTGTTTTATATGAGAGATAATTCAATAGAAAACACTTGCTCACTTGATACGGGTAGTACAAATCACCAGAAGGGCAACTCACACCTTTCTAATGTAATATTCTGGGGTCAATAATAGTTTGTGAAGACAGTTAACCTTTCATCTCGATGGCCCTTTTGGCATTTTCGTTTTTCTGTGCTTCTGCGCTCCCTCCCTCCTTTCTGCTGCTTTAATCTCAGGTGAAAACACGCCCATGCATTACATACATCAATAAGTTCATGCTGCGAGATCTCATTTCCTTATGTCACCCACGCGGACCAGTGTCCCAGCATTCCCACAGCGAGAGCTGACTCTACCAGAACAGAATGGATAGCTTATGCTGATGATAATAAATCAGGCGCGCCGTCCAATCAAAACACTCTTTTGCTTCCGTTTGTGGTGTGTTTAGTGTCTCTTCTGAATGTCACAGAGAGTATGTTTGATTGCGTGAGGAACATGTATGAGTGTGCATGTGTTACAGAAAGAGAGGGAAAATGAGACGGACAAGGGGCTCACAATAACCAGTTCCCTACAGGGCATCACTCTGAGCTGGAACAGAGCGAGAGAGAAAACTGTGTGTGTAAATGCATGCGATTGAATGAGACAGTCCATGAGAGACTAGGGGTGGGAATCGCAGGGTACCTCACGATAAGATATAATCACGATACATGGCTCACGATAACGATAATATCACGATACAGCGATTCTGCGATAATCGATATATTTCTAGAAAATCCTATAATGATACATCACGATATATGTCTAAACAAAATGTCTGTGAAAACGGTAAGTGCAAGTTTTCTTTATTCAAGTCCAAACTGTTAGAAAACAGCAAAAAAAATAAAAATAAAATAAAAATAAAAAAAGTTCTGTAAATCAATTTTAACATGAGTAGCCTAAATTAATAATTTTATTCTTGGACTTATTAAAAGCTTACACTTTTCTTTTTCTCTGTGTGTAAACAAACACATTTAACTGCTTATCAAACAGAAAAAAAACTAGATAGATCGATATAATATAAACCTGGTACATTTCAGAATTTATCTGGAGTGCTTTCTCAACCTTTCTACTCCTCTCATAATAAAAACAGAGCCCCACATGAAGAAATAGCCGTTCACATCGCGTCTTTTGCGCGCTCAGGTTCGTTATTTCAAATGTTGACGCACGGCAAGCACACACACACTGCACACTTCTGCGCCGCATTGTGGCTCTGACAAGGTTTTGTTTCGTCCTCCATGCCATAGGTGCAGATTTATGTTTCTGCCGGTCGGTGCCCACTGTTCACACTGCATAACGCGCACTTGTAATATCTGAGAGAAAGGGAGAGCATCCAGTTTTGTTCACATAAAACTGTACGCGTTGGCGGCGCTCTGTCTCACTCATATAGTGAGGGAAATCCACCTGCGATCCGAGCGGAGAGGTAACTCATGAACTGAATATGCACTCTGCAATAATAACGTGATCGGTGCCTATGGTCCAAGCTGATAGCTGTTCTGGGTCAGTTTTTTGTTTTCATCTCCATAAACATATATATATATATATATATATATATATATATATATATATATATATATATATATATATATATAGCAGTAAAGCTAATACAGTGGCTGGAAATCTGTTTATCCTTCGGTTCCTCGTGCTTCCCCATCTTCATAGAGAACGCGGTTCATGGAACTTGCTCAGAGTCAGAGCACTTTTGGAAAGCTGGAAATTGCGCGGCCGCGATTTCCACGCATTTTAGACGCTGTGAACAGGGAAATCTATTTAGAGCACCTTATTGTATTAATTAAAATATCGATATTTGGTGCCAGATATCGATTATCGTATCGCATGGAGAAGGATCGCGATATATCGCCATATCGATTTATTGGCCCACCCCTATGAGAGACTCCTGCAGTGATGAGCTTAAAGCCTATACCTTATGTTCAAATATGAGCAAACTCTCTTTTACATACTATTTTGCTTTAAAATGTGCCAAAATAATTAAAAGGGTGGCAATAATATTAATAATAATTATAATAATATTAAATAGTATTATTATTGTTATTATTATTTTCTTATGGTTCTTCCTCAGTTGTTGTTCCAAACCTGTATGTGTTTCTTTCTTCTGTGAACACAAAATAAGACATTTTGAAAAATGTTTATGCTGCTCATTTTGGTACAGCAAAAGCATATTATAATGCACAAAAAAAGCACAGTGTAAGTCCATATGACTTGTGCGATACATTAAAGAAACCATTAATTTTAATTTGTTATTCACTTATTCAAGTGTCACGGCCAGCTCGTTCCCGACCATAACATAAAGAGGATCACATGTGCAAACGAATATTTCAGTTACAAGATTATTTATTAAGGAAAAAGTTATTGGTTACAAAAACAAAAAAAAACAAAACAAAAAAACACCCAAGTCTAGGGATTGAAATAAATATAAACAAAACAATTATCCAATGGGGTAAAGAACATTTACAAAAAAAAAAATAAACAACAAAAGAGTTGGAGCAAAAGACTTCTCTGGAGAACGACGTCCCTCCAGTGGAAGTATCTTTGAGCAGATCAGGAACACCTTTTATACTCTCCGCCCATAACGTCTCTAATTAGCAGTGACAACACACATTGATGCTACATTGCCACCAGCAGGCAGAAAAGAGAAAGACAGGGTCGTCACACCTCCCTCCTCAAAAAGATTCTACAAAGAATCGAAGAGAAAATGAGAGGGGAATAACATAAAAGCAAAGCCAAAGATATGGTCCTTCTGTCCATGAAGCATCTCTTACTCCACCTCATCTCCCAGCACCTCTGGGCCCTAGAAATGCAAGAAGAAAGAGGAGAAAAGCATACAACAGTGATATCATGATGTTACATTCTAGAAAGAGTGTCAGCTATTATGTTATCCTTCCCACGTACGTGCTTAATTTCCAGGTGGAAGGGCTGTAAAGTAAGACTCCACCGCATAAGTCGTTGATTTCGATTTCTCATCCGATTTAGAAAAACCAGAGGGTTATCATCTGTATAAACAATAATTGGGGCAGCAATTGAACCCAAATACACTTCGAAATGTTGTACAGCCAGCACAAGGGCAAGGGCTTCCTTTTCAATAGTTGAATAAACCTGTTGATGACGGTTGAACTTCTTTGAAAAGCAGGATGTTCAACTCCGTTTGAATCTTCTTGCAAGAGAACAGCGCCTGCACCGCAAGCGCTAGCATCAATTGCAAGAGTGAAAGGTTTCTCGAAATTTGGAGCATTCAAAATGGGGGCATTTGCTAATAAAGCTTTACAATTTTCAAAAGCTTGCTGACATGTCTCAGACCACTGAAAATCAACTTTCGGACTCAATAAATCAGTCAAAGGAGAAACCACGCTGGCAAAATTCTGTCAAAAACTCTGATAATAACCTATCATTCCGTGAAATCGACGTAACTCATGTCGGTTGGTAGGAGTAGAAAAACTACATATGGCTTCTACTTTAGCACCAATGGGGGTTACATGGCCATTTCCAACGATTTTACCCAAGTATGTAACAGTCATTTTTCCAAACTCAGAATTAGCAAGATAGATGGTCAGACTAGCCTCAGCTAGATGTAAAAATAAGTCTTTTATTTGGTTAAGATGTTCAGACCAGGAAGAACTATACAAGACGACATCAAGATATGCCTCCCATCCAGACATTCCATACAATATACGATTTACCAAATGCTGGAAAGTAGCAGGGGCATTTCGGACCTCAAAAGGCATTACCGTATACTGCAGGAAGGCATTAGGGGTAACGAATGCAGATAACTCTTTTGCTCAAGCGGCACCTGCCAATACCCCTTCAGAAGGTCAAACTTGCTCACATATTGGGTAGAGCCAACATGATCGACACAGTCGTCAATACGAGGTAAAGGGAAACAGTCGGGTTTGGTTAAAGAATTGAGTTTCCGATAATCGGTACAAAATTGATATGATCTGTCTGGTTTGTTCACTAAAACACAGGGGGGAGCTCCATGAACTAATACTAGATTCAGCCAATTTGTGACTAAGTAAATAGTTCACTTCTCGTTGTAGCAATTCTCGCTTGACTGAATTAACCCTATAAGCGCTTTGCTTAACATGGGAGGAAGCTCCTACATCAATGTCATGTTCAATGACAAAGGTACGACCAGGAACATCAAGAAAGAGTGAAGGAAAAGACATTACTAACTCAATGTCATTTCTTTCTTTCTCTGCCAAATAAGACAAATGACAGGGCAAATCAGCAAGAATTTGAGAGTTGTTAAGTTGTCCCTCTAATTTTCCCTGAGAAAGAAGATTCCCATCTTCGTTAAAATTCCTGGAAGAATCACCACTCATACTACAAGGAGGAGGAGAATGAACCACAGACTGTTGTTCTAGATTAGGAGGATCACATGGTGTCACAATACCAACAGAAGCAGAACTTCCCAGAGCAACATAGGATTTTAACAAGTTAATGTGACAAACCTGAACTTTCTTCCGACGATCAGGAGTATTCAACAGATAATTATTATCTGAAAGACGCTTAGCTATACTATAAGGTCCAGTAAAGTTGACTTGAAACGGATTAGTAGGAAGAGATAATAAAGCCAATACCTGATCACCCACCTAAAAACTCCTAAACTTAGCCTTCCTGTCAAAAAGTCATTGCATTTTTGTTTGAGACTTACCCAATTTCTTTTGAGCTATAGCCCGTGCCTCATAAAGTCTGCAGCGAAACCCACCTACATAGTCTGCAATATTTCTTGGAGGCTTAGTAGTTCGTCATTCACCAGCTAAAACAACAGTAGGTCCTCGTACTGCATAACCAAACACTAATTCATTTGGACTAAAACCCATACTTTCTTGGGTTACTTCATGTATAGCCAGTAACATCCACGGCAGACCCTCTTCCCAATCCGCATCAAGTTCCACACAATATGACCTTAAGAGAGACTTCAAGGTTTGATGAAACCTTTCAAGAGCCCCTTGACTCTGTGGATGACAAGCACTGGAAATATTACGGGAAACTCGAAGTTGACGCAGGGCTTTCGAGAATTGTTTTGACATGAAGTTTATAACTTTGGGAATACCAAAGGTAGACCTAAAATTAGTGAGGGCCTTCAAAATGGACTCAGTGGTGATAGACCTTAATGGGTAAGCTGCAGGATAACGAGTAGTCTGGCACATAATGGTAAAAAGAAAGTGATGACCAACACAGTCAATAATCAAATGTTCAAAAGGGTTGGAAACCACAGGAATAGGCTGTAATGGAGCAGCTGGTACTTTCTGATTGGGCTTACCGGTAATCTGACATGTATGACAGGATCGTATATATTTGGCCACATCTTGTTTTACTCTAGGCCAATAAAACTGTCGCATAATATGACCATACATTTTCCGAACTCCGGTATGACCAGCGTGTCCTTGGTCAGCCAATTTCAGCACAGGAACTCTAAACGGCAGAGGAACTAGAATCTGAGTTTTAAGTTCCACATTATCCTTATGCATAATCCCCTTAGAAATCCATCCTCAAGAAAATACAATGAAGGCAGATCATCAGAACAATTTTCAGCCCCTGCTGCAGAAAATAAAAACTTAAGTGTGTCGTCAGTCTGTTATGCTCGAATTAGCTCCTCTCGAGAGATCTGTAAAAGAGAAGTCAAAGAACAATCATCAACATTAGTAAATCAGTACTAATGTTCTCAGGAGTGGGCATAACCTCAGATGTATCAACAGATTCACTTTTCAGTTTTGGAAATTCTTCCTGATCAGGATTTGGCAAAAGGTGGACCTCTAAGTCTTTCTTTTCGGAACATTTAAAGACGTCAGATCTTGATTCATGGGCATCAACAGCAGAAAAGGTGTCGTTTAGTGGAACCTCATCATCCTGATTTTCAGATAGTTGTTTAGCCATCGATCGAGTGACCGCACAAGCTGGGAACAAATCAGAAAATTCTTTATGGTTTTCAGCATCAGATTTCCTGGGTACTGATACTACTATGGGTGGAGCTGCCACATTACTCTCTCCCCAAACATTTCCCCCAGCTAAATCATTTCCAAGAATAAACGTAATCCCAGGAACTGGAAGTGCAGAACGGACACCAGCTACAGCATCGCCAGATACTATGGCAGAGGAGAGATGGATTCGATGCAAAGGCACTTCAACAAACCCCATCTCAAAACCTCTCACCAATACATGGGTTCCAGTAGCTGTTTCAGAAGTTAAAGGCAACGTGTCTCTGAGAAAACGCACTGGAACCATTTCCTCAAAACCTGGCAAAGACACCGCTCTTTCAGTGATAAAGGGCGTATAATCAGAGCCAGTAGCACTCAAAGCAACAGATATATCACAGAGACGAGACAAAGGCCTATCTCTTTCTTCAAGAGTGTCATTTATAAATGTTGAAGTAGCAACTAAAGCAACAGGTTTTGAAAACCTTTCTTTCTTCTTAAGAACAGGGCAATCAGAGATTTTATGGCCAGGCTTTTTACAATAAAAGCAAACCAAGTCTCACACAAGCTTTTGCAAATTCACTTTCCACATCACATCAGCATGCCAAAGACAACACTGTTTGTTCTTATGTTTCTTGTAATTCTTCACATTTTCTCCTTTTGTGTTCTACAGAAGAAATAAATTCATGGAAAGTCTGAAATAAAGTTTGGAACAATAATAAGGTGAGTAAATGATAAATTGTAATTTCTGAGTGAAATATTCCTTTAATGTAGATGTGTGTATCTAAATGATGATGATTATGGTTATGATGATGATGATTATTATTATTATTATTATTATTATAGAGTCTAATATTGATTTTGGGGAAATGTCTGCTAGTGCACACTAAATATTATATAATTTTTTATTTAAAAAAAAATTACCTGCTTTAGTTAACTAATTTAATATGAATTAACTGATTAAATATTAATATAAAAATGAAGATAAAAATTATTAATTTATAAAAATTAATGAATTTAATATTTTATTAAATATTATATGAATTATATTTTATAGCACTATACATTTATGAAACCAACTGGATGAGCCATATTTAAAGCTTTGTATAATAGCTGATATATGCACACTTGTGACTGAATGTCAGTTGGAATGTATATGAATGCTGCTTCAAACTATAAAAACTTAGAATTCACTTCACGTTATGACTGACATACTCCTTAGCCGTGGTAAATTCACTGTAACACACAGCATCTCTTGGCTTATTGCTTTAGTATTTATGTATGTGCATGTGTTATATGTGCATACATCCATGAAAAGCTGCTATGTACATTCTTGATGTCTTACAGTTACTGTGTGTGACTGACATGATTTTCAGGGTAAAGCGCGGTAAAACTAGACTTCACACTCCATTGACTTCCATGAAGGTTAGAGTAGATGGTACTTTATATTTTGTATTATTATTATTTGTGATTTATTGTTTATTATAAACAGAAGCCCTAGAGCATGACATCACATCTGGATTGTTGTGTGAATAAATTCCTCAGCTTATGGCTGAAAATACATCATATAATTAAGGGATAAAGGTCACTGTCACACAGTAAACCTCAACAGAGTGTTCGAGAATATGTATCTGATAATAATATCTTGCATAATCTTCCAGGTTTATTTTGTGATGATATCCACCTTTTTTGTGCAAGGATGATTAAGTGACAGATATTTGTTCTGTTATTTATGTAAATAAATATTTTTCTATTACACTTTATTTTACAGTACTTGTACTTAGTGTATTTACCTGAGAAAGTAGTGGGTACTGGGTAGTATAAAGCAATTACATGGCATAATGTTAGGTTCAGGGTTAGTACCTAGTTATTACCCAGTTATTGTAACTGCTATATTAAGTACATAGTATGTATACGTGGAACAGTATTGATAATAATAGGAAATCAGCATATTTGAATGACTTCTGAAGGATCATGTGACACTGAAGACTGGAGTTATGATGCTGAAAATTCAGCTTGGCATCACAGAAATAAATTACATTTTAAAATATATTCAAATAGAAAACAGTTATTTTAAATTGTACTAATATGTCACAATTACCATTTTTACTTTTTTGAGCATAAGAAACTTCTTTTAAAAACTTATTTAAAAAAAAAAAAACAAACATCTTATAGACTTCAAAATAAACAGTAAGTCTCAATCTATCATTTCTACCAAGAACTGTAGAGTACTGTATGTGGAAATCATCCTTGTCGTTGGGTGTATGTGTTTTGATGGCAGATAAAGCTCCGGAAACCAGTGTGACTGTGATGAATGTACATTTTGATGTTTATTTTACAGTATTTGTGGGAGTGAGAGGTATGAGCGAGAGAGAGAGAGAGAGAGAGATATGCTTCTGATTGGATTGGAGGCAGTGCTGAAGAGGCACTGAGACACAACGAGAGAGTGAGAGAGAACCAGAGGGCACGAATGCAGTTTGCACATTAGCCCAGCTGCCAGAAATTACAGCAAGCTCAATTCTGCCGGACTGGAACAGGGGGGGGGGCGTGAAACAGGAGGATGGCAAGGACGCAGAAAATGAAGAGAACCCACCATTGCATTCTCTTGGGAAATGATCTGTGGTGAATAAACAGAAACCGCAGAAGAGGCTGAGAGAGAGGGAGAACGGGGGGAAAGAGGAGGAGGGGAGAGCCTAGCGTCCTCTGAGGTAGCGCCTGTGGAGCCTGCTTATGCCGCTGCGTGCATGTGTGTGTGTGAGTGCATGAATGCTGACATGTTGATTTATAGCCGCATGTGTAATTCTCTAAGACTCCGATTAGCAAGTCGTTTTGTATTTTTGCATATGACCGGGACTGATGCGGCGAGCCACTCGGACACTTCAGCTCATCTGATATCTCTGTCTGCTGTTCTTCGTTTTCTCTCTGGCTTTTTTTTTTTCTTTTTGCACGCTTTCATAATATCAGTCCTTTTGGCATTCTGTTGAGGTTTATCTGTCTTTCTTTCTCTCTCTGCCAGCGCAGTAGACTTACAGCGTCGCAAGTGAAGGAAAAGAGCCATGGGTGAGTGTATCTCGCTTTTCTCGTTTGCTGCTCTTCATCCCTCTTTTCCATGCATGATGCACTATGAGTTGACCGCAATCATTTTCCTCACCCCTCTTTTTTTTCCTGAATTCCATCAGCCATTTTATCCCCTTTCATCTTCTCCTCCTATTCTTTCTTTCTCTCTATCTTTTATTCTTTCTCTCATCTGTCATGGTCCCTCCTCCGCTCCCCCCATCGGTCCCCATCTGCCCATCCCTCAACAGCCATTAACAACTGTCTGTGTCACAGGAGCGCTCAACCTAAACCAGTGCGCTCAGGTCAAACACATCCTTCACACATGCTTCTCACAAACACACACGCAGTACTCGTATATCGTCACGGCCGTATATGCATCTGCCGGTGAACTCTGCTTGTATTTCATGGGTGAGGCAGCCAGCATGCAGATTGATGGTGATTGTGACAGCTTATCCACGATGCTCTGCTTTTGCTGGCTATGCTACCAATGCCTCTGAGTGTGTGTGTGAAGGTTATTTAACTTTAGCACCTGGGAGGAAGGGGAAGCATATAAGCACATATATAAAACGTTCATTTTGGATACAGCAGCGATTATATGGCGTCCAAACTGGTAGCAAAGAAAACTCCCAATGAGATCTCTTTAATATCTCAGTTGTTTCTCCTAGACAGCGATGAGACAACATGGAGAGACCTCTTAGACGTTCTCAGATTTGACGTCTCCCAGTAACCTCAAGTTGTCTCGAGAGTTTCACAAAAATGCCAAAGTTCGCAATCAAGAGTCAGGGATCTCAGAACTAACTCAAGTTCTCATCAAATGAGTTGAATGGCTCTAAATGCTTACTGTATGTCAAGTATTGTCTTATTTGTATCAATTTTCTTTCTCCATTAAGACTTCTGAGCGATGAAAGCGCAACCGCTGAGCAATAAAACTTCCTGTCAGTTGCTAGCCTACAGTAATATGAGGATCTCCCACTTCTTGACAGCGCAGATATAAGCACAACCTTTTCTAAACAATTGCAAAAGATAACAAATATATAAAGCAGCGATGATGAGAGAGGCGATATACTGGAAACCGCTTTATCACCCACGTGGCGTGATTCATAAATTACCGTGAAATAGTGTTGCGTGATATCACGGAGTGAAATACTGCTGTTGTCTCTACCTCTGTGTAACAGAGATGATGCAAAGCGTCAGATTTATCAGGGAAATCTTCAGAGTTGTAAATCCTTTTCAGAGTCGCTATCTCAGACAGAGAGGGGCAGGAATAAAGGATGACAAAGCAGGCCAAATTATGTTTCACTGTGCCAAGCGCGAGAAGTGCAAGAGAAAAACGAATCTTGTTTTCAACCTCTCACCTTCGCTTGGTTTCTTGGCACGATACTCGCTCGTGGAAGCATTAGATCACACAGAGAAAAGTACAGAATGTGATCTCGGCGCCCTTTGCTGAAGTCTTTGTTAATATGTGTGCCGAAGTTACGGAGTTTGATGTCTGCTAGGGCTCAGACCTATTGATTTAACATGACGGCTTTTAAAATGGTGTAATAAGGCTTTGAGTAGGCAAAAAACGGATTGGTTTGGCTCCGTACACAATCAGATAAAAATAAAAAGTGCCTTGATTTACCTTTGACACGGCATGTTTTTCAAGGACAAATGCACTGACGTGCGTTTGAAAGGGAATGTTTTCCCTAGAGAGACACATTTCGATTGTTTTCTTATGCAAAACGCATTGGCACAGCTGTCGCACAGAAAC
This sequence comes from Spinibarbus caldwelli, assembly GCA_039654775.1. Lineage (NCBI taxonomy): Eukaryota > Metazoa > Chordata > Actinopteri > Cypriniformes > Cyprinidae > Spinibarbus > Spinibarbus caldwelli. Next base: position 4,885,519 of record CM077245.1, read on the forward strand.
CAGGACAACAGATCCTAAAATCAAGATTAAAATGCATCTTCGTTCAAATATTTGTAAAAGTAATACTTTGTTAGCCAAATAAACCCAAATCATGGCCTGTACATACCTAATTACGTTTGTTTCAATGAGTCAGAACAAATCAAATTTGACTTGAGAGCCAAAGCGTAATGTATTTTAATGGCTTAATGTGTTTACAGCGTCAAGCACTCGATTCCCATTCCATGATGCAAAAAGCATCAGCTTGTGAGCGTTTGTGTTTAAAAGCACAGTAGACTGGTAGATTGACAGATTTAGAAACATGGCAGCCACTTGACCGGCTTCCCCTCTCACTTTATTCCAGCTACGGCTAACAGGCTTACGTAACGTTCAAGCATGCAAGGAGCCAGTGTTTCGCTAATATTTATCACAGAACACTTTCCATACGGTCCCTCGTAACACCACTTCAGTCTGTGAAAATATAATCGCAGCGATTGTTCTGTTTAAAGCATTTGCATTGGCTTCTCACTTCATCTGAAAGGCAATCAACTGTAATTACTTTTTATATAGCGAGAATTGTGCTTGAAGTTTGTACATGTTGGATAAGAGGTAAGACTGTGTTGAAATAGTAGTTCAAGGACAGAGGAACACAAAAAAGGTGGGAATGCTAGAAGGAAGGGACTTGGGAAAGGGAGAATCTCAGTGCATGAACATCATAGAGTAAGAGGTGTGGATGATGCGACTGCATTCATAAAATGAGCAAGTAATGGAAAAAGACCATTTCGGGCCACTCTACATCCCTGGCATTACATCATTATGTCTTTTCCTGCTTTAATTATATGTTCCTAATTGTCTGTTCCTCCGGCTCCAGGCTGTTTCCTGCTCCGTAAAGGCCCATTTCTCCACCCTTGACGCGTCTTAGCGCTCCTGCCTGCTGACAGCGAGTTCTTCTTCCATGCATCCCCAGACACTTTCAGAATGCACCTACTTTCCTGCCAGCAAAAGCACGGTGACAGGAGCACAGAGACTTGAGGATATCTGGCATTAAAAAAGAAGCAGGACCGAAAAGAAAGAACAAATCCTTGATTGGGATTTTTTTTTTTTTATTATTATTATTGAAATCACTTGACGTTTACTACTCTGAAACCATCCAGCATTTTAAGTTGGAACGGAACCCTGAGGGGCCAAAGGAATAAGTGTCATCCAATCACACGAAGATCCTTTGATTTCAGATCACACAGAGAGGATCCTAAGCGATACTATTCAACGGGAGATAATTGAACTTCCTGCCTGCAGGCAGCTGAAAATGGAGAACTAGAGGTTCAAGTGGTTTTTCTGGGGAATATGTTCAAGCACCCTGCCACTCGGAATCAGATTGCAGGCCGGTTCTGACGGCGAACTTCTAGCGATCAGTGGCGTTTGGTGTTTTTTCCCCACTTGTTATGTCCAGTTCTGAGAAGGAAAAGACTGATTTTGGGATTTTGTATTAGACCTCAATCAGATCTCAACTTTTAGACTGACATTCAACAGTTTTACTGTGTAGGTCTAGAAAGAAAAACAAAGAAAGAGAGATCAGATGGTATGCCTTGGATTGACAAGGCCGTTCTGCAACTGGGGCAAAAATGAAAAAATTATTGCATGCCTTAGTTTTACTATTCAGATTCAGGTAAATTGAAAGACAGAAGGATATCAAGACCAAAGAAAGCGAAAAAAGGGGAGGGAGGGGGCCAGATGCCACAGATCGTCGCCAACTCCTACCTTTTGATAAGTTAAGCTTTTTTTTTTTCAATTTTCATCTTCTTTTCATCTTGAAAATTAGATTTTTTTTTTTTTTTTTTGTTCTTTTTTTCTTCCAGATCACCCTTAAGACTGTAAGGGAGATTGTAACACATTGCAGTGACTGAGATAGGGTAGGGAAAAGGAGGGAGAAGCTTTTTTTTTTCCCTGGCTGAAACAGAATTTTCTGTTGGCTTCTCATTTTTGCAGTTTTAGGTATTTATCTTGTCACTCCATCTCCGTTTTTATCGCCTTCTCCGTGCCTCTGGGAGAACAAAGGAGAGAATTGAGTTATTTCATCTCCGCTGGAATTTTTTTTGCCTTCCCGACTGATTTTTCTTCTGTACTCCTGTTTACCCCAGACAAAATGCTGTTGTATCTCAAGTCAAAATCAGGAACCTGATAGTGTTTGGCAAAAGGCTCCACAAGGAGAGCCAGGCAACAAGAACAAGAGACGGAAATCTTCTGAAGCCTAACCTCCGATCTTAAAAAAGCGTGAGATCTGCTTTTGCCCTCCCCGCTCCACCACCACCACCCCCCCTTTCCTATCCAGTTTCAGAGGTGTCCTCGGATATTCCTTCCTCTTTTTCCCCGGAATCTGTCAGCATTCCCGACGGGACGCAGCCAGCTTGTATCCGTGCCAATCCTTTGATGTTAGCTCCCGGTGTCGTCTGCTTCATTCTGTGAGTAGATCGCACTCTCTCCGCCCGTCTGTGCGAGTGTGTGCAGTCATGTGTGCATGTGTGTATTTGATTTTGGCTCCATATGGTGTTCAATCCCCTGTGTATCTGTGCTTATCTATCGTCTGTTTGTGTGTGTACGTCTGGGTGGGTGTTTAACTTGGATGTGTACGCTATGCGAAGGTAAAAAAGAGTCAAGGTTAATGGCACAGGCTTCTTTGCTGGGCTACTCATGCAAATAGTGCATAGCTTGTTTTCCGTAATGGACAAATATATGTTCTGCTGCAGATATAGTGTGTTTGTAGAGGCACGTATGTAGCAGGTGTCACGTAATGCGTAAAGCGTAATGTTCTCGTGTGCATGTACCTTTTAGGCTATAGGGTGACACCAGACCATGATTAGTTCCCGGAGGTTGTGCTCTAATGAATGCAAATTGATGTAGATACGCTGAATGGAAGATAAAATACTTTAGTGGAATGTCTTTTCATAAAACAAGCTCAATAGAGTGGCATATTTATTCTCTGTACAAAATGCATGTGTCTTCGGCATGAAGTTTATGTACAATGGAGAGGGAGCGATTCATGGAGTAAGCTGTGACGATAGCTATTCGTAATAAATGTGACTGACAATGCCGTTGTGGCGAGAAATGATTGTTTTTGTTTTTTTTCCTGCTTTGCCCCCCAGATTGAACAGCTGTGGTCTCTGTCTCTTCTCTCAGCCTTTTTCCCATCACTTGCTCAATCAGTGTCTGGACCTCACTTGTGGCCGGCCAATAATTGAAAAGCTATATTGATATTCTGCTCGAGGGAGATGGAGGGGAAAAAATACACTTTTATTTACAGTTAATTGCATGGAGTGCGATACAAAAAGTACTTGTGAAACACATTAGGTTTGAGCATCCTTTCTGGTTAATTGTTTCAATGCTGTTAGCTGGGCTTGAGAATAACTAGAAGGTTTTTTTGCTTTACTGTGGGCTGACCATGACTCGTTGTCTGGCTGGTAATAAGCTTTGGGGAGATAAAAAATTATGCCGACAGGGCAACAATATTGACAAAACTGGAGTTTTTGCGTGGTGGGCCACAGTTCAAGGAGGATGTGCATATCAAATGACAATTGAATTGAATTGAAAAAATGTTGCAATAGTGCAGATGTGGAGGTGTTCCTTTCAAAGAATCCGTTTTAGGCCAGAGATGTGATTCATTTACCACCTACATTGTTCTTAATCGTTAAAAAGGCAGTTTTGCTTATACAGGAAATGTAGGATTTCTGTGATGGACTAGCTTTGTAAAAGTCTTTATTCTCATGTGCTTCCTGTGAAATGACACCTGTTGGTTTGCTGCCTCCTGTTGAAAGTGTGTGGTTGCTAAAGTTAGTGGTAATCTCACAGTCAGAGTGGGCCCTTTCCCAAAATGCCATGTGTTCCTATCTGTAGTCCTGGCACTGCACAGGTCATCTGCTGCCATACCGGTCAACATCTGTTGCACTCTTGATCATAGCAGGTCCAGGCTATATTGCTTGCAATTTGCATGCTCATATTTTGCTCATTCATTCCAGAGAACTCCTGCAGGAAACTCTTCATGCAAAAGAAGATCTAGATATTGCAGTATACGTGCAAAGCACATAATACAGATCACAATATGCATCATAACATCTGCTCAGACAGATTTTGAATCTGTGTTGTTCTGCCTACAGTAACTTTTCTTTTTTTCACTAGAATTATAATATTTCCACAATATCTAAAGGACTGTAGCAGCAATGTATTTTGGTATATGGTTGACAGAAAAGGTGAAAACCTTAAAATAAAAATGACTTATCTGTACTTTACCAAGTTTAGTTATTCAGTAGCATGGTGAATAGTTTATCTGTTGTTGCCCACATATCCTATCTTCATAACTAACTAGCTGGTGAATATCAGGGTTCCAAACGTTTGACCAATGAATTGCCATGATATTTACAATAATTTGTGATTACTTTTTAAATGAATTTCAATAATTTTATACAGATTACACTCTAAACAGTAGCTTAAAGACACTAAAAAATTTAAGTACAAAATAATGGTTTACTATAGAAATGTGTTATAACTTTTCTGTATTTTCTTCTTGTTTTCCATTTCCATAATTTCTTCTTCTTATTATTATTTTTAATCCCCATGACTACACTCTAAAAAAAAAAAAAAAAAAAAAAAAAGGTGCTATATAGCACCAAAAGTGGTTCTTTGGCTCGTAATCATAGGGGAACCACTTTTGGTGCTATATAGCACCTATTCTTAAAGGTGCTATATAGCACCATAAGAGGTGCTATATAGAACCATTAGAGGTGCCATATAGCACTTTGTCAAATGGTGCTGTTTTGAACCATAAGAGGTGCCATATAGCACTTTTTCTCAAAAATGGTGTTCAACAGTGGTTTTTTGGCTTTTAATCACAGGGACACCTCGTTTGGTACTATATGGCACATATTCTTAAATATAAGAAGCTTTATAGCACATTTGTCAAATTGTGTGATACCGAACCATTAGAGGTGCCATATATGACTACTATAGATGAGCCAATATGGTTCTAAATGACACTTTTACTTAAAAGATGAATGATAACTAATTGTTTCTTACCAAATTGCGGCTTTAAAGATTAAAAATCCTGTACTAAATGCTTACTGAGAAACAAAATACATCACACTTTCAAAACCTTTTAATTTCTTTCTTTCAGCAGCAAATAAAATGAGTGCTGACAAGCCAGGGAATATACATATACAACATCACAATATACGGGGAGTTGTTGTTTTATACACATACAAAATAATGCAACAAGCTTGAAATGTACATTTTTGAAGAAGAGAGAGTCCTGGTTTACACTATATATATATATACATACACACAGTCAGGTCCATAAATATTGGGACATCGACACAATTCTAACATTTTTGGCTCTATACACCACCACAATGGATTTCACATGAAGATGTGCTTTAACTGCAGACTGTCAGCTTTAATTTGAGGGTATTTACATCCAAATCAGGTGAACGGTGTAGGAATTACAACAGTTTGCATATGTGCCTCCCACTTGTTAAGGGACCAAAAGTAATGGGACAGAATAATAATCATAAATCAAACTTTCACTTTTTAATACTTGGTTGCAAATCCTTTGCAGTCAATTACAGCCTGATTACAATTACAGAGAATACTTTTTGTACGCAAAGAAAATAAAAATAATGACTTTATTCAATAATTCGTCTCCTCTCTTGCGTACAAAAAGTATTCTCGTCGCTTCATAAAATTCAGATTGAACCACTGATAGCAGATGGACTATTTTGACGATGTTTTTTATACTTTTCTGTGCTTTGACAGTGTAATTTACTTGGCAGTCAATGGGACTGCCAAGTTATAGTCACAAGCCTCCCAGTTTTCATCTAAAATATCTTAAATTGTGTTCCGAGGACAAACGAAGCTTTTACGGGTTTGGAACGACATGGGGTAAGTGATTAATGACAAAATTTTCATTTTGGGGTGGAGTATCCCTTTAATAGTGTGTGAGTGAAATTACTGAAAATTAATAATACACAATCATGTGCAAAATAAGTTGTAAGTTGTACTGAAGTACTACAGTATCTTTCACTCTTTCACTGCCAACAGTGTACTAACATTTCTGTAACTTCTTCAGGATTTAAAAAACAATAGAAACTGCAACTAGACCAGGAAGAGGCCCAGAAATATAGAATATTGACTTACAGTGACAGGAAGTAGTGTAAATCTGTGAAGGAATGTTCCGTGTAGGGACCATGTCAGTCAGAGCACAGTTCATTCATGGAGCTCTTTTCTAACAAGCTCATGATCTGAATCAGGTGCGTTAAATAAGTGAGACATGCAAAACATGTGGGGGCAGGTTGGCAGGACTGGAATTGAGAACCGCTGCAACAGGAGGATTCCCAGTGCCGTCGAGATGTCCTCACTCTCCTCTGTGATTACCTGTCCATCCAATGTGAGCACAATGTGGTCATACTGCATGAGATGACCCTCCCTACAGCCTTTAAGCTTCATCTTAGGTGTTGAGATGGGCTGGTCTGAGAATAGCCCTGGGGGAGAGGGGATAATAGCATTTATTTGCAAGGCAAACCTTATGAGTTAAATTACTTTTAACTACTGTCATACAAATGCTCAAATACTTTTGGCCATGAACTGAAAATTAACAATTTCTCTTCAGTTTGATAGCATAGTTTGTATAGACCATCAAATAAAAAACTAATGTTTGCATTGAAATCATCTGAATAACAAAATGTGCAATAAGTGTAGTGCTTTGATTAGATTGTGTTTCACACACTGTAGTCAACTGTTCATGGCTCACCTCAACTTCAAACACCAACCCCGGGTCCTCCTTGAACAGAGCAGGCAAGAGCAGAAAAGCTGCTTCCAACTGTAAGCCTTTAAACAAAATAACCTCATTAGATTAACATAACATGGTGGATGCTTTTCCCCCATTTTATTTTTTATTTTTTTTTTACATCCATTACTGTATATAAGACAGATAAATACAGGAAAAAAGACAGGTATGATCTCAGGCAGAGAGGTAGGGTGTCAGTCAGTGGCACAATGAAAAACTAAGCAGTAATAATTTAATTACCTTTTTTCAGTCTGCCATCGTCACAGTCATCAATCATGCACCTGAACTTCTCCTTCAGGGGACTCCGCAAAACTTGAAGGACTCGGGGTGTCATTACAGAGAGCTGTGTGAGAATTTGTTGGTCCACATGAACATTGGCGTGGTCTCACAGATCCGAAAGGAGCTTATGTTAAGAGGAAGGCAAAGGAGGAAAGACATGTATTAAAATATAGTCATAACTCATACAATTAAATGAGGCGGCAATTGACACACTACTGTACTGAGCATTTTGGCCAGTCTGAAACACAGAAACTCAGAGAGAGTCTCCTCTGTGCTATATTTGGACACAAAATTTGTCCGATAGCATTTTATCAGCACCATCCTTTCTTTGAGGAGCTCTACATTTGGTCTAAGCTGCTCTGTTTCCTCCTTCATTATACGCAGATGTTCCTTGATGCTTTGTTAATTTTCTCCAGCATCAACCGATTAGGGTAGTTTAATTGTTAAAAATGGGGGCTGTCAATAAAATGTTAAAAAAAAAACAAAAAAAAAAACAATCTTTAGAAAATCTTTAGTCGAGGGCAGCCCTACTAGAAAGAGTCCAGACTTCTAATTATTATTAGGCAAATAACAAATATTAATGATCAAAAAGTTATGCATGACAATCAATAATCTTAAATATGTAAATGTGGCTTACCCATGTCTGTTATTTGTCCTAAAAATGTTAACAAGAGCTCTTTTCATCCAACTTGACAATGTACTGATGATTTTATACTCAAACAAATTTCCTTTTGATTTTTCAATTATTTCAGCATGAACCATCTGTAACATTAGAGGAATAATTTACTCAAAATGTAATTCCAAACCCATGTAACTCACTTTTGATGAACACAAAACACATTCTTAAAAAAAGCACCCACAAAAACCTAAAATTTAAAAGTAAGCATATGTAAGTCATGTCATATCTTATGAGGTGACAAAATCACTTTTTAATTTTTTTTTTTTTAACTCACTCAATATAGAAAGTTTGAGTATACTGTAAAGTTATTTCAAATGAATATTCGAAAATAGCACTCAAATCCAGTAAATCGACATCCAAATAACTCAATGTACATTCACGAGGCATGCAAGTTTACAATGGTTTGATTTGTCAATATGATGTTACAAAAAGCATTGTAAATGAGGTATAACACTTACTTTAGGTCTCTTGTTGATAACTGTAACCTCTTTGCCTGCTCCGCATCGTGAATCAAAGCAAATGTCTCTCTTAGAAAAGTTTAGGAGCGCACATCACATAAATGTCTTTGTAAAACAATATGATGTTATAAATACATATTGTGAATGGGGTAAATCACTTACTTTTGGTGTTTTCCAAAAAGTAACAACATCTCAGTCTTCTCAGTATCACGAGTCAAAGAAAATTGTCTATGAGAAAAGTTTAGGACTGCACAGCACAAAAATATCGTTATAAAATAATATAACATCATAAAATACATATGTAAATGAGACTAAACACTTACTTTCAGTGTTATCTCTGTTAAAACCTCCGTGTCTGCACCGCGAGTCAAAGGAAATGTCGTCTGAGAGAAAGGTTTCGGCCATTTAAACACACACAGCATATAAATATCACTATAAATCAATATGTTATAAAATACATATTGTTAATGAGATAAAACACTTACTTTCAGTGTTTTCCTGTTAAAAATCAACCTCCTCGTCAGCTCCGCACCACGAGCCGCACACACAGCACAGAAATATCATTCTAAAACAATGTGATGTTGTAAAATTAATACTGTGTGAATAACATAAAACACTTAACGTTAATCTCTGTATTTTCCGTCCTCGTTTGCTCCGCGTCGCGATTCGTGGGTCAAAGAAAATGGCGACTTTGAGCAAAGTTTCAGCCCTTTTAGGCGCGCAAAGTACGTAAATGTCCCGGATGTAACACCTTCTTCTTGTTTGATGGCGAATAACTCCACATATCGCCACCTGTTGTACTGGATAACTGGTTGTGGATAATTCAACACCAGAGCTTTAACTCTTTACTGATTTTACTTTTATATGGTATGTGTAAATGAGTTACAGAGATATTTTATTTTGTGTATGTTCATTAAATAAAAAAATATTGTGTGTGTGTATATATGTATATGTGTGTGTATATATATATATATATATATATAATAAATTAAAATCTGATGTACAGTTAGTAAATTAAGTTTAATTTACTGCAATTACAAAATTTGGAGTATAATGAAGTGAGGTGTGGGCAAGTATGGTAACCCATACTTGGAATTTGTGTTCTGCATTAATCCCATCCAAGTGCAAACAGAGTTAAAAAAAAAAAAAAAAAACTTAATGGCTGGCTTAATGGCTTCTTTATGTACAGCAGTGGTGCTCTATAGCACCTTAACCTCCCCAAAGAACCGCTGAAGAACCATACAGTACTTAACAGGTTCTTTATAAGGTAACGGTGCTATATAGCACCTCAACCTCCCCAAAGAACCGCTGAAGAACCTTTTTTTTTTTTTTTTTTTTAGAGTGTATGACTTTGGAGAAATCATATATTTAAATGGCTTTATACTTCTAGATTTCAGTGACATTTCTAGTCACTTGTGAGTCATAAATCAAGTTAGAAAAAGAAATGCATGGTTCAATGGTTCAGAAAAAATGGTTCACTATAATTTTTCCCCTAATATTTCTTTCCCTAATATTTCTAACATTTTTTTCCTTCATTTTTTTTTTAAATTTATTTTATTACAATGACTGTTTTTATAGACTTGGAAATCTTTTTTTTCTTTTTTTACTCATGCCTGTGGCATACAAACAGCTACCAATAGACACACTGGATGAATAAATCTGTCATCTGTAGCTTTGTGGGGCTGTTGGTCAGATATTCTGGTTTTGTTGGAAGAGCAAATCTTAGTCAACAGTGTTCAATTGAGCGAGATACTTTTTTTTTTTTTCTCTCGCCTGTTCTCCCCGTCTTTCATATTCTCCATTTGCCTTTGCAGCCACCATTCCTTTATTCTTCAAGTCTCTTTCTCCGTCTAGCTTTATCTTCCAGTTCATGTAGAATTCAGGGGTCAGAAATACACATATTCTTGCTGTGGTCACAGACTGTGCCACAGAGAGATGAGAGGGAGAAAGAGGGAGGACCAGTGCTTGAGAGCTAATCCATCACCACAGTCAGTGCCGGGTTCCCTTGTGTGTGTGTATGAATGAGAGGGAGAGCACACAGACACCGTATGAAACAATGCTGTCCAAATATTAAAGCCCTGCTTTAATAAGCTTTGCCTGCAGCCCCTGGATTTGTTACAATGGCGATTAGAATGTCACATAGAAAAGTCAGTACTATAGTTTTTCCTCCTTTATTTACGCACCCTCATGTCATTCAAAACCCCTGATTTTCTTTCGCAGAGCACAAAAGAGCTGCTCTTTAACGTACAATAAAAGCGTACAGTGACCACGAGCTGTCAAGCTACAAAAAGGAAAAAAATGTAACATGAAAGCACCATAAAAGTTGTCCATATGACTCATGCTGCATATTCCAAGTCTTCTGAAGCCATGCAATACAGACCAAGTTGTTAAAAAATTCCCATCTGCTGCAACTCTCAGATCTCATCCGTGTCCATGTGCATTCAAGTACGACACTTCAAGTTTGGTATCTATGACACCAAATGGCATTGGTTCTTGTTTGGCTGATCATGATGTGCCAGGTACTGAATATGTGGACTGGCAAATGAGTTTTGAGAGCTAAGGCAGAGGGGGAGATTTCCAGTGGCAGTCCATAATCATTGTATGTTCTCACTGTATATGGAAAAGAGCAGCCAGTACATTCTGCCTAACCTTTCCTATTGTTTTTCACAGAATAAAGAAAGTCATATGATTTTGAAACAGCATGAGGGTGAGTAAGTGATGACAGGATTTTCCAGTGAGCTATCTATTTTCAGACTACTACATTTTTGAAACGATAGACAAGCTCCAAATGGTATTTATTCAGAAGTACTGTTAAATATCACTTGGTTTCCATGTTCAGGTACAGTACGTGTATTTAGGAAGCAGCTTACCTAGTGAAAGTAGAAATAGTTCTATCAGTTGGCAAAACCTGTCAGTGAAAAAAAAAAAAAAACAGTGTCCAAGAACAGGAAAAATGTGTTTTAGACATTCTCAAACAGTTGCTTTTATCTGTGCTGAAATATTCTAAAATTTTAGAAATGTTCATAACTTTTCAGTGATTTTTAAATATTAATTTAAATATTATTATTTTTTTTACATTTACAGTAGTTTAAATGTATCAGCAGTTATAAATTGTGGTTTGAGCATAATCTAAAAATTGCTTTAGTTGCTTTTCACTTGCTTTACCTGTTTTATTTGTAAATAGATTTTGAAATTCATAGCCCATATCATCCTTTTCACTCGCTAAAGGAGCAAGGTGCAATTTTTCCGGAAAGTATTTAAAATGATAGCTACTTTCAATACTCAATGTAATCTCTACAAATGAGTCAAATACATTTTGCATGTATAAAAACAGAAATATAGTTCTGAAACCAAATCCTGACTGTAGGTGTACAAAAGTGTTTTGTTAGATATCAAAGTACATTATTAATAATTAATCCTGCTCTGCTGGAGCTACATACTGTTTAACAATGAAATCTGCTTCAGTGCTAATCACCAGACTTTCACCACAAATGAAGTGTAATTCTACTTACTAAAGAAAATATGGGAGGAATGCTGTGACTTACAGGTGGTTTACAGTAGATACAGTAATGTTTAAATGTAAGCTATTGTGTTTATTCATGGCAGTGAATTGCTTGTGTCATGATACACTGCACCCTTCCTTTTGTTGCATTTGAAATAAGCATGGAGAACTTTTATTAAGTGAGATGTTCATTGTCAAGGAGACTTGAGAAGACTCTTACATACTAAGGGCTTTGAATACAATCTTAGTGTGAGCTGACCTTACCACTCTCTCTGTATATCCTCTTAATAGCGTACATCTTTTATACCTTCTGCCTAGCTCGCCTGCAGGTTGAGTTACCAGTTGTCCAAAGTCAACAGATCTAGTCTCAGTTTCTTATAACTGACAGATTAAAAACTGCTATTGATTAAAAAAGGCACTTCTATAGATTTTATCCTGACCTTGTCAGGTCTTGGTCTTCATATCTATATTTAGGCCCATGCATGAATCTCTATCACTACCGAGCCTTCAGTTTTCCTCAAATAGCTCAGAGCTAGCATGAATCTTGTTCTTGGCAGTTTTTGGTCTGGTGAATGTACATGTATTTTTCTACAGGACAGGCACTAGGGGCCATCTCATTCACCGTGAGGCGGGCTGATTCCTGGCTTTAATTACACCAGCAGATCCCAAGGCTAAGGACAGCCAATCACAGGTTCATAAAAACTGGCCTTGGAGTGCATTTCATGTCCATGTGTGGAAAGCAAATTGGGGGGGGGGGGACGTAAAGGCCTTTTGGGATGAGCAGCACAAGAAAATCAATATGTGCTGTCTAATGTATACACGAGCAGGGAGACCATCCTCACCTACCCAGAGGCTTAAGTTTTAGATCAAAGGACCTAAAGAGACTAATCTTTGCTTCTGCTAGTAGAGGGTACGATGGAGCTGAGCAAAACAAGAGGAAAAGGGCGTAAAGCATACAACAGTACGGTGTCAGAGAAAGTTTACCATGTGGATTAACTTATTACACTGCCATTCTGGCCTATTTTAAGCTAACAATTGGATATTTTATCATGCAAACATCACCAATTGTTGGAGGATCTATGTTAGGAATGTGCAAAACTTCATATTTTTAACAGCTGAATAGCTGTAGGTTGCCTTAACAACTATCGTGGCTAATTGATATGGAAGCCCTGTGTAATTAGGCTGCTTTTAAGCTGAACATGTTTATTAGGAGGCTTTTATATAAGGACTCTGACCAAATGGAAAAATATGCAGGGGTCTCTATAGGCAGTTTGAAAAGTTTGACTATTTTTAGATTTTCTTAAAGATGCAGGGTGCTCAAAAAACCACGTACGTCTGAATGTGCAAGGAGAAAGTTTTAATATTCACAGCTAAAAGTCATCATGCTAATTAAAGCACCACTGCTGTCAAAGCTAAAAATACATAAGATATAAATATCTGAGCAAAAGATTCATGCTTGGACTGCTTAATTCATGATTTAATTTTTTATTTTTTTTATCCACTACCTTAGATATTTACAGCTTCCTTCAGGTAAATGAGCTTCTGCATTGATGTTTGGCATTTGGTTGCGTAAACATGCTGTGAAATGAAGTTTAACATACAGTCGAAACAATTGGCCTATAAACTACCTAATGGAAATAATTTGCTGTTAAAATCTGCAGGGAATCTCATCCTATTATAAGACTCTTAGGATATTAGCCTGCTATAACATATACAATTCCACCCGCCTAAGCATGTTCAGAGGACAATGTCATCATCGCTCTACCACGGAGTAAAGAAGCTCATTATAAAACTCCATGATTGGTCATTTCACATCTATCAGCAATTTTCCAGTGTAAATGAATGTCTTCGGTGGAGGACGCACACAGTATTGCCGGTCTTAGATCATTATAAAGTAAATCGTGTGCTTTTATATCTGTTCTTTTTTCATATTATGTTCATATTATGTGAAATAAGGCTTGCATTATTTTAATTAACCTCCTGCATACATTACATAATTTAAGTTTCTCCTCATTATAAACCCATATATATAGGTGGCGTCCATTAGAGGGCCTTTTGCACACAGACATATTGAAAGTGCCTGCTGTTATCTAGCACAGATATCGAGGGATTGGCTTCTCCCAAGTGACACCAGAGTAATTTGGGACGCAGACCTGAAGGATGAGGGACTCAGACCTGAGTCCTCCTGGATGGTAGTCCCCAGGGCCCCATCTCTTCCTCCATCTCAGCCACCTCAGGTTTCCCTTGAGTTTTTGTACAATTTGAAAAATATAACAGGGATTGCTAGTTAATCTTTTGTTTCATATTTTCTCATCTCCAGCTTTAGACTCATAAAGTAGAGCGTGCTCTGACAGCCCGCAGCACGCAGCTCTAATCTGGGGAGGTTATTCCAAGGATGCTCAGTACCAAGCGAATTTCCCAGTGGCCGCAGACCTCTTTAAGCCGGGGCCTGGCGGAGCCATGATGGCACCCAATCAAAGCGCATCGATCTGCTGTCAGCTTGAGGTATGAGTTGGAGAATAAGTAGAAGCACAGGCCTGGGTGCAGATTTAGCTTTGCTTCAGACTTAAGGAAGGCATGATTGAAGACCAGAAAGACCGTTCTGAGGTCAGGGGAAAAAGGGCAGCTTTCAGCAGGGGACATTAAGTGCCTCCTCTCTTAACTTTATAGACTATCTACTGTACGACAACAATGGTACTTTATAAAGGTAGTATGTTAAGTATGTTTACATATAGACAAAGTGTTTTTTTTTCTTTTCCTACTCTTGCATGAAATCAAAATGTCAGAGTACAACTGACAGTTCTTTCATGTAATTGTGCTCTTTAAGAGCTCTGACTAAAAAGGTCTGTCTGCACTGTAGAAACGGTACACTGTGACATCTCTTTGAATATGATGTCTTTGTACAATGTTTTTTTTATAGCTTAAATCACTGTCGTAATTGTACAAAAGTCTTCTATAATTTAGCTGACTATGAATGCATACGCTGCTGTTCAAAAGTTTTTGTTGTCGGAAAGATTTGGCTGAATTTATTTGATCACAAATACAGAAAAAACAGTAAAATAATATTACCATTTGAGAGAAAAGTGTTTTCTATTTTAATATATTTTTAAATGTAATTTATTCCTGTGGTGCAAAGCTGAAGTTTCAGCATCATTACTCCAGTCTTCAGTGTCACATGCTTCTTCAGAAATCATTCTAATTAATATGCTGATTGAAAACCATTGTGCTGCTTAATATTTTGTGGAAACTTCTGTCTGCTTCAGTGGAAAACAGTGCATTCAGGTATTGCTAACAAAATCGAACCAAATTATTTTCATGACGTTTTGTTTTTGAATGTATGTTTTTCCACCGCAGCAGACAAAACACTGCTCTAAAATATTCTGACAGTTCAGTCCAGTGTAGCTACTAGTGAAGTTCATTTCCTGAACCAATGTTTTTTATGAGCCAATTAATTTTCTGAATCAAAAACATATAATATAGTTCCACTTTTATAGGCTGATTTATATCTGAATGATTTTATTTTATTCCATTATGTTAAGATCTGAAATGACTGCTTAATTTGGCAACAGATTGCTCAGAAATTCTCTTTCTTTGTTTCCCCACATTTCTTTCTCAGAAGTACTTCTGTTGAGAATCCAGTTAGAATCAGAATCATTATAATTCCAGTCCCTAAATATTAGTGTACTAAAGAGTTAGTTTTTTCATGCTTTTGAGCTTATAGAAAACATTAGCATTTGTAAAGGAACTGAATTTACTGACTTATTAATTTTCAGATCAGATTAAATTACCAGGTCACTGACAGTTGACGTCAGGCTTTGGTAAAGAAGCATCAAACTATGCTTGCCCAAGACAGCAATCTGGTTAATATGCATAAACAATTTAATACATTTACATTGCTGTGTAAATATGATTGGAAATGTTAATGATGCAACAGTTTAGTATGCATAAACAAGCCCCTTACATTAATGTGCTACACAGTTCGCTTATTTGTAAAAGTAATTGATTTGGTTAATGACGATGTCTACCTCTAATAAGACATTTCATACTTGCTCAGTATTAGTTTTATATTCCCTGCACTCTGTTCACTTCTTACCTTTGGGCTTAGCTAAAAGTGTAACCGGTCTGCATGTTACACATGTCATATTTCTCAGTGTAGCTGTTTCAGTCTAGCCTTAATGGTGTGATTACCTGCACAAAGATAATTTGAGACTGACAAATAACACTGGAAAGAAAATTAAGTGTTGCTTTGCATGGTGCTAAAATGCTTATTTTTCTCTTAGTTATATCATTAATTTGGGATAAAAGTTGTTTGAAGCAAATTTACAAACTGTTACATGACTGTGTATCTGGCCAGAGCATCTGTGATGATTTGGCAGGCATAGTGTGCTTTGCTAAATATAATTCAATATCAGTTGAGCACATTTTTAAGTTATGTTCTGTGTGCTGATTTTTGGGTTAAATTTAAGTTTGTACAATTTCCTTCTGTAGTACGTTAGTATGAAATAACCCAGTGAAATACTTTTTGAAAAGATTGAAGAGATTGTGTAAACACATAAGAGTGAAATAGTCATGTAGAATAGATCATGTAGCTAAGATCAGCTGGTGCAAAGGTACTGTAAGCCTCCCATGGGCAGTTCAGGCTACAACACAAGACATTTTATAGCTAGAAGTGGTCTTACTCTGTTAGTATGGTATAGTATTTTCCTTATGTGCTGGTGTCTGCGACATTTTGCCATAGTTTCAAAGCTTATTTACTAGTGTGGGTGGTGGAAACCGTGTGAAGAGACATGGCCAGTTGGCTCAGCGGGTTTCAGACTTGTTTGTACGTAACAGGCACAGGAAGGACATCTTGAGAATTTTTTTTCGTATGGCTGGACTGTTCTGCTCCATGTTGGGGTCTCATACATAAACATAAGCAACGTTTGCTTTTGGTGTAGAAGCAGCTTGATCGTGGAGGTTGTGTACATCACTGTTTTGGGGCGAAAACACTATTTGGCACTAAGATTTGCTGCATTGTTTTCAGTATGAAAAAAAAAATCAATGGGGAGGCTATTCCAATTATTATTCTGTTGTCAAAGTAAGTCAGTTAAGGCCATTTTGCATTGTTTCCAGTTCATTTTCAGTGGGCACTGACAGAGGCACTGCTTTCCAAGCTTGTACACAAAAATTCTGCCGCTTTGTCATGCATGATTATTAGCGGCACACACTGCTCAAGATAAAACTATTTTATTGTTTTGCATCTGCCATACGTCACGTCACTGATCAATCAGAGGTCATTTTATGGCATTGTCTATTTTCACTGAGTGCATCCTTGTTAGCAAAGGCTATTGTCACAAACTGCTTCTACCACTGCTCTGATATTTTAACCTTAGTGCAAATAACATACTACTTTGCTTGTACAGTAAATGTTGTGTGAATAGCATCTATATCTGCACTTAGTGTGAACAAGATGCTATTTGTTGCGGTTTTTATATTGTGCTAACAATATCTACCAGTAAGATATTTTTTTGAAAGAAATTAATACTTTTTTATTCAGCAAAGATGCATGGAATTGATCAAAAGTGACAGTAAAGACTTTTACCCAAATGCAGCAAATCAGCATATTAGAATGATTTCTAAAGCATCGTTTGACACTGAAGACTGGAGTAATGATGCTGAAAATTCAGCTTTGCCATCACAAGAATAAATAAGTAATTGTAAAGTATATTACAATAGAAAAGTTATTTTAAATTGTAATAATGCTTCAGATTATGGTTGTACTATATATATTTTTTTATTTAATAAATGCAGCCTTTTGTGAGCATAATAGACATGTTGACCCTAGACTTTGGAATGGTAGTGTAAATTGCATCTCCCTTTTCACACTTGTCTGGCATGTTGCTTTTATGTGGTCAGGAACAGCGTTGATAAATTATTTCCCTTCAGTATGTCTGTACATCAGTCATTTACACCAGTTTCTGATAAATGTAATTTATTTCATTCATTTTGTTAGTTTTATTAGCTGTCACTTACATGCAACACAGAATACAATATTTACTGTAATAACCTCAATCAGAGATGCAATATGTGTTCATAGCGGGCAACATTACACTTGCACTGATGTGTGTACAATCAAATTTCAATAATGGAGTCTCTCAGTGAATATTCTGTTCATATTCACGCAAAATTTGTCCAGATACACTGTGTTGCGCATGACTTTCATGCTGTTTTGAGAAATCAAGCATAGGAATGTAAAATGCCTTTTAATCAATGAATCATTTTCTGAAAGCTAGGCTGATAAGAGCTACATCATCAGACTTGAGTCGATGAAGATCAGATCTTTACGAGATCATCTCATCTGCCTCACATGAGCTCAACTCATCCATGTGATGATCAGATCAATGAGCATGTGTAGTGGCCGTTCTGCATTGATTCTGTTCAGTGGAGGAGCTTTTAGTGGTCTTTACAAACTCTGATGACTTGAGTGGTTCATTGCACAGCCAAAAGCAGAGTCAAGTTGCACCCCCACTGTCACTAATATCTCCTATAATGAAACGCTGACCTCACCTCCAATCCTAGGGATCAAGTGTCTCGGGTTTAGTTTCTCTGAAGTGAAGAATCTCTGTTAAAAGTTTTTTTTCTTCAGTAAAGATCTGAAAGCATAGTGATTTATGATACTCCAATGCCATTGTGGTTGATTGAATAAATATGAGGAGCAAAGCTGGGATCTGTCCATTGGTTACTCTTCATTTATTGCCATTAAAAGGGAAGCTAAAAAAATCCCCGGTCTTATGATCCTATACGAGTCTTAATCCAGACTTTGATCACATTAAAAGAGTGCTAAAGCTCACTAACTCTCCTAACACCAGCAGAAATGGGCTGTGAGAGTATGAGCAGGAATACCGCAGGCCTCAGCCATCATATATGTGCTCATGTTGCTTGTCACATCTGTTATGCATGTATCATGCATACATTAATTTGAGTACAAAAGAGGTAGTCTGGAGCTTAAATAATGCATCACATTTGAGGCAACATTTTTCATCCAGGGCCAAAAAAATGCTTTTCAATCATAATTAAGCTTGACTTGAGGTTTTGTACAAGGCGATCAGCTCATAAGTCGGCTGTTAACACTGTGGGGGCGTCAGATGTCAGTCATTGTTCTCCTCTCACTCGCATTTAGACTTTGCAAGAAAATGAAACGCCAATTGCAATGCATTTAACTACATATTGTGACATTTTTATGTGAAAATGAACAATGTTTAGCATGAAATTATGTAGGCTGATGCTTTATTGTAATTATATATACATATTTTTTTTCTAGTAGAAGGATGGCATTTAATGACTTCAAAAAAATAAACATTAATACATACCTTTGATTTTTAATATTTCTATTGTACAGTAACCGTTATATATTACATACATTTTTAAGTGTCATCAGTTATTCAACTATAAAAGTGTTTTGAAATCCATGGGGGGAAACTAAACTAGTTGTAGGAACCAGTAGTGGAGAGAATTGTGTGAGACGCTGTACAGTCTACAATGGCAAAAATTCATTATCCGCACAATACTGTCTGTCACACACTGTTTTTGAATTATTTCTTTACATGCTGTGTACTATATCCAATTTCCAATATAATCTGCTGTGGCCTGCAGACAAAAAAAAAGCTGTTGTTTCGAAGCAAGGTTCAGATCTCCAAATGTTCAAATGTTTCAAAATGTTGTCAAGATAAAAACCCTGAGAGTGAAGATGCAGGATGTGACCGGTTGTCCGTAGACAGTTTTTCCTCCTTTTGTCTCTTTATTTTGTGAGCTAGATTCCTCTTGGCAGTTCCACCAGATTAATTGGTTGTGACATGACAAGCCACACTGAGACTCAATTTCAAGACAAGGCGAACATTATGAATACTCTAAAGCCTTAGATCTGATCTGAGGATTTGCACATGGCAAAGCAGTTTTGAGAGGCTGTGATTCACCAGAATGACGCGTCTGTCATCACCTTTGCGTTCTGCATTACAATGACAATGCAAATATAAATACATTTTCTAAAGAAAACACGAGGGGTGCTTGCCTTTTGAAAAATTTGCTGCAATGTGAATGGTTGCCAGAGTGTTGCTATGCCTGTTACTAGAGCATTATATATTCTGCTGGTTGCTAGGTTGATAGTGTGGTTGTTAGGATGTCCAGGGTGGATGATAGGGTGTTTTAGGTGGTTGTAAGGATGTTCAGGGTGGTTGATGGTAGGGGTGGGCTATATGGCAAAAATATATCACGTTTTTTTTTAGAAATATCACGATTTCACGATTTTATCACTATTTTTTGTCATGTTAGTTTTACTATTTTGTCTGAACAGTGCAGCCAAAATAATTTCCCTATTATAAAGACAAAGCCTTTCAAGGTAACAAAATATAAAAAAGAATGGTGGATATTTAGGCCAAAGTGGACGAAGATAAAAAAAATCTTTGTCATTATTTTATCTTTGTTATTAAAAATAAGAACAAAGATACACATTACAAATACACATAATATACAAATAAAACAAACAGTGCTTTATTTTCAGGTACAATAGGCATATTTAGCAGGAGCATTCAAGAAATTGAATGAACAAATACAAAAATAAAACACTATATAGACTGATTCCTATTAAAGCAGCTGTATTAATTTTTTCTGTCAAGAGTAGCGAGTTTTTTTCTCTTTGCGTTTTTTTTTTGCGTTTTTTTGTTTTAACATTAAAGAATAAAAATTCTGTCATCTGTCTGTCAATTCTGTCATAGAGTTTTATATTTATACCATCATTTACTCACTCAAAATTAGTTTTAAACCTGAATGAGTTTCTTTCTTCTGCTGAACATAATGCTATTTTGAAGAATGTGGGTAACCAAACAGTTGCTGGTCCACAGTGACTTCCATAGTATTTTTCCTTCTATCAAATTCAGTGTGGACCAGCAACTGTTTGGTTACCCACATTCTTCAAAATATCTTCTTTTGTGTTCAGCACAAGAAAGAAATTTATACAGGTTTGGGACAGCATGTGAGTGAGTAATGACAGAAATTAAATTTTAGGGTGAATTTTCCCTTTAATGACAGTCGGCAGCATGTTTAGTTTTGTCCCTTTAAGACCTACATGCATCTAATATACAGGCACGCATCCGTTTGTCTCAACTGTTTACTTTCATTTTAGACATAACCAGCTGAGTCTATACATAAACCTTGTGTTTTGACAATATTAGCGTAAAAGATAACTTAGTTCAGTGATCAGGCGCTGTTAGACAGGCTTTTTAGTGCGTACGCTTCAGGTGTACGGGCTCAGAAAAAGTGCATGTCAGACCAGTGCGTGAATGAAATGTTTAACCGGCAAGGCTTTAAAACACAAGCAAGTAATGTACTTTTGTGATTGCAAATAAATGCAGTGTCCCGTGAGAGTAACTCTACCGCTGACTTAACACTGATGTGAATGTATGTGGTGTTGTACAGTATAATGATACGGAGGTGCCAGAACTGCAACTGAAAGAATGTGCACTGTAGCACGATACTACGATATTTCTCCAAAAGCAGATCGTGGAGACATTTTTATCGTCCACGATCAAAATTCATCATATTGCACACCCCTAGTTGATGGGGTGTTTTAGGTGGTTGTAAAGATGTCCAGGGTGGTTGAGAGGGTATTTTAGGTTGTTGTTAAGATGTCCAGGGTGGTTGAGAGGGTGTTTTAGGTGGTTGTTAGGATGTTCAGGGTGGTTGAGAGTGTGTTTTAGGTGGTTGTTTGGATGTCCAGGGTGGTTGAGAGAGTGTTTTAGGTGGTTGTTAGGATGTCTAGGGTGGATGATAGGGTGTTTTAGGTGGTTGTTAGGATGTCCAGAGTGGTTGAGAGGGTGTTTTAGGTGGTTGTTAGGATATCCAGGGTGGATGATAGGGTGTTTTAGTTGATTGTTTGGATGCTCTGGGTAGTTGATAGGGTGTTTTAGGTGGTTGTTAGGATGTACTGGATGGTTTTTAGGATGTTTTAGGTGGTTGTTAGGATGTCCAGGGTGGTTGATAGGGTGTTTTAGCTGATAGGATGTCCTGGGTGGTTGAAAGGGTGTTTTAGTTGGTTGTTAGGATGTACTGGATGGTTTTTAGGATGTTTTAGGTGGTTGTTAGGATGTCCAGGGTGGTTGATAAGGTGTTTTAGGTGCTTGAGTGGTTGATAGGGTATTTTAGGTGGTTGTTAGGATGTCCAGGGTGGTTGATAGGGTGTTTTAGGTGGTTGTTAGGATGTCCAGGGTGGTTGATAGGGTGTTTTAGGTGCTTGAGTGGTTGATAGGGTGTTTTAGGTGGTTATTAGGATGTCCTGCTAGCATCAAATTTTCCAGTCTCTAAATCGGAGGAAAATCGGGGCAAAAGTTGTGTAGTGTATTCCAGCCATTAGGATGTTGCAGGTGGTTGGTAGGACATTCTGGGTTGTTACTGGGGTGTTTTTTTAGGGTGTTTAAATTCAGGGATTCCAATCATGTTTCTGGAGATCTGTCTAACTGCAGAGTTCCATTCCAGCCCGACTCCAACACACCTGTCTGTAATTATAAGGTGCTCCAGAAGATCTTAAGGAAAGGAAAGGATGTGACATGGCCTAGTATGGTGTCCATACTCAGAATTTGTGCTCTGGATTTCACCCACCCAAGTACTCATACACAGCAGTGAATAGTGAACACACACACACACCGGAGCATTTTTGCTGCGGTGCCTGTGGAGCACTTGGGGGTTTGTGGCATTGAATGTGGAAGAGAGCGTTGTACATTCACTCCCCCTACCTACAATCCCTGCCGGTACTGAGACTCAAACCCACGACCTTTGGGTTACACGTCCGACTCTCTAACCATTAGGCCATGACTGCTGGTTCAGGTGTGTTTGATCTTCGAGCTGATCTTTGCAGGAAGGTAGATCTACACTGACAGGACAGAACCTCACCTTTAGGTGGTTGCTAACCTTTAGGTGGGGTGTTAAGTGATTGTTAGGATGCTTGGGTGATTGCTAGGGTGTTTTAGGTGGTTGTTATGATATTCTAGATGGATGCTAGGGTGTTCTGGGTGGTTGTTGTGATGTTTAGGTGGTTGCTGGGGTGTTAAGTGATTGTTAGGATGTTCTGGGTGATTGTTAGTGTGTTTATACAGTCATGGCCAAAAATATCGGCACCTTTGGTAAATATGATCAAAGAAGACTGTGAAAATTAATCTGCATTGTTAATCCTTTTGATCTTTTATTTAAAAAAATTCAAAAAAATCTAACCTTTCATTGGATAATAAGAATTTAAAATGGGGGGAAATATCATTATGAAATAAATGTTTTTCTCTAATACACATTGTCCACAATTAACGGCACCTTTTTATTCAATACTTTTTGAAACCTCCATTTGCCAGTTTAACAGCTCTAAATTTTCTCCTATAATGCCTGATGAGGTTAGAGAACACCTGACAAGATCAGAGACCAGTCATTCATCCAGAATCACTCCAGACCCTTTAGATTCCCAGCTCTATGTTGGTGCTTCTTCTCTTCAGTTAACCCACTCATTTTCTATAGGGTTCAGGTCAGAGGACTGGAATTGCCATAGCAGAAGCTTGGTTTTGTGCTCAGTGACCCATTTTTGTGTTGTTTTTGAGGTTTGTGTTTGGATTATTGTTCGGTTGGAAGATCCAAACATGGCCCATTTATAAGATTTCTAACAGAGTCAGTCATTTACTGATTTTTTATCTGTTGGTATTTGATAGAATCCATGATGCCATATGTCTAAACAAGATGTCCAGGACCTCCAGCAGAAATATAGGCCCACAACATCAAAAATACAGCAGTATATTTCACTGTACACATGGGATACTATTTATCCCTGTGTTCACCAAACCCATCTTGAGTGTTTGCTGCTAAAAAGCTCATTTTTTAGTTTCATCTGACCATAGAAGCCAGTCCCATTTGAAGTTCCAGTCGTGTCTGATAACTGAATATGCTGGAGTTTGATTTTGGATGAGCTAGGAGAATTTTTCTTGAAACCCTCCCAAACAACATGTGGTGATGTAGGTGCTGTTTGACAATCTTTTTTTAAGGTTTTCTGACCCTGAGACTC
Source organism: Spinibarbus caldwelli (assembly GCA_039654775.1). Lineage (NCBI taxonomy): Eukaryota > Metazoa > Chordata > Actinopteri > Cypriniformes > Cyprinidae > Spinibarbus > Spinibarbus caldwelli. The sequence continues at coordinate 4,909,309 of CM077245.1, forward strand.
AACTATTTTCTGCAATTCTCCAGCTGTGGTCCTTGGAAAGTCTTTAGCCACTCTCCTTCTCACCGTGCATTAGGACGATATAGACACACGTCCTCTTCCAGGCAGTTTCGTAACATTTTATGTTGATTGGAAATTCTTAATTATTGCCCTGATGGTGGAAATGGGAATTTTCACTGCTCTAGCTCTTTTCTTAAAGCCACTTCACTAATTTGTGAGGCTCAATTATCTTTTGCTGCACATCAGAAATATATTATTTGGTTTTTCTCATTGTGATGGATGATTAAGGGAATTTGGGTTTTGTTTTCCCTCCTATTTATATTTCTGTGAAACAGGAAGCCATGGCTGGATAATTTCATGTTCATAATCACCCTGGAGTGCTCAAAATTGTGAATATGAATGGGAATATACTTCAGAGATATTTTACTCATAAGAATTTGTAGGGATACCAATAATTGTGCCCAACGTGTATTAGAGAAAAACGTTTATTTCATAATGATATTTCCCCCAATTTTAAATTCTTATTATCCAATGAATGGTTAGATTTTTGTGAATTTTTTTAAATAAAAGATCAAAAGGATTAACAATGCAGATTAATTTCCACAGCCTCCTTTGATTATATTTACCAAGGGTGCCGATATTTTTGGCCATGACTGTAGGTGGCTGTTAGGATATTCTAGGTAGATGCTAACTGGTTTTGAGTGGTTTCTAGGGTGTTCTGCATGTTTACTGAGGTGTTAAGTTATTGTTAGGAAATGTTCTAAGTGGTTGCTAGGGTGTTTTAGGGAGTTGCTATGGCATTCTGGGTGGTTGTTTACTGGCAAAGAATCCACCCTTAAGTCTCCATCATATTCTGGTCACCAGATGTGGCTCAGTACAAGATATGTCAGCTGTTTTATTATTGGCTAGGTGGAAACTGTAATTGTGATTGCTTAGAAACGTAATAGCACACATCTCAGAAACTAGCAGCAAAGATTAAAGAGTTCATGAATTGAGAAATCACATTTCCCTTGATCTTCTGAAATTTAACAGGTCATTGTACTATAAGTACAACCCTGTAAGTTTCAGAAATCAAAACTTTCTCATTAGTCTAAAAACAGCTTATATTTAAGCCAAGCTGCCAAAACAATTAATTTTGGAATTTGTCACATTATGACGTCATAGTGCGACGAAAGACCTGCAGAAGATGATCAATGCCTACTTCCATTAGTGGATAACCCGAAAGATGGCTCTGAGGATAACAAGATGCTGTGCAGTGCTAAGTTGTGGAAAACGTTAGAAAAGAGTGGATGAACTTTATTTTTAATAACGTTCAAGATTGTGTCAGTAAGCGCATAGTCATTTGTTTGCTTCATTTTACCACAGATTTGTTTTTAAAAAAGACCAAATTCAGTGCAGGATTTTCAGAGATATTGAAACAAAAAATTGATGCTGTGCCAACTAAATTGGGTGCAACAGAAATGTCGCAAAACACAAGTTTGAGTTACAAGTGTTTTTATCATGTGTCACTATTGCTTTGTCTGTTACAGAAAGTTTTTAACCTAAAGTGTGACAAATATAATGATTTCATAGCACTGGGCATTTGCTGCCGAATCTAGAATGCACCACTCCTATCCAAACGGAGCGTTTAGATGAAAGGGACAGAAAATAGCCGATTACTTCTAAATTGTTTTTTGATGTAAAAATCTTGTGAACATTACAAGTGGACCTCAGAGAACAGTATCAAATCTGAAAAAAAGGCAATTCATGACCCCTTTAATACTTAAGATTTTATTTTTTACAATCTCTAAATCTAAGTATAAGCAATCACCAAATGTTTGCACCAATGTTAAAAAGAGTAATGTATTTTTAAAGTTTAATGACCTTATCTGGCCAATAAGAGAAAGTGTGACGAATTTGATGATTTTTTTTTTTTTTTTTTTTGGTATTTTACATCAAAAACATTTTTGTGGACATCGTCCCAGTCTTTACCAGCAGGAACAGCTTGGGGTTTGTTCCACACAAATGACTGACGGACTCAATGTCTGTGAGCAGATCTTTTTTTCCAGAGATTCGTTGGCAGACTGCGCTTGTGTATGTATGTGTGCACACGGGTCTAAAACGTGTCCGTTTTTGACAGAGCTGGCAAGCAGCTTGTTGTCCTGGAGATATCTATTATAAGTGAGAGACAAGCTAAATCTGTTATCTTAATGATCAACACTGCAAGAGAGCGAGAGAGAGAAGAAATGAGATTGAGGGAGGGGGAGAGAACAGAAGAGAAGGATTAACGCTGTCTGAACCCTTTGGGGACAGAAATAAAAATAAAAGAGAAGCCACAAATGGATGTGAAAGAAGAAAATCAATGAGAGTAAACTATGAGAAAGTAACTGAATGGAGCAATGCTGGGAGAACAGATGGGGCAAACGTAAATAAGAACAAATATGGACTTAAACAAGTTTTTGGAAGTGTATCAGCTCAGCAGGTCACATGCATGATGCTTTTTTTGTGCTACCTATGCCGTAACGTTTACTAAACTGGCTATATTTGAACAACATCTTTATTGTGTTGCATTCTCGCAGGCTTTTTCTTCTAACAGTGGATGCACAGGGCAAACATCAGGTCTAATTTGTAGTAATGATCAAGCGTATTTGGATTCCCAAGAATTGTTTGCTTAGCTGTGTCATTGCAGATGCTTGTTTGTTGTGATCATGTAGAAGTTGCTCATAACAGCCGGATTGGACAGGAAATGAAACATGCACACAGGGAGAAGGCCAGGAACTACAGCTTGAAAGGACTGAGCAAAAAAGTACAAACATCAGTTGCACTAAACAACGCGATTTCCTTTGATTAATGTGTGTAGTAACAGGCTGCTTCTCTCTTGCTGCAGTCAAAGGAAAACAGCAAATATTTGAAGCCCAGTGGCAATGAGAGAAAAAAAGGAGCGTCATGTACGATCGATCCTCCATACAAAAATGTCACGCTTTGAAACACTGACTACCAATTGATGCGCTTAAGAAAGAGAGATGCTACACCTCACTAAGGGTATTTTTAACAACAAACTCACATATGAACGCATTTGTGGAGACTATTCAAAAACACACTGCTGTTAGCTGTCATTGACTCGTTTCAGTATTTATTTACACATTCAGTTTTTTTTCATTTTTAACATTAATATTTTTGTATTTGTATTTATAACATATTATTCTCATTTATATTGTTTCAAAATTTTTATATATATAATTTTTTTTATTAAAATAATTTTTATATATAATTATATTTTACATTTGATACATTATATATATATATATATATATATATATATATATATATATATATATATATATATATATATATATATATATATATATATATATATATATAATTTTGTCATTCAGCTTCAACTTTTGTCATTCAACTCTATTTATTTGCTTACTCATTGTTCAGACTTTTTTCAATCTTTTATTCATCCATTAAACATTCAATTGTTTAGATTTTTAAATGCATGTATACATTCACTTTTTCTGTCTTTTTCACATCTGTTCACTTCTGCAGTAATTCCATGACTCTTCGATATTTGTTCACTCTTTGATTACTGCAACATTCACTCATTCTTTTGCACCCTATCGTTCACTTATTTACTTACATCTCATACTCTGTCATGCTCTTTCGTCCCTTTCACTGCATTCTGTTCCCTCTTTCATTTTTCCCTCTCTCTCTCTCTCTCTCTCTCTCTCTGACTGCTGCCGTGGCAACAGCAGACCAGAAGCTGGAGAGATGAGATTGGTGTCAGGGCTTGGCAGCTGTGTGTGTGTGTGTGAAAGGGAAGGGTGCAGCTGGATCGTGGCAAATGTGTTTTTTGGTGTGTGTATGTGCGAATGTACCCAGCGTACTTTGATACATTTTGACCTTTCTCCTCTGTGTGTGTGATTGTGTGTTTTTAAGTGAGCCTGTTGAACATTCTGCCTAACCCCACAGAGCAAAGCTATAAATGGCCATCCTCTACATCACTGCCATCTGAACTCCCAGATGAGGCTGCTGCAAAACACATGCTAGAAAAGGAATTGTTGTTATAATTAGTAATGCTATAGAACTAAAATGAAAATTGTCGTCATTTACTCACTCTCAAGCTATCTGAACTTTTTGGGAGATGTAAGCAGAATGTATGCTGTTCTTTTTACCATAAAGTAGTCTATATGAATTTTGCACTATATTACAAGTCTTATAAAGCCATAGGACAACTTTGTGCATGGAATGGATCAAAACTTTATTTTATTTACAGAAAATGCGCTGTAGCTCTCATATCGTATTCAAATTTAAATATAACGAATTGGCATGCGTTGTGCCAGGTTTGATGTCACCAGTCACAACATGTCAGTATGAATATGTGAACCTGCAAATGAGATTTGCTACAGGTGAGATTTTTAGAAACTTTTTAACCTGTTTGTCACACAGAGTCTTCATGGCTTCAGAAAACTTGGAATATGTTGTACTTTTAAGGTGTCTTTTTTCCAAGCTTGATATAGCACCTGTGCCAATTATCTTGTGCTTCACAGACAGACGAAAGTGCATACTGTTCAAAAGTTTGGTAGTTGCTAAGATTTTATTTTTTCAATATGTTTTTGAAAGAAATCTCTTATGTTCACCAAGGCTGCATTTATTTGATCAAAAATTTAGTAAAACAAAATTTAAAACTTTTAAAGTAACCTTTTTAAAATGAAATTTATTCCTGTGAGCAATTCCTCCAGTCTTCAATGATCCTTTAAAAATCATTCTAATATGCTAATTTATTATTTCCAAGCATTTCTTATTACTATCAATGTTGAAAACAGTTGTGCTGCTTAATTTTTGTAGAATTTTTTTTTATTTTTTTTTTTATGATTCTTTGATCAAATAGTATGTTCAAAAGAACAGATTTTATTTGAAATAGATTTTTTTTTTCCAACAAAATAAAACTCTTAACTGTCACTTTTGATCAACTGAATGTATCCTTGCTGTACAAAAGTATTCATTTCTTCCAAAAAAGCGCAATGACCCCGAACATTTGAACAGTACTGTACAGGTTTGGAACAACGTGAGGATGAGTAAATGAGAACTGAACTCAAGCTTTTATCTTTAAGTGTTACCTTCTCTTTCCATGAGTCTGAATATCTAAATTCAAATGGAAGAGAATTGAGTCATCTAAGTGTGTAATTATACTACAGCAGTCAGGCTGTGTGTGTGAGAGTCCAAAGTTATTATGCATTTATTCTACACATCACTGGATCAAAATACAACATCTACTCATGTCTCAACGGGGCCAAATATTTAATGTGTTTCTCCTTATATGTGTGTGTAACATTTCTGTCTTTGGCGTTCTAGGCATTTTTGTCACATATAGGCTGTACTGAAGTGAACTAGAAACCTAGACGGCATTTTTAAACATTCAAAGATGCCCAAAAATACCGTCTGGGGAGACAGCTCACTAGTTTTTGAAACATAGCCATATATTGTTGGAGAACAAGGCTTTGCTGCAGCACTCGGATTAGCAGAGGTGTTGCGGTGTGGAACCGTGTGTTGGAGTAAGATCCATGTTTGGGTGTCCTTATTTATTGATCTATTTGCTTTCTAAATGCACTGCTCTCTGCCTGTGTAAGTGTATTAAAGAGAGTTAGAGAGAGAGAGAGGTTGGTCTTCAGCCAATGCAGGTCTGTACTACAGAAGTGTCCTACTTTATGCCTGATTTGACAAAAGGTGTCGCATGGGAGTATATTTTTGCAGCCATGTATTTCTGTGCGCGTATGTACGTGTGTGTGTGTTCAACACAGAATCTCAATGAGCCGTCTGCCGCTGTGTGTCTGTGATTCAGCACTTCTCACAAACCTCCGCACACATATACATGCTTCCCGCATCTCGGCAAAGACCGTCCCTGGGGACATCTCCCAAGGACCCCCTCCCTGTTTGATCAGAGGTGCGTAATACGGATCCTGCCAGGAAAGTAGACGCAGCACGGAGGCCAGATCCTCAATGAGAGTAAGATAATGAGGCAAAGAAGCGTACTGTGACCCTTTCTTTGTCTAATGCAATGACATTCGTTTTAAAGTGTTGCATAAGAGAACAAAAGAGATTGAGAATGTGGGAAGGAGTTTCACACTTTTGTTTTTGGGTGCAGATCTGTGCTCAATTGACCGAAAAGTTCAATTGTAGGGCTTGACATTAAGCTTTTCCAGGAACTTGTCTTTTCTGTACTAAGACAGATTTAGTTGTCGATTTGGAGATCTATATTTCAGTTTCAGTTTTTGGTGTTTGTCCCAAGTGGATCAGTTTTACAGTAGTTTTCTGGATTTAGTGTAGGTTAAGTGTTTGAGGCATAAACCTGATTACCACAGAAATAGAAAGACTTTAATTCTGACTCTGAAAAAGTGATTTGTAACTGTAACAAAGTAATTATTTTTTAAGCCCTTTAATTAAATTCCAGTTACTGTACATGGTGCATTAATTATTCAATAAAATCCAGATGGTTATTTGAGCTTTGAACTATAAAGTTGTCGAAATTGTAGGGGAACTACATTTCTAGGTGGATGAACATAATTCTTATAAACTTTCACGTCTAATAAAAGTCTCTTATGCTCACCAAGGCTGCATTTATTTGATCAAAAATACAGTAAAAGCTATGTGAAATGTTAGATTTTAAAATGAAATTTATTCTTGTGATGCAAAGTTGAATTTCCAGCATCATTACTTTGGTCTTTAGTGTCACGTGATCCTTCAGAAATCATTCTAATATGCTGATCTGATGCTCAAGAAACATTTCTTATTAATATCAATGTTGAAAACACTTGTGCTACATAATATTTTTGCAAAATCCATGATTCTTTTTTTTTTTTTTCAGGATTCTTTGGTAAATATAAAGTTCAAAAGAACATCAGTTATTTGAATTACAAATCTTGCGTAACTTTTGATCAATTTAATGCATCCTTCTTGAATAAAATCCTTTCTGAATTTTCTTTCAAAACCAAAAATTGTATTCACCTTAAACTTTTGAACAGTAGTGTAGTTACATCACATCCCTTTCTGTTGCCTTTGCACGTCATGCAAAATTAACCTGGTTTGCCGGCTTTAATGGTTTTACATCGTCATGACAACCAATTTGAAAGACTGGATATAATGCTACACAGACAGTAAGGCTAGTAAGCAATTCTACGCCATGTTATCACATATAATGTTTACGTCTTGTGGCATTTCTGTTAAAACAATGTTTAAAACATTTTATGATGTCCACGTGTACTTTTTCCAACAGCAAAATAGTGTGACATGAGTTTTTAAAGTGACAGATACAGTAGAAGAACAGTTTGAGAAAAATCCTTTTAAGTCTGTCCCGACGTGTGATTTAGTGTTGATTCAAAGGTCTGCAGCGGCTTTTTATTTAACCAATATTAGTGTTTAAACAGATTGAAGTGATCTGACAGTCTGTGCATCATATGTCTGACTGACGGACAGCAAAACTAATTACATCATGACAGTAAGTCTAATAGCGGATGCTCAATCACTGGCCCCTCGAGACACCAGTCCATGAGACATTTCACTGCGAGAGCTCTGAATGCACCCGCTTGCATAATCTTGCAGCAAAAGCCTGACCCGTGATCAGTCATGATTAACCTCTGAAGATAAACATTCCACTCTTGTCTGTGTTCACTCACTATGTTCTACAATCTCATATAATGGCTCTTTGTTATACCTTCACTGTTGAAATCTCCACAACAGCTACAGTAACAGTATCAAATTCAAAACACATTTTCCATCCTTCTTTGCACTCGGCAGTCAGACCCCACAAGCCACGATCAAACAACATGGCCCATCTCTACATTATCATTCACCAGGAATCAATCTTTCTTCTATTTTTAAGGAACATAGCTACCTAAGCTGTAAAGCAGTACTGTAGCTTGAGCTTTCCATCCTCCCTCTTTGCTTTTCTTCGGGATATCTGGTAATTTTGGAAAGGAAAAAATGGTTGTGGCTCACTTACAAATGACATTGAAGGGGGACACAAAGTCTCTTTCTATCACCCTCTCTTGCAATATGCACTTGCTCAAGAGTAATAAAACAGAGTAGTTCTGATGTACTCCTACCAAGTAATGATCTTACTCATTATAACTTTGTAGTCAACAAAGAGCTTTGTGATGCTAGCATACATTGCATTAATATCATTCACTACACAAAGGCCCTAAAAAGATATTTAAGTACCACTTCATGATTGAATATCAAAATTAATGGCATTTTAAAAAAATACAAACACATTTTTGTGTATATATAAAACATATAAAAAGATTTTTTTAAATGATAAAAAAAAAAACCTTCAAAATTAAGACCAATAGTGTTTAAAATATATTAGTGGATATATACAGATTTTTTTGGACTTAAAGATTTTTTTGGAGCAAATTTTGTTTGACCTAATTTTTCCTAATACATTTATGGCCACAGTATACAAAGAATTTGATTTCACAATTTAGTGTAATGCAGCTAAATCATTTGCACAAACAAACATACCATAAATGACGTTTGTTTTAGCACGCACTGTAATTCAGCAATGGATTGTTTCCCAGTTTTTTTTTTATTTTCTATAGTGTGTGTGGGTGGGTGTGTTTATACAATGGAGATCAAAATTAGAGAACAAACTATAATTTCCTAAATTTCGAGGTCACTGCTTAGTCCTAGTTATTCCTCTTAGTTATCCTACCAGGAGTAAAAGCACAGTTTTTTTAAGCATATTTCATGAGTTAAATATATTCTGATAGTGTAAAAAACTTAAATGAGTTATTTGAAAAAGAACACTGATCAAAATTAGGAAACACTTTCAGATACCTCCAAGTTATTGGTGTTAATCTGGCACCTGGTGCTAATTTCCATAATTATCTGACAAACTCTATTTAACTGGCAGCCTAACTTTCCAGTTTTCACTGACTTTGCAAGATGGTGTGCCGTTCTAAAGTGACTGAAACCCTCCGATCGCAGGTTGTCCAGATGAAGGCCAATAGCAAGAGAAGTTTTGTTCCAAATCTGTGATTTCTAGAATATTACATCTTTACAATGTCACTAACTCATTCAAGTCCCCCAAAAAGGCTGGTCATCCACAAAAGACAAATGCATGAGAGGACAGGATAACGCAAAAAATCTCAATGGGCAATCGGTTCAACACTGCAGCTGGAATTGCTCGTCAGTTCAGCGCTGAACAGAGTAAGGATCTGTCTTGGCATACAGTCTCTTGACGTTTAAGAGAATTTGGACTGAAAGTGCACTCTGCAGTGACCAAACCTCTCATCAGCAGAAAGAATCAAAAGGCTGGACTAACCTTTGCTGAGGAGCATGCTGTGTGGACAGAGGAGAATTGGTCCAAAATTCACTTTTACAATTCACAAATTTAATTTATTTGGGTCAGATGGGAAAAATGTTTGTTGTCAAACTGGGGAAAGACTGAACCCAAAGTGTGTAAAGAAGTCAATGAAAGGTGGAGGAGGAAGTGTCATGATTTGGTGGATATTTTCTGCAGCAGGAGTTGGGCCTCTTATACATCTACATGGCAGAGTGAATGCAAATGTTTATCAGAACCTCCTGCGACAACAAGCGGTTCCTTCCCTGCGTTCATCGCTCAATCAGCCAGCAATTTTCCTGCAGGACAATACCCCCGTCACGCAGCAAAATGGGTAAAGCAGTTCCTTGAAACTGAAAACATTGAAATAATGAAATGGCCAGCTCAGAGTCCTGATCTAAACCCGACTGAAAATCTCTGGAAAATCCTTGGCTAAGTCATGGCTAAGAATCCCACTACAGTCACCGAACTATGGAAGAGACTGGAAGAAGTGTGGACCAAGATCACACCAGAGCAGTATGAGAAACTACTGATGTCCTGCGGCCGCAGATGTACTGAAGTCATTCAAAATAAGGGCCTGTACACTTCCTACAAATTTCTGACTTTTGTAACCTTCAGAAATTTGTTGTAATCTTTCTTCGTGCTACAATCATTGGTGTTCTCTAATTTTTATCAGTGTTTTTCCACAAAATAAAGGGTTTTTGTTGAAGTGCCTTGGTTATTTTGTAAAACACTGTTGTACTAGCATGGTATAGCCATAACTAAAATTTCTTCATTCCTACATTATTTATGAAAAAATCAAGTGTTCATAAATTGTTCTCTAATTTTGATCTCCACCGTGTGTGTGTGTGTGTGTGTACAAATCTCTTTTGTGACCTAAAAAGGCAAAAAGAACTGATTTTGGATGATTTAAAATAACTCTGCCTTTCATTAAGCTTTAGAAGAGATTCATTGTCACATTAAGGACTTCCTTAAGCCCTAAATCTGATGTATGTCTATTGTAAAGGCTGAACCAGGTTTGCCATATGTCTGTATGACTTGTTCTGAATAAGCAGTGTGCTGTATGAGTCATTTGCCTCCTTGGCTTAAGGCATTAGCTAATTAGCTAGATCAAATGTTGTGCTGCATGGGTGGAATGAATAATATGCAGAACCCTTTGCCCTTACAGGACTCAGTTTAGTAGCCATATTTTAAGACATAAAACGTCTTGGGGTCGTTTGTGTCAGCCAGGAGGTTCAAATTAGCATAAATTATTTCAGTAAAAAAGTGTCTGGTAAGTGATAATGATATCTTTAAAGTCAACATGCTCACAACACATTTTATTCGCAACCCAGTGACATGTATTAAGACAGTCAATAAGGTCAGTTTTGATTTCATGTGGTCTGTAATGATTCTGAGCAGACGGTTATACAAATCCCCATCCCCATCTGGTACTATAAATGTCTGAAAACTGACCTCATCTTTCTGTGGAGACTGAGCATAGCGGAAAAAATGCTTTACTGAAATTTATCGCAAGCATCACAGGTTAAGATGAATTTGAGGCTTTGTGCTGCCACTGCAGCATTTTGAAACTCTCAGTATTTTCTACTTCTACGCATTTATAATGGAGGTTTTGCTTTGGATGGTGAAATATCACCTTCATAATCTTCATGCTATAAGTACAGTTGAGATAAAATAATAATGATAAAAAAAATCTTTCTCCCTGGTGTGTGCGTGCTATAAGAGATGTTTTATGCCACATCTTTAGTGCTAGCGACTGACATTTAGAGTAAAAGCCTCAGGGACACATGCATTGATCAGTATATTAACCCTCTTTAACCTCTTTGCTGAAGGTACGTGCAGGTGGGTGCTCAAAGTTGTCGACTGTCTCTTTCTTATTCCTCTAATGGTCAAACATAACAGGCAATTAGGAACACTAGGGTACATCAGGTGCGGCAGCATTCACGTTGCTACTGGAGACAGGATGACTGCGAGTTAGCATGAAAAAGTCAGTTATTTACTCGAACTCTAATGAGCCGCTGTTTCGTTTTTTTAAGCAGCATTTTAAGGCACCATACTGTGCTTATGCACCCAAGTTGAAGTAAGTGCCAAAAGGAATGGCGACAGTTTGGCCATTTTAAATTTGACTTAAAAAACCAAGTGTTTTTGGTGTAATAATATGTGTAATTTACAAATACAAATCTGTAATTCTGGATTTTTCACTTTGCTCGTTGCACTGCATTCATTGGATTGCTCAATATTAAGATGCCTAATGTCTGGCATCTCACTGTGTTTTTGATCAGACCTATAGAATTCCTTCAATACAGAAAAAAAAACAATAATTGATTATTTTGATTATATAAACACAGTGCTGGGTAGCAAGCGATTATATATAATTATGTTTGAATATATAATCTAGATTACTCAGATTCCAATAATTAAGTAACTGTAATAAGATTGCATTTCACAAAATGGCAATAAATTGTTCATCTTTCGTTAATAAATTTGTCATACTATAGAAACCTGTTGCTTTTATTGGTTTGCAAAATTATATTTACAATTTATGATTTAATTAATTATTAACTTCATCAGTTTACAAACCCCCTGCAGTTTCTTCACAAACCTGTTTGGGAAAACCTGATGCAATGTAAATATATTTTCTTTCTCTTTGTATTTTTATATCAATATGGCACAATATTTTCCTATTCAAATAAATGTGATGAACGAGTTTGGTCAAAAGTAATCTAAAGGTAATCAAAAAGTAATCTAATTATATTACCTAACGTATAATATGTTAGTACAAATGTTATGTAATTTAAAATCAGTAACAAACTGGTAAGCAATCTACTCAGCGTAATTTATATAAATAGAATTTATGGGTAAAATAATTTGTGCCATGTATGTTTTTGTCTATTATGTTAACTTAGCAACATACTAGTTCTATTGAAATGAATAGTGCACTGAGTTTTACTGTATGATGTAGAGTTGCCACACAAATTATATAATTTCACTTAGAATGCAGCTCCTTATGTAGGTTACAAGGTAGATCACAATGTTTTGGAACAGAACCATTCAAACAAAACACAAAATGCTATGCTTTACCTCGATTACACTGTGGTTAAGGCTGTCAGGTATGATGCAACAGCCCTTAACTGTGCTGTTAGGCGTTATGATGGCATAGGCAATATGGTGAAAGACACAGATGTTAATAGAATAATGTATTATTAATGAAAATAATGACAATAAACAATTCTCTAAGTAATAAAGTTCATTATCTGCAGACAGTTGCCAATCAAACATCATTCTCTGAAATTCGTGTGTTCAGTTGATTGACTCTACGACTTAAAATGGGGCTCATCCAATCAGATTTTAGAGACGAAACTGTCCGTTTTATAATTTGCAATTAGCTATAAGGCCTTCATCACAGCAGAGATTAATAAAGGCATAGTCAATTATGCAGCTTCGCCTCTGGAGTACACACAAAGCGATTTTCTGAAGAGCAGAAACATTTAGATAAGTATGGTGTGATAGGGAGAAGGGTTTGACTCCAGGCGTATATGAAGCTCGTCAGCGCCACTGTCAAAGTGACAAGTGAAAATAGCTGTGCAGGACAGAGCTAGATACAGAGAAGACAATTTTCAAAAGAACTGCACTGATTGCCTGGCAGTTTAGTGCTTATTGGTGCAGTGCTCAGAAAATCACAGAGTAGACGAACAAAACGCTCCCATCTTCAGTGCATTATTTATTTAGAACACCTACCGTCGATATGCACTCAAAAATGTTCCGCTTTTTTAAAAAACAGACACGGAAGACTCAATTCAATCGCACAACAAGCAAATCTAAATACTAACCAGAGGCATTTGTTTAGATTTTAAAGTGTAGCGGGTTCAGGGAGCTGAGAGAGACACATGCCACACAGACACAGGCGGCTCGCTAAGGCAGAAGTTATCAGCAGGCAGCATTGGACCTCAACGCCACCTGCTCCCAAGAAGCGCCGGGAAGCAGTATCAACAGTGTCTCGCCTGGCCTGTGTGACCTCCTCCTGTCACTGCCTCCCCCCAGAGCACCCTTTTCACACCTTTAACACCATACTACAAGACAGAGAGAGATAGACAAATTGAAAGAAAGAGAGAGAGAGAAAGAAAAAAAACAACTGGGGCATGGCACAGGTGAGAGGATGGAGAGGCTGATGTTAATCAGTCAAACAGCAGTTTTGGTCCAAAAGAGGCTGCACAGATATAAAGATTTGTACAAATGACAGGTCCGGATTTAGCAAGGTTCTGGGGTGGGCTATGTCACCACAAATTTTCCCTCACTTGCTTCCAGCGTTGACGTTTTTAAGCATAATTTAAGTGCAGTGTTAAAATTATTATTCTGCTCATCTCTGAGTGGCTGACAGAGCATTACGAAAAAGCAATTTCTCCTTTTTCATCCACATCTGTGATTCATACATCCAGAGGTGCATTATACATCCTATATATATATATATATATATATATATATATATATATATTATATATATAATATGAATTCAATATTCACTTAGAATTACCATCAAAAGCTTGGGTTGGTAAGATTTTTTTTTTTTTTTTTTTTTTTGTTGAAGTCTCTTACAATCACTAAGTAGGCATTTTCTTAATCAATAGTTGTACTTATTATTACCATTTAAAATAGCTGTTTTCTATTTTAGTATAGTTTAAATGTAATGTTATTCTTATGATGGCAAAGCTGAATTTTCAGCATCATTACTCCAATCTTCAGTGTCACATGATCCTTCAGAAATCATTCTAATATGCTGATTTGCACAAAAAACATTTATTATTATCAATATTGAAAATAGTTATGCTGCTTTCTTTGGAAAGTGTGATACATTATGTCAGAATTCTTTAAATAGACAGTTTAACGTATTTAAAATGAGATTTTTTTTTTTCCATAAAAAATAATAATAATAAATAAAATATGAAATCTTTCTGCCCCCAAACTTTCAAAATGTAATTCTTTTTGTTTTTTGTTTTTTTTGGCCGGAGCTCCTAACGATGACAGGAAACGAGGAGAACATCCCCTCAACAATCAGAGCAGGCTAGATCTGGCCCTGCATAAAAATATTAAATTCCAGTGATTTGGATGAGAGCAGACAAGAGCAAAGAAAAAGATGATATGAGATGACAAGTTAGTAGTGATAAAAAAAAGAGACACCACTTAAATATTACCGTTGTCTCTTTTTGTATACAGAGTATATATATGTTTAAGGCTAGGCTCTCAGCCGAAACAGATCATCGACTGTGATAACACCGTTTTATGTAATAGGATTTCACTGCTTAAACTTCCAAACAGCTACCAATATTTAGAAGAGGAAAAGTCCTCGGAAGTTACTTGAAAAAAAATATATATATAACGCCATCTGTTCTAGGGGTTTTACAGCAGAAAGACCCAAGCTCAGCAGGTGCCCTACTGCCCTTTGGTGTTCTCACTAAAAGGTCCGGGGAGGATTATCTAACCGTGTGAGTAAGAATGAATATGAGTATGAATAGAAACCTTTCTCACTGACTCAATTTCTTTTCCTTGATGTCAGGAAACGGCCTGAACATAACAATAACACATTAGCGTCATTGGTCAGTCGATGGAGTCTTTCAAGCATGTCCTTCACTTCCACTGGCAGATACCATGGTATTACTCAACCACAAGTACAGTACCAGAATGAAGGTAGTAGAAGTGTTCAAATCATGAGTAGACCATGAAATCCATTGCTTTCCACCCCTATCAAAAATGATAACATTTGTAGGCAGATTTAACAGAGCTTGCAATGAAACCACCTCTTGGAAATGTATTTATTTTTTTCTCAAAGCTAGTAATCTGGCTTAATGTCGCCACCTTGGCTTTATGTTTTCTAATCTGGTTTTATGTTTGGAATCCGGCTTTGTTACCTGGGACCCACTGATATATGTGTAATCCACAGTCATGCCGCTTATCTGCTGTTGGTGTCGTAATCTCGACTCCTACACCTGCAGTCTTGGCAGTGTGACTGCTACTAAGAGCTAGAGCATCTGTAGCGCGCTATCATTACCATCTGCTTCTATCGACTTCAGGAAGTTGAGTCATCAGACGAGATCGGCCATGCTTAGGGTGGTATGGCCGTAAGCCATACTCTAAAGAGTTGATATGAAGGGGATGTTTACAACACATCCCGCTGTGGCAAACCGACTGATTTCCCACCAACACACGGAACAATTTAAGTAAACAAATATCTCCACTTCTGAATAACAGCCAAATCTCAAGTTTATTGTTACACATGGTCTACACAGCAGACAATTTATACAGTCTAAAGTGGCAAGTGATGAAAGCGTGTACCTGCAAAATGACAATACTGGCTGTCTGATATAGGTTTTTCAGTGGCTGATGTTAAAAATGATGACCAATATATAAGTAACCTAAAGGGATAGTTCACAAAAAAATTTAATTCTGTCATCATTTGCTTGCGTTTCACTCATGTAGTTCTAGGAACTAGCCACCAGGGTGGTTCCTAGAGAACCAATTTCTCCCTCGGGCTGTTTTC
This sequence comes from Spinibarbus caldwelli, assembly GCA_039654775.1. Lineage (NCBI taxonomy): Eukaryota > Metazoa > Chordata > Actinopteri > Cypriniformes > Cyprinidae > Spinibarbus > Spinibarbus caldwelli. Next base: position 4,925,160 of record CM077245.1, read on the forward strand.
CTGGTTACATTCGCTCCAGCAGCAGGAACTCTGAAGCGGCTGACAGTGACATCTTTATGCGCAGCATTTACAAACGTCAACAACCGGATCTGATCTGAGCTGTTTTGTTGTGTGTCGTGGGTTTCCTGATAATGGAGATGGAATGTAAACGCACAATTTACACGACTGAAAGAGCACGAAAATCTGACTAAATCTCCTATGATAACTTGCAGTGTTACATATCATTGAGGCTGAGAAACAAAATGCTGCAGACAACAGATAAATTCCATTAACGCTGTTCATGGAGTAAATATTTTTACACGGCTTTTTAAAAATAATGTGTAACTGGTGTTTTGTATGCGTTTGGCCAATCAGCATACAATTACGTCACTGGTAGTTCCTATAGAACTGTTTTAGAACCTTCTCTGAAGTAGGACCAAATTTAGTTTCCCCAAATGGAGTTCCTAGAACTAAATGCGTTCCTATTTCCTGTGGTGCAAACATGCCAAAAAGCGGTAACTTCCGCCAATAGTTCTAGGAACTATGAAAAGGTTCCTCCGGTGCGAAAGCCCCTATTGTTGTTTTGGCCCCCATTGACTTTTATTGTATGGACAAAAACAGTTGAAATCTCCTTTTGTGTTCCACAGTAAAAAGAAAATTATGTGAGGATGAGTAAATGATGACTCTTTTATGTGAACTATCGTTTTTAATGTATTTGTAATGTATATGTATTTGTAACAATAGCGGAACCTTTTTTTGTGCTAAATTGAACTTGAAATTGAAATTCAACTAAATTGAAATTGAATTTTTTAATAGTAGTTTATTTTCATTAACATTAATGTTTTTTATATTGTTTATTAATATTGTTTTTACCGATCTGTTTTGGTTGTTTTATTAAAAATTTGGTTGTTTATTGAAATTGAACTTCTTTTATAAGGTTCCATAAAGAACCATGTTTTGAAAGTGCTATACAAGACCTTAATAGTGTTATAAAGAATATTTTTAATAGTAGTTTATTTTCATTAACATGATTTTGTTTATATATATTGTATATTAATATTGTTTTTACCCATCTATATGCCTGGTCTTATCATATCTTGTATCCTTGTAAATAGCTTTTAAATTGCAAGCTGTGTCAATTAGGTGCTTTTATTTTAAGGACCAGTTCTCACTATTAACTAGTTGCTTACTAGCATGCATATTACTAGCATATTGGCTGTTTAAAAAGCACACCATTTTTTAGACCCCTTAATTCCCAAACGTAACTTAACAACTACCCTACTAACTATTAATAAGCAGCATATTGGGAGTTTGTTCAGAGAAAACTCTAAGTTAATAGTGAATATGTGTTCCCTATTCAAAAGTGTTACTTTTATTTATTTATCGACATGGGAAAGTGTAGCAGAAATGACATTGCTCTATCAACATTTATTAGGTGAATACAGTAATACATGACAACTGACATTGAACATGAATACATACATAAAGAAATAAAACACAGAACAGATACAGTGAAGACAATGCAATCATGTTCAAGTGAAATATCTTTACAATCTTTTATGATGCCTTTAAGTCCATCATTATGTGTGTATTCTGAATAGCAATTTCTCTCTGCAGATGATGAGGTTGTGGGATGTGACAGCATCTGGGTAAAAATACACAAATCAGTTTAGAGTTACAATGTGTCTCTTCCATGTGTTTAAAAACGATTGTTTATAAAAGCACGAAGTAGCATGAGCGCTTCATAAAGGTAAAAGGAAAAGTGAAAAAGTCATGGTACAGCTTTAATGTTTCTTTTCTTTTTTTATTTTAATCAGTAATCATTTAAAACTGTAACAATATGGATCATAAATTCAAAATCTCTGCTACTTAGTGGAGAAGAGGAGAGAAGTATCCTTAACTGAACAGAGCTGCTTACACGTTAAAAAAAGACATGATTGGTAGGAAACCAGTTACAATTTGAAAGTTAAAATGTATAGGCATTTTAAGAATGAAATCATTTACCTATTAGGATTGTGTTGACAGTGTGTAGCTGGATGGTTGACCTCCAGAAAATCAGTAATGAGGTGGCTTTGACGGTTACAGATTTGAAAACAAAAAGTAATAAAGAACCCTGAACCCATTTCATAAAAGGGTTCTTCAGGAATATATGGTTCTAAATGGAACTCTCACTACATGTAAAGAACCTTTAAGTATCCATCTTTTTGTGGAGTGTTATCTATTAATAAGACATATTGCTGATACAAGGGGGCAGTTTCACTTCTGATATTCGGCCATGGCAAAGATCTCAATATGTATTGGCCTAAAATGGACCTGGCCAATATATAAGTCTATTACTAGATGTGTCTTATCCACTCTTTCCATTTCTTTTCTAATTTTCATTTGAATGTGTTCTGTTGCCATCTTGTCAGCAGGTTTGCCTCTGGAGTGTGTGTGTGTTCAGTAGCTCAAACAGTAGGGCAAGTCGCTTGCAACGCCAAAGCCATGGGTTTAATTCTCAAAGAAACTGATCAGATGCACGCTTTAAGTGCAGTGTAAGTCGATTTGGATAAAAGTGCCTGCCAAATGCATGAATGTAATTACATTTTATCTGTTTTCTCTCCCGATTAATGTACTGTATCACTCTGATAATGGCCATATATTTGCCTAACTACAGGTTCAACAACATTAATTGCAAGCCGTGTAGAGTCGATTGCAGTTGTAAAAATTGCCTGTTTCAATAACGGGAAGAGAAAGGGAAACGATCTTTATCTATTTTGTGCTTCACAGATGACTCCAAAGCTTGACTTTAAAGGACATTTGCGTGTCATAATTGCAGCAACAATGATTAAATGCGCAGCTGGCATTTTGCAGCAATATTTGACTGTTTTGGCTAATTGAGGACAGGGAGGACATTATTGCTAGGTGGGAGGCTGAATGCTTTTCTTTCTTGCCTCTGCTAAATTTAGTCCCATCAGCCTCCTCCTGACTTTGCTCAAATGAGGGAGGCCGCTCATTTAAAAACTTGAAACGGGGGCTCCCACTTCGAATTTTTAATCATCCGTCCACCTTGGGGATTCTTAATTGTTTGAGAGGAGAAGCTAGCCGGAGGAGCACTTTCTAGAAATGAAGGCGCAAAATAACAAGTTGGACATGCTTTAATGCTATCCATAAATGCTTTCAGCGCTATCAGAGACAAGCTATATTGTCTAATCATGTCATCATTTATGATAGTGGGGTTGAAACATCCCGTTATTTTCCCGAGGGAAAGTTAATTAAAAGAAAAGGATGTCCTTGGCACCCCGGTGGTTGTCTTTCCCAGAACCACTAATTGCCACTGAATGTAAATATTTAATGTTGAACAGCTCATAAAATGGTATGACAACAACCATGTTGAACACAGCATCTCAGCCTCAAGTGCTTTATGCTGTCTGTTCTTTGTCTTTGCAAATCCTTGAATACTGTTGTTCCGAAATGTTCCTCTTGCCCTCGTGCTCACCCTATTCTTTTTCATATTCTGTCTTTTTTTCATGCTACTCTGATTTTGTGATTCACTTAAGAGATGTGGGGATGTGCAGAAAACATGGAACTTATGTAGGAAATTATAGTTTACTTGGGCTTTTTGAATTCTTGAAGAGGTTTAGAAGGGGATTCAAGTGTTTTGGAGGAACATTAGTCCATTTTAGACCACATTTTTTGTTTATTGATTGGAAAGTCAATTACTTGGTATTTACTGCAGTATGTGGTTTCTGCAGTATTACAGCCTGTATATTGCAGGGACAGTCTAATCAGACATATATAAATAGGTGAAATTATAATGCTTAATATGGGGCTGTTGGAACTGAATATAGTCCGTGAATAATCCCGTATAGTTAAAAGAGCGAATCGCCTGTTTGTTTTCTCTTGAATGTACATGAATTATCTGAACCAATGTGATTTAAGTTAAAGAAGGAAAATGTATAGTAGTTTTGTTGTCCAATTTTATTATTGATTTATGAAATATGTTACTGAAGCATAATATTGACAGACAGTTACATAGGTTTCAGTCTAGCAGATGCTGTACTTGCATGACTGGAAATAGCTGTTTTACAAATGTGGCCGCTGATTGAACTGACTTGTTTTGGAGAGATTTTAATTGCATTATTTTGAATAGGCATCTTACATTACGTTTATTAAATCTATGCGTAAGTAATGTCTGCTCTCTTTTAGCACTGTGTAGATCAGCACACGGTTTGCCCAGTGTACAAATTTTGCTTTGTATGTAAACCCCATTCCATTTAAAATATTGCATTGTCAGGTTTTTATAATTAACTGTTTACTTATCAATGTTTTGTTTTGCATTTAAATGCACTCTGTGCTTTATTCTCATCTCTGCTTTCTCTTTGATTCTGCAGGTCATATAATAATCCAGAATACATTGTTGAAAATGCCAGTGCTTGCTTGTACCTGCTTATTTAATGGTTTTGTTGTTATAGAGGTATTTAGTATTGAAATGGCATTGCATTTTGAAAGCTGTCAGAGCTGTGGCGCAGTGCGTGGTGCACAGTTTGGATGCAGTTTTGAAGCCAAAAGCCCAGAATTAATCTTTAAAATTAAGGTAATATGAATACAAGAGAAGGACAGTTAGTTGGCTGCATGGGTGTTTATTTTTAGCATCTGGAGGGGGGTTGTTTGTGGGAGAGTGCTTGGCATGTGTAGCCTTGAGCTGACAATTTGTGAAGGTGACAAGGAAAAGGTCTGGCGAGAAACAGTGCTTGAGAGTGAAGAAGTAGGGTGAAGTCACTGTCATTTTGTGTGTTGGGACAGATGATGGCTCCTTTCACAACCCGAGATGATGGTCACGCGCTCAAGCCTGAGGCACTGACTAAATAAGACGCACACCCTGTCTGCACAGACTGCAGACCTCTGCTGAAACATGAGCAGTCTAAGTCTATCTCTTGAGATCAATGGTAAACTTATTCTTTGACTTATTCCTCTTATCGTCCTATTTGTTTCTTGATGTCTCTTCTTGTTAAGATACTCCCCAATTTATTTTCTTTTCACTGAAATCTGTGCAAGAAGACCAAATCAGCATTTTACTGTAAAAGAATGTATCACGTTTTTTAAAAAAATATATTAAGCAGTACAACACTAATAATAATAAGAATGCTATTTTTTATTTATTTATTTTTTTTTTTTGAGCACCAAATGTATTATTAGATTAATTTCTGAATGTGGCACTGAAGACTGAAATTCAGCTTTGCCATCTCAGGAATAAATTTACATTTTAGAAAATATTAACATAGAAAATAGTTATTTTAAATTGTAATAATATTTCAAAATAATGCTGTTTTCCATATTCAAATAAATGCAGTCTTGGTGAGTATAAAACATTTAAAAATATATAAAAAATATCATACAGCCCCTAAACATAGATAGATAGATAGATAGATAGATAGATAGATAGATAGATAGATAGATAGATTTAGTGCACAAGTCATATGAACTGCTTTAATGGTTTGCTTTTTTGAAGCTTGAAAGCTTCAGGCTTATATTTTTATATCATCCCTTTCATTCAACAAGCCACCATTTCCTCTGTCCAGATGACACTGTGTGTTTCTGTCTATTTCTGTCACACGTCCAATCATTTCAAGCTGTTACCCCTTCATCTCGCTAGTGTTTTATTCTGCTGCTGCGTTATGCACCATTATACACACACACACACCTCACCCATCACAAAAAGAGTGAAATGTATCCCCTGTCTGTGGCTAAATGAGAGGATTATCCCTTCATTATAGTAGCCGAGGCAGCACGGATGCCATGCCACTGCTGCCTCTGAGGCAAACAAACCTTTTTATTTGCCTCAATCTCACAGGATGAGCCGCGTTAATGTCCCGAACACAGAGACGCATTACAGTCAGGGTGATAGGCATATTAGGAACACTGTTTTAAGACTTTTTTCTTCTTTTAACAGCCTGTGGAGAAGGATCACAGCCAGTTGGCTTGGAGTGGCTGTTCCAAAGTAAATCCAAATGAAACCGCAGGACAGCGTTTGAGGTGTAATGTGAGAATTAGGATATTGGATTTGACAGCATGGGAGCAGTGTCTGCCTGGAATACTTTCCACGGTCTAGTCGAAAAACTGTCTTCTTCAATACCTGACAATTTTTGTAGTTTTATTTTGTTTGCGCCTCTTGGTACTTAGACTCCCAAAAGCTTTAAAAGCACAGTCTTAAGTGCTACCTTTGCCTTCGATCTAAAGCCAAGCAAGGTCAGAGCCTTTCATTCTTCTTAATTTTCAACAAAGCATCTAGAGCCGGCACTAAAACGACTTTCTTTAAGGTCGAGAATTGTAGATGTATGGAATTGCTTATGCTTTTTCACTGGCCTTATACTTCGCATTTGTCATACACCCATCTAAGAACAAGATTTGTTTCTAGTCATATGTACATTGTACCAGATTGGCTTCTGAAGCAAAAATACCATTCAAATGTCATGGAGATTTAGTATGAGCTCCAAGGTTTTTAAAAAAAGGATAAATGCTTTAATAGTAAAAGTGTTTATTAGCAGAATTGATGCTTATGTATACACTACATGTAATGCTATAGTGAGATCCACCAATTTGTTACCATTTTTCCACTGAGTTTTTACAGGTTAGTTAATATGGGATGTTTTAATGTTAAAGGTCCACTGAAGTGGCTTGAAATGTGCAGCTTTATTCTATTTGGTGACATAATTCCAATATTGTTTCATTTATATCAGTTTGGGCAAAGACTAAAGATATACAAAGGTGGTTCACTCCTATTACTTACGAATGGGAGAAACTACAACACGCAATATGGTGGAATAGCCCCGCCTTCTGAATAAAACAGCCAATCGCTGATTTGTAAAGTCATTGCATCACTGCAGCTGCCGTTAGAAGCTCCGGTTCCCATATAAACCAGAGACTTGCGCTTATGACTGCATATGCGCATTGGCTGGTTTAGCCTTAAAAATAAGCTTTTTTAATGCTATTTGAGCACAAGGAACAACATTCATGGGGCAGTTCATTTCAGATTTTGTTCCTGACCTGAAATATATGATTTAATTGTGAGTTCAGCAGGCAGTTTTTGAAATTTACAGTCTAATAGATTACTCCTTTAGTATAATTATGCTGAGAATATGTAGTTTGAAAAGTGTGTAATATATTGGTGAATGGCACCGGTGATATCTCTTCTACTTGTGTAACACAGTCTGTCTAACAGTTTCTCCTCCTAATCTCATCCTTATCGCTATAAAATTTTGCATTCTGCGGCGGTTTACATGACACAACACGAAACCAGACCTCTTTCACCCCAATGGAAAGCATATTTACACTGTTTGAATCGTTCCCTATCCCCTATATAGTGCACTACGTGCCATTCAGCATACATAAAATATTAATTCTGTGAACAAGAGACCAATTTCAGCCTCAGCTTCAGCGTCTATTTATAGTGTAGGGGGCGAGACGCTTTGGATTCTAGAGAGCATTTGATTGGACAGAAAGTTTGATGAGAAGCTGAAGTGCAGGGTGATGTCATCAAAATCGTTGGTCCTTATTGGTAGAAGTGAGAAGTTTAAGTTTTGAATGCTTATATCGTCTAAATGCGAATTTTGCCATTGTTTTGGAGCACACTAACATAGTTATAGATAACCTTAAGGCAAACATATTCATACTAAAAGGCAAAAAACTTTTTTTGATTTAATGGGGACTTTAAAGTATTAAATAGTATTAAGTATTAAATAACTATAGCTGTTTTTTTTAATTAGACAATATATTGATAACGAAGCAAGATCAAATCATTCAAGAATTCAGAGATTCTTTCATTGCGTTGTCATGTAAACCGCCGCAGAATGCAAAAGACATGCAACTCAGTGTTGCATGTCTTTAAGAATTAAATTTTTTTAATTAGTTTTAATTTAAAACTTAAATTTTAGATTTATTTTTTTTATTTTAAATTTAGAATTAGACAATGATTCAAAATAATAATATAATATATGTGAACCTGTCTGTGAAATCCAGGCTAGTCTCAAAATCTAATTATGAGATAACAAGCATCAAAGCTTGATTTTAACCATTAATTTCACTATGATTTCAATCTTTGACATGCCCTAACTCAGTCAATATTAAAGATATCAGGTTACATTTTCACAAAATGTTATTTACCTTATGAAGGATGATTTGTAAAAAATAGTAAATCACACACACAAAAAGACTTTAGCTGGGTTTTCACAGCCAGGGTCATATATATACATTATATATATTATAAATCATATATTACACACACACACATATATACACACACACATATATACACACACACACATTATAAATTATATATATATATATATATGATTTATAATGTGTGTGTGTAATATATATATATATATATATATATATAAATTACCATTCAAAAGTGTGAAGTCATTAAGTTTTTTTCCCCATGTTTTTATGATTTTTAAAAAAGCTTTTAGTGTATTTTTACTGAATTAATTCATTATTACATTTAGATTGCTTCTGATTTGAGCTTATATGTTTGAAGGCCTGCATCAACAGCCATGTTGATGTGTTGTACAACAGCTTATGTGATACTTCATAATTAATAATTTAAAAAAAAAAGTAAAACGACTTCTGGAACTCAGGCCACTGGGACAAAAAGATGGTGGTCACTGTTGAGATTTGTAAAGGTTAACAAGGTGTGAATGTTCATGCATCAGTCTTAGGATGTGTTAAACACATTATATATTGTTATAGAGTGTGAAAGCAGAGCTCCATTGATTATGCGAGCCTGCAGGCAATTACATTGACTGTTAAATTCAATGCAGGAGTATGGGAAAGCTAACAGTTAAATAACTGAAACAGCCAAGCTTGAATTTCTGCCCATTCAGCATGCTGTCGCCTCATGTGGTGTTTACTTGTGTGTGTTAATACTTTCTTTTTCTTCCTACCCTCTCCCCCTATAACTATCTCCTTCGGTTTACTTTCATCTTTCTCTCCACGCTATTTCTGCTTTCTCTCGCGCACTATCTCATCCCGGCTGTCTTTCTTCTGTCCTCTCCTCCCTTCTTTGTTCGCTCACTTAATTTTGGTTCCATTCAGACTTCAATTTGAATGCGTTCAAAGGGCCTTATTGGCAGGAAAGATAAACATTTACTTCATGGAGCCGGAGGAGGCCAGTACAAATCAAGCTGTTGACAAACTCAAACACAGGCAGCCCAGGATTGATGGCAGCTTTAGGGATGAGGCTCTTGATCTTTAGGTTGACTCGTGTCTCTGTTTTCTGCGGCCCATGCATGCGCGCACACACACACACACACACACACACACACAGCAGACCAGAGTCTTTTTGGCTCTAGTATGCTGCATTCGTCAAGCGTTCAATCTTTCTCGCTCTCCTCTTTGTCTACCAAAGCCATTTCTGAGTCTGTTTCTTCTGGCTGCATTCAATTCTCTTGGCTTCTCTGTATTCTGTTGTGGGTTTTCTTGTGGTGAATTGTTTTATATCGCAGCAAGCGGCCTGTGCCGAGGTTGCGCTACAAATAATCATTATACGTCACTTTGACGGACTGGGTTGTAAAATTTCTGTCATGGTCTATTTTTGTACATTTTTGATTTCCCTGGTAATTCGTTTACTGTTTCATTCGTATACGTGCTCATTTTTCCACACATGCACCTCTTCTGAGATTGCTTTATCTGTGAGCAGCATATGTGAAATAGCACGCACATGGTATTTTATTCATGCACAGCAATAATTTAGGCCTGTATCAGTCCTGTTTAGGTCTACAGTGACCTGAACACATCTGAATTGAAAGGTCTGTGTTTATTCTTATGCTTGCATGCATAAACTTTCCTCCTTGCCTGAAAAGTTTTGAAAAACCATCCATAGTAAGCTCATGTTATTCTTCAGTAAACTATGTAGCATCCCAGAATTGTGAATCAATGTTAAGTATAGAAACACAATAGACCAGATACCTTAATATTTTATCTGTCAAAATTACCATTTTGAATCATCCATCATGGATTTAAAAATGTGGTTTTTGGTTTCCAGTTAACAACCTCAGCAAGTCACTGCAACTGCTGCAAATATGTTTTCAGGTGCTAATAAACAGCAATGTACACTTTGGCAACGGTCCTGAATATTTTATCACATCATATCCACAGCATCTTGTGTATGGCTCATATTACAGCACTGGGACAAGTAACAGTCATCTTGGTGTATTTCTCTTCTTGATGTGTGGATGGGAACATAAACCTGTGTTGTGTGTGTGTTAGTGAAGGGCACTGAAAAAACAGGCATATTATTTTTAAAAGTGGCATGTTTGTACTGCTTGCGAACCAAAATGGTCAACGAGGAAGCCTTTAATAGCTTAAGTGGGTGATGCAACACATGGACAGAGTGGTGTGGACAACAGCCAAGTTGAAGAAAATCAAGGACTATGTTTGGAATGGAATAATAGCTGCTTACTGCAAGTTTTGCTTCATACACTATATGCTGAATATTTTATTAATAGTATGCATTATGCAATGCGATGGCTAGCAGAACTGTTTTCACATGACCTCACTATGTTGCATGTTTGCACTGAATAATGTTAAAATGTTGCATGTTTAATTCAACTTCTAGCACTTGTTATCTAGGTTGTTATTTTGTTTTATTTTATTGTTATTTGTGTGTGTTTTTTTTTTAAATTATTTAAAAATATATACTGCACATTTTGGATAATGTAGTCAATCAACTGGGTATTCAATGCATGGATACAAAAAATAGTACATACAGTGTACAATACACACACTACAAAATAATGTAAGTAGTATGGTCCTGTTCTCAACATGCCATGTGTTTCTTTTTGGGATGTATGTTTAATTTTATTGTAATTTTAATTGTAATTTTAATTTGGATCAGACTGTGTTGGATATACGCTAGTCGATATTGGATATATTTAATTAAGTGTACTCCTTTCCTCTATTTTTACATGTAAAATACTTATATATTTGTATATATATTTTTATACACTGTGTAAATTAATAACACTATTAATGCAATCCTTAAAAAAATCTCTGAATTAATCTCCATTTTTCATATTGTACATTTATAATGTTGTGATGTCTAAATTCATTTGTAGCATTTAACATGACAATTTTTATATTTTTGTATTTGTATTACATTTTTATTTAGCCAAAATAGTATGTATTTAGGCATAACAGAATTGTAATATATTGGCCATAAGATGAAAATGTTTATCTGCTTATCAATATCGGACAGACTTTTAATACTGTGCATCCCTAGTTTCTTTGTTAATATGTCAGTGGATGATTTCTCATGCATAATTTTGTACCTGCCCTCCAGGTGGCGGTGCAGGCAGCCAGACGACCTTTCTCCATGAGGAGCAGTGGAAGATGCCGGCTCTGCCAGCGCTGCTGCTGTCGATTCACCTCCTCTTCCTCCTCCTGCTGTTGCTTCTGCTGACCATGGCCCCGTCCTCTCACAGCCAGGCGCCCGCTCTCGCAGCTGTCAGGATGGGTGAGAGAACACCACTTTCTGTTAGACAACACACACAAGTGAATCTTCACATCATTTCTAGGCTATTTCTAGGTGATTGCTTTACTGGTCCAAGTCAAAACTTTAGGATCATCTTGCCTGTTTTATCATGCACCCAGTGAAAATAGTACATTGCTGATAAAATCTCCTCAAAAAGCCGCATAATTTGAGGTATCATTCATGTCAGTAGCACAATCAGTGTTGGGAAAGGTTAATGCTTAGTGTCAGGGGTAATAGTAATAGTACTGCTGGCCGTCACCTATGCAACTGCGGCATTAACCTTGTCCACTTTCTACCTATTAGAAGGTCTAATTCTGCCTCAGTTCTTTCAGCTTTATCTACAGAGACCATGTGAAAAATAAAACACTTTTTACTTGGAACAAGCAAATCAGTTGCATTGGTAGAGTCTCCTGATAACCCAAATGTTTTTCTTGTAATGGAGGCAGCAAGCATCAAAGTGAAGCCCACATTTATAGTGACTACAAAGCTTGTTCTTGATTTAATGTTTAAACGCATCTTCTGAAGTACTGACCTCCTACTAGGCTTAATCTTTTTCAACAAAACACCTGTTACACAGAACAGAGAGCGTGAAGCGATAATCTCAGATATGTATGTTAGGATCCTCTTGCTCCCATTTTTTTTTTTTTTTTTTGATTTATCAAAAATAAGATTAATCCGTTTGGAATCTGTTTGGAGCAGAGTTCAGGCGAAATTAGGCAATATTATTGGATTCAAGCAGGAGCCTTTTTCAAAGTGGCTTGTACTTGGCTGTTGCTTCACAGCATGTGACTGATTGCTTCAAGCATCTGCATGTTCGTCTTGATTATTGCGAACAATAAAGCATCAATTAATCTCTGGCAAGCCTCCAAATGAAATGCGCTCAATAGCACAATCTAATCAGTTAAAATCACAACATGCGACATTCGTTTCAAACTTGTTTCTGTTCAGTCATGATGAGTAACTCCATCTTTTTGCAATAACAAATGCGACTTCAATCGTCAACATCAGAAAACTCAATTAAATTACAGAGCATAAACAAAGCTCAGAGCTTTTTCTGTTCCTCTTCAGCTGCTATTTTAGATGATCAGTCAGCATGTGGACGTGGAGAGCGGTTGGCATTGGCTCTGGCCCGAGAGAACATCAACAGTGTGATGGAGGCCCCGGCACGAGCCCGTGTGGAGGTCGACATTTTTGAGCTGCAGAGAGACTCTCAGTATGAGACTACAGACACAAGTGAGTCCAACAAAACGACTACACACACACACTAGTACTCACATCAAACGGCATTCACAATTTTACCTCTGCAATGTGAAGTATTTTGAATGAAACTTCAACAGCTTGAATGAAAATCCAGCAACAACAAATTGTAGGGTGGGACAGGATTTTATTGGAATTTGATTGGATTATGAAAAGTGGGCATTTTAGAGGAGCTTTTGAATGGAAAGTCGAAAGTCAAAGCTGAAGGTCAAATTGGGATGATTTCTTATATATTTTATTTATATTGTGACGGGAGGAGCCAACGACAGACACAGTGGGTGTGGCGTCAGGCCTCGGAGAGGCTTTTATTAAACACAAATAATAAAAATAACGTGTCCAAAAGGGGAAAAGAGTGTCCAAAATGAACAGGGGATCTGGTGTCCTCGTCGTGCTGCGAGGTTCGTGAAGGAGGGGCAGTGTTCTGGAAGGAAGGGTCCAGGTAAGGGGCGGAGTCCGGCGGCCGCACGCGCTCCCCTCTTTGGTCCGGGGCGCGAAGGGCGGCGGCTTGGTTCAGCTCCTCTTCGTCCTTCTTGGCCCACGGCGCTAGAGGGGAAAGAACGGCCCGGCATCCTGGCCCGTCAGCCGCGTAGCGGGTGCGGCTTCGTCCGGACCGCGGGTCCGGCAGCTCACGTCTCTGGCGGCGCGGGAATCCCTCTACGCTCCCTTCCTGGACCCACGAGGACACCAGCGTGCATGCACGGGGAAGAGACCGGTCTCTCGAGGAGAGGCGCGCTCGGCATTTAACAGCGGCGGTGATGAGGCTCCATTCCCTTCAGGTGCGCCTCATCACACGCCGCCAGACCTGGCTGTTTAAGCGCCCCTCCTCTCTCACACACCCACTCCCGTCGGGAGCCTGGTGAAGGGCGGCGATTAAGGGACGGGGTGCTGCTGATAATAAGGGGGGAGGCAGCTGACTCGTCACATTCCCCCCACCAAGCGACACCCCCGTCATAAGGCCGCCGCCCACGCAGGAGTGCTACCTTCCTCAACCAGGCTCCAGCGGTCGGAGTGGGCGGGGCAGGGATTCCTCTCCGGGCAACTCTCCCTCTCGCACCGCGCCGGCACCGGGACAGAGAAACCGGGTTTTAGTCGACAGCCTCAACCAACCACAGGGTAAATGACAATAGTAACAAACGTCACTTACCCCTTTGGTGGCTGGGAGGCCGTCTCCATCGTTCCTCCGTCCCAGTGCGGGTTTTCTCGAACTTTTACGAGCGAGAGGGGATGATGTCATCAGGTGTTGCCCAACTGCGCTGTCTAGGCTCCGCCTTGCCCGCATTCTCCACCACTGTGACGGGAGGAGCCAACGACAGACACAGTGGGTGTGGCGTCAGGCCTCGGAGAGGCTTTTATTAAACACAAATAATAAAAATAACGTGTCCAAAAGGGGAAAAGAGTGTCCAAAATGAACAGGGGATCTGGTGTCCTCGTCGTGCTGCGAGGTTCGTGAAGGAGGGGCAGTGTTCTGGAAGGAAGGGTCCAGGTAAGGGGCGGAGTCCGGCGGCCGCACGCGCTCCCCTCTTTGGTCCGGGGCGCGAAGGGCGGCGGCTTGGTTCAGCTCCTCTTCGTCCTTCTTGGCCCACGGCGCTAGAGGGGAAAGAACGGCCCGGCATCCTGGCCCGTCAGCCGCGTAGCGGGTGCGGCTTCGTCCGGACCGCGGGTCCGGCAGCTCACGTCTCTGGCGGCGCGGGAATCCCTCTACGCTCCCTTCCTGGACCCACGAGGACACCAGCGTGCATGCACGGGGAAGAGACCGGTCTCTCGAGGAGAGGCGCGCTCGGCATTTAACAGCGGCGGTGATGAGGCTCCATTCCCTTCAGGTGCGCCTCATCACACGCCGCCAGACCTGGCTGTTTAAGCGCCCCTCCTCTCTCACACACCCACTCCCGTCGGGAGCCTGGTGAAGGGCGGCGATTAAGGGACGGGGTGCTGCTGATAATAAGGGGGGAGGCAGCTGACTCGTCACAATATATATCAGTAATTCAACTCAAATTGTGAAACTCATGTATTAAATAAATTCAGTGCACACAGACTGAAGTAGTTTAAGTCTTTCGTTCTTTTAATTGTGATGATTTTGGCTCACATTTAACAAAAACCCACCAATTCACTGTCTCAACAAATTAGAATATGGTGACATGCCAATCAGCTAATCAACTAAAAACATCTGCAAAGGTTTCCTGAGCCTTCAAAATGGTCTCTCAGTTTGGTTCACTAGGCTACACAATCATGGGGAAGACTGCTGATCTGACAGTTGTCCAGAAGACAATCATTGACACCCTTCACAAGGAGGGTAAGTCACAAACATTCATTGCCAAAGAAGCTGGCTGTTCACAGAGTGCTGTATCCAAGCATGTTAACAGAAAGTTGAGTGGAAGGAAAAAGTTTGGAAGAAGAAGATGCACAACCAACCGAGAGAGCCGCAGCCTTATGAGGATTGTCAAGCAAAATCGATTCAAGAATTTGGGTGAACTTCACAAGGAATGGACTTAGGCTGGGGTCAAGGCATCAAGAGCCACCACACACAGACGTGTCAAGGAATTTGGCTACAGTTGTCGTATTCCTCTTGTTAAGCCACTCCTGAACCACAGACAACGTCAGAGGCGTCTTACCTGGGCTAAGGAGAAGAAGAACTGGACAGTTGCCCAGTGGTCCAAAGTCCTCTTTTCAGATGAGAGCAAGTTTTGTATTTCATTTGGAAACCAAGGTCCTAGAGTCTGGAGGAAGGGTGGAGAAGCTCATAGCCCAAGTTGCAGTGTTAAGTTTCCACAGTCTGTGATGATTTGGGGTGCAATGTCATCTGCTGGTGTTGGTCCATTGTGTTTTTTGAAAACCAAAGTCACTGCACCCGTTTACCAAGAAATTTTGGAGCACTTCATGCTTCCTTCTGCTGACCAGCTTTTTAAAGATGCTGATTTCATTTTCCAGCAGGATTTGGCTCCTGCCTACACTGCCAAAAGCACCTAAAGTTGGTTAAATGACCATGGTGTTGGTGTGCTTGACTGGCCAGCAAATTCACCAGACCTGAACCCCATAGAGAATCTATGGGGTACTGTCAAGTGGAAAATGAGAAACAAGAGACCAAAAAATGCAGATGAGCTGAAGGCCACTGTCAAAGAGACCTGGGCTTCCATACCACCTCAGCAGTGCCACAAACTGATCACCTCCATGCCACGCCGAATTGAGGCAGTAATTAAAGCAAAAGGAGCCCCTACCAAGTATTGAGTGCATATACAGTAAATGAACATACTTTCCAGAAGGCCAACAATTCACTAAAAATGTTTTTTTATTGGTCTTATGAAGTATTCTAATTTGTTGAGATGGTGAATTGGTGGGTTTTTGTTAAATGTGAGCCAAAATCATCACAATTAAAAGAACCAAAGACTTAAATTACTTCAGTCTGTGTGCATTGAATTTATTTAATACACAAGTTTTACAATTTGAGTTGAATAACTGAAATAAATGAACTTTTCCACGACATTCTAATTTATTGAGATGCACCTGTGTGTGTGTGTATACATATATATATATATATATATATATATATATATATATATATATATATATATATATATATATATATATATATGTATATTAGTGCTGTTAAAGTTAACGCAAATTCATTTTAACGGCACTAATTTTATTAACGCGCGATTAACGCAGCGCGCATTTTCTGTTTGACCCATGGCCTAACCCGTACTACTATAGTTGGAGAAATGGATGGAGACGCTGACAGCGTTGCCAATTTAGTGACTTTTCAGACCACTTTAGCAACTTTTTTTTTTGTTTGTTTTTTTCTTTTCAAAAAGTGCCTAGCGACCAATCTTTATAGGGTTTGCCCAAACCTTATTTAGTTTCTGAGACTCGCCGGTACTGCTGCGCGAGGTCTCTCTCTCCCGCTGCGCACACACCTCTCTCTCTCTCTCTCTCTCTCCCTCTCTCCCTCCGCGTCTGCTCTGTTCAGCGCGCGGATGAGAGGAACAGTGCTTTCAGTTAAACAGATATTATGTTGCTTCTCTAATTTAACATGCAAGTATAGCCGAAATCACAGCACAGCTTTTGTCTTTATCTTATGTATAGCCTATTTGATTTTATCAGACGATGGCTGGATTATAAAGGATTTTTGGATTTTAATCTGCACAGGATTTTTGTGCAGATTAACATCTTGGAAAGGGAGGAGCTGGTTATTTAGTCCTATGGGTTGCGTTTCAGTCACTATTTCATATTCATTCCGTTGTCTGACAACAGAAACGGTCAAATATATCAATGAAAACAGTTTTATTGAGAATTTAGCTGCATCAAAATACAGTATGTGGGCACAGAGAGGCAAACAAATGTAATAATAAATAATAAATGTACATTTTGCATGTTCAGAAGAAGTGAGATGCCCTGTCATGCGGAAATGTAAACAGGTTTGTGTAAGTAAATTGCTCAGTACAAAGAAAGAGAAGTAATGGGAACCTGGTATTTCTTTTTTCATGTGTCTAATAGACATGAGCAAGTTCTTTGAAACACATCTATGACCTTTGAAACATGTCCAGTCTCCAGGCTCTGTTAACTATGGTTTCACTAATAATAAACATATATTGCATAAAGCATCCATATTTGGCATTGCTCATGTTGATTAGAGTATTTAAAACATGAAAAGTATTAATTTAAGGTACATTTAGAACAGATAAAAATGTGCGATTAAATTGTGATTAATCGCGAGTTAACTCATGACAATCATGCGATTGATCGCGATTAAATATTTTAATCGATTGACAGCCCTAAAATAAATATATATATTTTTTTTATTATTTTTTTTTCTTAATATATATATTCTGTGATTGTTAATCGGAATTACATTCTAAAATTCTAAAAATAAAATAGTCTCAACAATGGTTTTTTTTAATTTATTTTTTTTTAATATTCATCAAAATTTGAATGATTAAAACTGGCCAATTTAGACGATGCTTTTTTAATGGAAAGTCAAGCTTGAAAGTCAAGTTTGAATTATTTCTTTTTGTAATGTTGCTGTTATTTTACATTATATTTTTTGTTAACCGGAATTAAATTAACCATTGGCAAGATTTAATGCTGAATTATCTACTTTTCAATTATTTGACTGTATTAAAAAAGTGGGCCTTAACAGAATGGAATTTAGATTAGAGGATGCTTTTTGAATAGAAAGTCAAGGTTCAAGTATGGATGATTTCTTTTTCAAATGTATATTTAATTAATAAAATAATTATTATTAATTAATAGTTAAATTTAATTATTATCATTATATTATATTATATTATACTGTCATTGTAAACCAATTTAAAAAACATCTCAAGGGCCCCAAAATCACCTCCCAGAGGGTTAACTATTGTCAAGATTTAATGCTGATAACATGCGACAGTCATTTAAAGCAATGCTTATTTTTTCTTTAATCTTTTTAAGCCATTTAGCTGTTGGTTAACATTATTTTCATTGGAGAAAGTTATTACATTTTGATGCAAAACATTTTTTTATCTTTAGAATAATTTGTACTGCTGAAGAGTGCACAATAAAACAAAGAACACGGGTAAAGAAAGAAAAAACCAGAGTCAATTTTTAATTCAAGTTCGCTTTAACTATTGGACAGAAATGGACCGATAAGACATACTCACAGCATGTGAATGTAACAGGATAAAAGATTTTCATTTGATGCAAAATGAATTACATACCCATGTCACACATGCACAGTGCCCTGAACATTTCAATGCAACAGTTCAAAAGCAAGAAAAAAATCTTTTCATCTAAATATACACCCTGTGTGCTCTCTCTCCCCCTCGTTCTTGTGTGGAATTAGAGCAGCAATCTCCTGTAGGCAGAGTATAAATCTGTGTTGTGCTTATTGATGTAATTAATCAAAAAGAGCTTTGCATTGACTCCTAATTTGATATATCATCCAGGAATAGGACACAGAACTGGACGGTGTCCAAGACGTTGGCTTTTTCTCTGCCCACTGCAATGTCTGTCTCTCTCTACCCTGTTCCTTTCTCATTCAGTCACTGTCTTGCTCTATCACCCCACTCTCTATTTCTCTCTCTCTCATGGTACCTCTATTTATCTGTCTCTTTCTAATAATATATCTTTACCCCTCTCAGTGTGTCAGATCCTGCCAAAGGGAGTGGTCTCTGTCATTGGTCCTGCCTCTAGTCCTGCTTCCGGATCCACCGTCAGTCATATATGTGGGGAAAAAGAGGTGAGAATGAAAGGAAGTGCGTTTGCCTATGTGTCTGTGAGAGCATTTCTTGAAATGATAAATTTACACTGCTCCTCATCCACAGGCCATTATTTCCTGTGTGCCTTTGCTTTGCTGCTTGAAAAGCATCTCCCCCTCTGACCTAATTTCCCATATTTTCTCTCTCGTCTCCTTCCTTACGGTGAGAGATAGAATGATATATCAGCCAGGATGATTAATTGGCCGATATCTGGCCGTTTTGGTGCCCACTCAGGCAATTAACAATTTAATATTGCTTAAAATGAATGTGCATTTAATTTCGGTCATTTTGTATACACCTAATTTACTGTTATTAAATTGCATTATATTTATACACAGTGTGGTCAGCACTTTTAATCTCGAATTTTCAATTTAATTGAAACCTGGAAAAGACTAAATAGAAAAATAAAACAATGCTGTTTTTTAGGCAGAGTTTCAAAGGGGATAAAAAGGCAGTTGTCTAACGATCTTTAAGTGATTCTGTCCTTCTGTCTGTAAGGCCTATAAATGCTTCAGGCCTCAAGACTTTTTTAACTGTTTGTTAAACTTTTAAACAAGTATTTAAGCCAACATTTAAAGTCTAAATTCCAGTCAAACTTTGATTTTATAGTAAAAATTGCAGTTATATGAAATGCTTAGAATTTCAATTCTACTTCTTTTAATTTAAATTGCAACATTCAACATTCTGTCTGCTACCTCAATTCAAATGTTGAGATTCAGTTTAAAAGACTTTTTAAGTTCAATTCTGAATTGAAAATCTGAATCTTCGCACAACCGTATTGTCATTGCTGCAAGTGGAATGCAACCAAACGATGGATACAAGATTCATTTGACAGAAATAGTAGTTTGGAACATAATTAATTTTTCTATTTTTTGATAAATATAATGGATCATTAGTATATAAAAGTGTGGATTACTTTAAAAAAACAAAAAAAACAATCATAGATTCACATTTCATCATGATTTTTACATTTTTGGGGGGGGGGTCTCACCATTACTCTTTTAAAAATTGGGGTCTGTAAGATATTTATTTTTATTTTTCATTGAAAGAAGACTTATGCTCAACACAGCTGCATTTATTTGACAAAAATAGTAATAGTGTGAAATATTATTACAATTTAAAAGAACTATTTTCTATTTTGATTTATTTTGATGTCATTTAAAAAAAAAATTTTTATTCTTGCTGATTTGCTGCTTAATAAACATTATTTTGTTTTGATCAGATGTTGAAAATAGTTGTGCTGCTTCGTATTTTTGTGGAAACCCTGGTACTTTTTTTCAGGTTTC
Organism: Spinibarbus caldwelli; assembly: GCA_039654775.1. NCBI lineage: Eukaryota > Metazoa > Chordata > Actinopteri > Cypriniformes > Cyprinidae > Spinibarbus > Spinibarbus caldwelli. The sequence continues at coordinate 4,945,424 of CM077245.1, forward strand.
TTTGATGAATAGAAGAAAGTTCTGCACATTTTGTATGGCTCTCTTTACATGCTCAGGTTAGTTAATGGAGCTCCTCCTTAACCAGCTTATGTTCTGAATCAGATGTGTTGAATAAGAGAGACATACAAAATGTGCAGTGCTTTTGGTCCTCTAAGACCAAGATTGAAAACCGTTGCTTTAGATATTGGCATCAGCCATGGAAAACCCCATGATAGTCAATGCCACAATCTATTCTTCTAAATCTTCCTCTTATTCTTGTCTGTTCCTCCCAGATCCCTCACATCAAGATTGGTCCAGAGGAGACTCCGCGCTTGCCATATCTGCGCTTTGCCTCAGTGACGCTGTATCCTAGCAACGAGGACTTAAGCTTGGCCATCGGTGCCATCCTGCACTCTTTCAGTTACCCGACGGCCAGCTTGATTTGTGCCAAAGCAGAGTGTAAGTCTACAGGGAAACCGACGGCACGGTCACCTATGAACTGGCCATTCTTTCAATCTGCTGTAATAGATCACACTGAACCATTCATTGTTCACAGCACCCTTTATAATTCATTTCACAGTAGCCAAATTATGCCACAATTCATTTTATTTTTTAACGTAAGTGAATTATCCTTAGGCTTTGTGCCTATTATATGATGTTATTAACGTCTGTGCTGCCGCTTCAGGAAATTACATATCTTATTAGCTTTATATGTGTGGATTCATTTTTCTGCATGATGATGATAAAAATAACATTATATTCAACAAATATGTTGGTGTTGTGGACTAGCAGTTAACACACGCATTAGTTCATAGTGCTTATATAAGCAACGGGAATTCATTTGCAACATTTTCTATTCATCTAAAACCTGAATAAAGTACAGAATGGAAGTAGAATAAATAAATCAATAGTATGAGATTTTACCATATGTAACCATGTTTAACTGTTAATATAGTCACGGTTGAAGGGATTGGAAACACTTGAGTGCTTTATTTCTTAATTAAAAAGCACATCTGGCTTTCAGGTGTTGTCAGATGATTGTCACTGAGAAGGATGTTTTTGAGATGTGTAGTGCTATCCAGATTCCTTCTGATCTGAGGGACATCACATTGAGGATTGTGTCAACAAGCGAGCAAACAAGAAGAAATATTAATTGTATTTGTAATACTTTGTTGACTCAGCTTAATGAGAAGTAGTTAGCGCACTAGAGTGAAACCTATGTGAGCCGTTACAATGCTGACTGCAAGTTGATCTCTCGTGACTTGCTGATGCGAGCAGCTCTCGCTTGATTGGTATGGTCTGGGTAATGGTGCTTTGGTTTTATGCACCACTGTTTACTGCTGTTTGCATATCTGCACTTATCCCATCCTTTTCCATATAAATATCGCAGTCTGTGCTCATGTTAAAGTGAAAGCGAGCGTTTGTCTGTTTAAGATGCAGGCGGTTATGTTTGTGTTTGAGTTCTGCATTAGCATGCATGGATGTGCTCATCTACACACTGGTTCCTTACCGATGTGGATGTGTGAGAGAGCATGGATACATGGTGTTTGTTTGTTTGTTTTTGAGAAAGCACTCTTTCATCACTTTACCCTGCTGTTATCGTTAGCCGTGCATCTTGTTGACTGCAGTCCAAAATCAATGGAGTCACCATATGGATTTTGCGGTGGCTTAGAGCACAAATTTATGTACATACGGAATTAACTTTATTGGCTCTCAAAGTCACTTAATTCGATAGTCACTGACTTTAATACAGAGGAGCAGGGTGGAAAGAAAGGTTAGGTTTACAGCAATTGACAGTTTATGAAAGTTGTTAAAAATTTTAGATGGTTACATTTAATCACAACCTGACGTATTTATGCTGAATGCCCATTCTGATATACAGTCATTGTAAAAGAATTACAGTATAATATTTATGAGAGTTTTACTAATTTTTCACAAATGCCCTGGAAGACAGTATATGTTAAGAATGTTTTCAAAATGCTTTCACAAAGGAGTTATATAATGATTTGGGGTTTTATGCTACATCTCAGGCCTGCTGCGATTGGAGGAGCTTGTGCGTCACTTTCTCATATCCCGAGAAACACTCTCAGTCAGAATGCTTGATGAAAATTTGGACCCCACCCCCCTGCTGAAGGAAATCCGTGACGACAAAGTTGCAACTATTATCATTGATGCCAATGCATCAGTGTCAATACTAATACTAAAGAAGGTATGTGTGCTCATATAGGAGTCCAAAAGTCAGAGACCATTAACTAAATTATTTTTATTATTATTATTTAGCTTTTTTTCTGAATTAATATTTTTTTTTCTTACAATATTTTTTTAAAAATACTGTTTGAAAGAAAAACTTTTACAGTATGTATATATTTTCTTTTTATTTCATTGTTTTTAAATACAATTTGGTGAGTTTAAAGGGTTACTCCTTTAAGTGAAAAAGATCTGTATATTTATAGATTGTGTGTGTGTGTGTGTGTGTATATTATTTATATATATATATATATATATATATATATATATATATATGTGTGTGTGTGTGTGTGTGTATATATATACTTGTATTTATGTATGTATGTATGTGTGTGTGTATTACATTAATAATTATTACATATTAAATAAAAATAAATATTTTATATATACTGTAAATATACAAGTATATATATATATATATATATATATATACGTGTGTGTGTGTGTATATATATACTTGTATTTATGTGTGTGTGTGTGTGTGTGTGTGTGTATATATATATATATACTTGTATATTTACAGTATATATAAAATATTTATTTTTATTTAATATGTAATAATTATTAATGTAATATATAATTATTATTTTATAACTTTTATCTTTGATTTACATTTTTCAAAATACTTAAATTTAGTTTACTGCCAAGTTTAAATGGGATTTTAAATACCTGATTTCAGACTTTTATATTCAACACAACTGAAAAAAAAAGATTAGATAGATAGATATGACAGATAAAAATCTGACATGACTCAATCGCAATAGTATGACTTATGATTAGATTTCTGGTACAACATATCTCTTGCTGTTTCTTCCTCCCTCTAGGCCTCAGAATTAGGCATGACGTCAGCCTTCTACAAGTACATCCTCACCACAATGGTAAACAAACCCCCTTTTTTTACTTTGACCAATGACACACTACCCTTTCTCCTCTTAACCCACTTTCATCCAGTAACAGTGACGGCAGGCCTGGCCATTGACCAGCTCATCACAGATGCATAGTGCATGCATGCCGTTTATCATCATCATCATCATGGATGAGGTGGATTATGTCCTTGTTTTGAGGTCGCATATGCTTCTGTTGTGAGTTTAGGATTTTAATACGACTGTTACAAGTTAAAGTGAAATAGGCTAAACATTTAACCTTGAGAGGCAAATTGAATCGTGGGAGATAAGATTTGAGACTGTTCAAACATAATGGTTCTTATGGCCTCAGTAAATGGCAAATATTTAATATGTAAAACATTTAGAGACTACATTGGTTTAACTTGCATTTTTTTATGAAGTTTTTATTTATTTTTCTTTTTGGATTTGGGAGGAAGCCAGAGCTCACTTTGCAGTATGGCACCAATTTAGCTGAGAGCGTGCCAACTGAAAAAAAGTCTAAAGATACGTGAATAGGAGTATGAAAGAAGATGAGTTGAATTAGTTTATTGTGAATGTTTTAATTTAGTAATGCACCATTATGGCATCATAAAGAATTTTCTATGTACATTTTTTATAAAGTGTAATAAAATGAAATTGAGTCTTTTTCTTTTTACTTTCTTAAAACCTCTCATTTAAACTTTCAAATTCAAGCTTAGCCTTTTATTAATCTGACTTTGGCAAGCTTTTTCCGAAGAACAGGGACAAATGCAGACAACCTCCAGGCAATACTGCAAATGTATATTCGATTCTTTGGTGCCTGTTGAGTGATGGCTTTCAGTAGCAGTCTCTAAAATTAAGTCTGCGTCTTGAATAAGGTCATCTTCTTGTCAGTTTCATATTGTCAGCAATCTAATTGAGAGCAGATGGAAGATGAAAGATACTTGCCATTATCAAGCCCTTCAAAGGCAGTAACGTTATCTGTCATACCTCCATTCATAAACTGTACGACAAGCATCCTCAGGAGGAATCAAAAGGCCTATTGCAGCTGAAGGGGTCAATGACAGAACAAGGATATTCTACGGCTTCACTTGAAATCCACCTGAACTCTAGAAAGTCTTAAAGTGATGGGAATCTTGGGGATCAGTGTATGCAGACGTATTGGGAAGCTCTTTATGAAAAACTGAATGGGTGTATTTATACAGTAGGTGGAGTTGGATCCTCCTTTAGCTGCCTTATAGATGGCAACGGTTTGTGATAAATAACCTAAAAGATGCTTTGCTCTGGCACCAATTGATGGATTCCCCAATAGCTTTCATACTGCTGCTACATGACTACAGAAAAAGTCTTTGTTGACTTTACCATTGACAAACTCACTGCCTACTGTACCTCTTGGGATTATCCACTTGCCAGTAAATAACAAAGCACAAGAGCTGATTGATTTGGTAGACAAGGTGAAAGCCATGGCACTCAAGGACAGCTAAAATAATCCCTTTTTTTCTAAAACAATTTGAGACCATTTTTAATGTTTTCATTGAACGTTCCCAGTGGGCACCACTTATGTTGAGTGGAATTCTAGCTGGGTTGAATATTGCCTTCAGTAAATTACTATTTATTTATGGATGAGGGTTTTCCCAATCCCGTAGGGAGCAGCAGATATTCGCAAAAACTGGCCAGGCAAATGTAGCTATTTAAAAAAAAAAAAACTGTATGATATGAATGATATGTAAATATTGCATTTGAGCTAAGCACACATTTATTAAATCACTGTAGATGTGTAATATAGCTTCATACTGTAGTATGCACTGTAAGAAATAGTTCTATTATTATGTTGAATGTCACCGTTGCATCCATTTCTGTCATTTCAACAAAATTTTCAGATCAGTTCCTTAGTAATTAAATTGGTTGAAGAATTTGTTTGAGTTTCTGTTTAAATTTGCAATCTTAGAGGGTTGAAGTCACACTACATCATTGTAAGTCAAGACGAGACAAATATATTCAAACATATATTTACACTTTACTTTTAAGAGCTCTCAGTATACTCAGTTTTACTGTGTTGCAGTGTTAATAGTCTAAAACCACAAATTGTTTATATTCAATGATTAAGTTCTCATATTTTTTTACCAGTATGACCCTGAACGTCAATAAATAAAATATAAACTATATTCTCTCCAATATCTATTACAGCAACTTCTTTACTATATTAATAATGCTTTTAAATAAAATACATATTGAGGTTTTATCCGTAAAACGGTCAAATTTAAATATTTATAGCGTTAAAGCAGTGCTGACAAGGTGTTAAGAGAATATTCCAGTAAACTCACCTCAGCTCACGCTAATGGTATAATAAAAGAACGGCCAAACTGGGCTTACTCGCAGTGCTTGTTAACTGACAAAAATGGCAATTTATACTAAATACTGTGAGAAAACTGTGAGCAATTTATACTTTAACTGTTAAACACTCACTTGTATCGCGAAACCGCTGTGCAGTAATTATACTATGAACCAAAGACTATAGACATCGTGCCTGTTTTTGGTAATGAGGAAAAGTTGCACATGCGCAGCAACTAACAGATGTGTGTAATAGTGGCAGAACGACTGATTAACGTGTTCATTTAACACTATACCAAGAATGTGCACTTTTGTAGATGTTAATTAAAGCGTTAAAATATTTCTAAATGCCAAAACCACAGAATTCTATGTCCACAGTACTTTTTTGGTAACTCTCTCTCTCTCTCTCTCGCTCTCTCACGCTCAGGATTTCCATGTTTTTTTTATTTTTATTTATTTATTTTTTTAAATATAATTTAGACGGTTGTTAGACTTTATTTTAGGTCAAGCTAAAATGACAGTCTACATTAGTAGTAAACGGAATTGTTTATGGCAGTAATAAAAATGTTGAATTGTCGTTTAAGGGGAATAAAACACAAATTTAATTTTTATCCACATAGGGAAAAATTTTAAAAATTTTAGAGGTTTGGGGTGTAGAAAAAGTGCTGGACTGAAAACGATGATGCATTGCTTTTTGTTAAAAAGTTTAAGTAAATTGATGTGAGGTTTGTAACTTGTTTATATTATTTACATTTGATGTTTTGTATTAAATAAAGGTGTTTTAATCTCCTCTCTCTTTCTCTCTCTCAGGATTTCCCTCTGTTGAGGTTGGATGATGTGGTAGATGATCAGTCAAATATCGTTGGTTTCTCCATGTTGAACAGCAGTCATCCCTTCTACCTGGAGTTCATCAGGAGTCTAAACCTTTCATGGAGGGAAGGTTGTGATCTCAGCCCCTATCCTGGTCCAGCGGTGAGCTTACAAAGATAGATTTTTATACAAAATAATTTGAGAAACATTACAACTCACAAATCAGTGGCAATTCAGCCTTAGGACACAAACCCATATATGAGCTGTTGTATTACTTGAAGTGTGAGAGGTGGTGATTTGTTAACATTTTTAAATCAAGCAATTAAAACTTAATCTGTCAGGAGATGCATATGAGTAACAGTGATGTATTTGGTTGCATTTGCGTCTAAAAATGCTTTTTTTTAATTCCAAGAGACTCCATATTATCAGTAATATGATTGACATTCCATTGCATTATTTAAACCAGATTTTGCTGAGATTTGCTTAGATGGGGAAAAAATGCAAACTGTAAACCATAGTAACTACTAAATCTATGGAATAATGAGACGTTATTTCTGCCAGAAGGTTTTTTCGAATGTGTCCAAATAGGATGTGTGCCACACAACGTAATTTAGGAACCTGTGTTAGGAAGACAGTTGCTGTAGGGCCCTAACAGACGTGAAGTCTCCTTGCCCCCCTAATGACCTCATTTGCTGTCTTTCTCAATTCTACGTTCCTTTCTTCTCTTTTTCTTCTTCTGTCTTTCTATCTTCGCCTCGGCGTATCTCTTATTTCTTTCATGCTCTCTCTCCACCTACAGTTGTCATCAGCGCTGATGTTCGATGCAGTGCATGTGGTGGTTGGAGCGGTGCGAGAACTGAACCGCAGTCAGGAGATCGGAGTGAAGCCTCTGAGTTGCACGTCTTCACTCATCTGGCAGCACGGCACCAGTCTCATGAACTACCTGCGCATGGTACGTGTCACCATGGCTACACCGTTTGCTGCCATTTTCTGACTGCTGTGTTTGATGACTTTAGTGTTTAGTCTTTACAGCTGTTGTTACTGTATGTCACTTTGATGTTGTCTCTGATGAGCTGTAGAAGCCTAATCATCAGTGTCCTTGTTTTAATCAGCTTTTTATGTTGATGTGATTCTGCGTGCCGCTGCTTAGTGGTTTTTAAAGTCAACATGAAATTGAAATTGACCTTATTTACTTTCTCAACATACGTTCCTGGTCTCATTGTGCACAGTTCATCAGTGCATGGTACGAAAAAAAGTTCTTTGTAATCTATGCAGTGGCCCCTTGGTGTCGATCAACAAGATTCAGAGAGTTTATGACGGTTGCTGTTGAATTTACTCTGCAATAAATCTAAACCTTGGCTAATGCATTATTGTGCATTGAGTGTCACTGAGCATCATTTAACATCATCAAGAAACATTTAGCACAGTTCAGCACTGTGAAACTATGCAGAAAACCGCAATAACAACAGCAAATGAACCAACTTAAATCTAAAATATATATATATATATATATATATATATATATATATAATTAAATATATTACTAAATTAGTAATAAATTACAAATGAATAAAATAAATGTTAAATCTATGCATATAAATCACACAAAATTCTAATCAAATTATTATAATAAATAGTTTAAATAATGCAAATTCAATTAGAAACTTGCTGAACTGAATTCACAGGCCTCATAGGCTATGCTATGACAACCACAAAACATCTTTTAATTTATGCAACAAATTAATGTTGATTTTAAAATAAATGCATTTTTTCACAAGTAGCTGGAGTGCTTAATGAGCCGCCTTTGTCACAGAGCCCAGGACAATGTTCCCGGTTGTCCTGTCCATCAACAGGCCTGATGATGACCAGTGCAGTATGACTTTTATGTCCTCTGTGATGATTAAACCCAGCCACAGTAATTTTACAACTGACATTAGTTTCAGCGCAATTATAACTGTGCCCTTAACACCAGATGTGCATTGTTTATTGCATCCTGTCTGAAGGCCTGCTTGTATTTTATCATTTTAATGCAGCTATTATACACTGTGAGATCCTAGACGGTGTTTGTGTTATCTAGTCACAAGTGCGCTCTTTCATTCATTGTGTCCCTCCATCTGTTTTGCAGTTTGTCCATCACTCCATCATTTCAGCACCCCATTCGGCACCATCTCCGCACCTCCTCTCGTCCGCCATTCTCGGTTTGTCTCCATAACTCCAAGTGTTTACCTCCCTTGCCAATAATAATGAAAACAGTCATTATTTTTGCGATTGCATTTGGTGACGCTGGTGGAGCAGAAGTGACACTTCACCTTAACTTTCTTAATCATCTCAAAATTTTCCTCTGACTTGTCCTCTGGCTGTCTCTCTCTTTTTTTCTCTGCCTGCGCCATAATTTCTGCCTTAATATTGTAGGTCGAAATTAATGCTATTCGTCATTCTTGTTTGTTACCCTTGGTTTAAATCCCCCCTCTCTCTCTTTTTCATTTTAGATAGAGTATGATGGCCTAACAGGTCGTGTGGAGTTTAACAGCAAAGGCCAGAGGACCAATTACACGCTGCGTATTCTTGAGAAATTCAAGGGGGGTCACAAAGAGGTAATGTGCGCACACACACACACACACAAACTCATTCTCATGAACACTAACTCCGGATTTTATCCGGAATCACGGGAGAGGTTGTGAGGTCTAATGAATGGGTGGTAGTTGGAGTAATCACCACTTCACTCCTCTCTTATTGATCATAGTATTGATCCCTCGCTTCATGCTCTTTTATCTCTCCTTCATCCCCTCGTCTTATTCGCTCAACTCATTTATTCCTGCCTGTTTCCCCCCTGCGAGATCAAACATGTTTTTAAATGATTTTATATGATTTAGCTCTTTCAGCGCAGATTTGTTCATGAAAGTACTTCTAACTGTGTCTTCTTTGTTGTTAAAGCGAAGCATCTTTTTTTTGCTTCACATGTGCAGATCGGTGTCTGGTACTCCAATAACACGTTGGCTATGAACTCCACGTCTTTAGACATCAACGCGTCTGAGACCTTAGCCAACAAGACGCTCATCGTCACTACAATACTGGTAAAAACTTTTGGGCTTTGTGGTTTTGGCAGCATGTTAGCAGGAGCATTTCAGACCAGAGATAATTGTGAATTATAGGGGTTTTACAAATTTGGCACTCATTTTTACAAGCTTTCCAGATTCAAATCTTGCACATGAACAGGCACAATTTTTTAGAGCATCTCTCTAAACCAAATTCTGCATTAAGGTGCCTTAAATGTTATTATGGGCTCTACAGATGTTTGTAAAAGTAATGCATTATTTAAAGCAGGGAGGATATGAGATAATTCAGAAGCCTTGCTTGCTTACACAGAGCTTATACAGTGTAATAATGTTGTTTCTTGAGATAATGATTGCAAGAAGAGCTTACTAGATTCCAACTTGAAAATCTCAAAACAAATTAAAGGGATAGTTCACCCCAAAATGAAAATTATGACATCATTTACTCACCCACATGTTGTTCCAAACCATGAATCCATGAGTTTCTTTCTTCTGTTGAGCACAAAAGATATTTTGAAGAATGTTTGTAACCAAACTGTTGCTGGTAGCCTATTGACTTCAGTAGTATGGAAAAAATAAAATAAAATACTGTGGCAGTCAGTGGCTGCCGTCAACTGTTTGGTAAATTCTTCAACATACCTTCTTTTGTGTTCAACAGAAGAAAGAAATTCATACAGATTTGGGACAAGTGGAGGGTGAGTAAATGATGACAATTTTAAATTTGGGGTGAAATATCCATTTAAGACTAGATCCATGCATGCCATCACAAAGTAGGTGTTTAAGGAAACCTACATTATTCCATCAAATTCATTATGAAAAAGTAACATTAAAACTAGTATCAAATCAAAATTGATTTTATTTACTTTCTTAAAGGGATAAAAAAGGATGAAAATTACCCCATGATTTACTAACCCTTAAGCCATCCTAGGTGTACAAATACAATCTGAGTTATATTAAATTCCTGGCTCCTTTTAAACAAAACTCGCGAGACTAGCATATTCTCACCGGAGCTTATGCTACACCTACGTCCTACGTCATCAGCTGGACACCACTCTCTCTTGAAAGCGCGTACAACAGTTAGTGGAAACTAGAGATTACGGTTTATACAGTTTTGAATATGGAGGTTTTTCTTACAAAAAAGGCATCAATTCGCTTCAGGAGGTCTTTATTAACCCCCTGGAGCTGTGTGGAGTATTTTTATGATGGATTTGTGCACTTTTGTTGGACTTCATCCATCCTACTTTATCTTAAACCCCATTCACTGCCATTATAAAGCTTGGAAGATCCAGGACATTTTTTAATATAACTCCGATTGCATTCATCTGAAAGAAGAAAGTCATATACACCTAGAATAGCTTGAGGGAGAGTAACACAGAGAAATGCATTGCATTTTTTTCTAATTTAATTTAATGTTTCAATTTGAAATATGTCCCATTATGACAGTAGAGGGGATAATACCACAAAAGATCAAATGTCAATTAAAACAACATATGATAGTTGCAATAATTTCTATAGTGTCTTCATTGATTGCATCCATATTCACTGCATTCACTCCACTATCATACAATATTGCTTCTAGGCGGCAAACACATTTAAGCAATTCCTAATAACATAAAAATGTATTGGACTCTAATTGTTTTAAAATGTTTTACTGTTTGTATTTGTTCGGGTTTTTTAAATTAATTAATTAATTTATTTATTTATTTATTTTTATTTATTTTTTTTTTGAAAATCAACCTCATGGCATACCAAGTTCATTATTCACCATCTTATTTGCATTATGTGCTTGCAAAATGAAGAAAATAGGTGTGCTATTCATAGGTGACATCATTCTGTAGAAGATATAATGCATTCAAAACAGGAATCTGCAGCCAAAAAGGAACTTTCACGTGTCAAGGCCAAGGAAGTACCATTTCACTGGATTTTACTGCCATTTCATGGCTTAACACCAATCAAAATGCCACTTCCACTGTATGGCTATTGACTTTCATTGAGTTTATGGCACTTCACTGTATAGAAATTGAGAGTGGAATATTAGAGCATTAAATGTTACCTTCGTCCTGTTTTATAGGAAGATCCATACGTGATGCGCAAGGCAAACTACCAGGACTTTCAGGGTAACGATCAGTACGAGGGATTCTGTGTGGATATGCTACGGGAGCTGGCAGATATACTGAAGTTTTCCTTCCGGATCAAGCTGGTGGATGACGGGCTGTATGGAGCTCCAGAACCTAATGGGTCATGGACTGGCATGGTGGGGGAACTCATCAACAGGGTATGCATGTCTGCGTGCACATCCATAATTAAGCTCTGTGGACACATTATGAAAAAATAGAGAGACATTTTTCAGTCACCCTAACCCTCGATGAAACTCTTGGGCTTTTACATTATGAGCTTTATTTATTTATTTATTTATTTATTTATTTGTTTATTTATTTATCTATGCATTGAAAATGCACATTCCTTGTGGCTTATTGCTTTAATAAAAATGCAGCAACAGAAATATGATAAAATCCACCAATGTTCAACAAGTAATAAATTTATTATTATTGATGATAATACATTTGTTTTGTACAGCACAATTAAAGTTACTTTCTCAAAATGATGTACACAAAAGCAAGCACAACAATGTAAATAATACATTTTAAATATTGAAAATAACAAAAAATATATACAAAATTGCACAGGTAATCAAGGAAAAGCAATCCTGAAATGAAACGTTTTAATTATTAATAATCTGAATAAACAATTATTTATAGCTGTCAAGCAACAGCATTTTTTCAAAATAGCTTGTATAATCTGAATTTAAAATCAAATACTATTTGTTTAATGTATGTTTGTTTATCAAAATGTGTGCAATAACCTTCAAACATTTATATATAATATTACATTGAATATATTAGACATTTGGGTTTAGACATTATAATACAGGTTTTATTTGCTTTTATATCCATTGAAAATGCAAATGCCTTGTGGCTAAATTGCTTTAATAAGACTAGTAAAAGGAATGTCATAAATTGCACCAATGTTCAATAAGTAATTACATTTATTAATATTAATCATCTGAATAAACAATTATAAGTGCCAAACAATAGCATTTTTTGAATAGAGCTTGTACAGTCTGAATTTAGAGTTAAAACTGTTTGTTTAACATAACTGTATTGGATAACACAGAGTACTGCATTGCATTTTTTCTCATTTAAGGTACTATTTTACTCTACTTTTATAATGGGACATATTTTAGAGTGGATATATTAAATATATTAGACATTGGGCTTTTATAATACAGGCTTTATTTGCTTTTAAAATGCACATGCCTTGTGACTTATTGCTTTAATAAAACTGCAGCAACAGGAATATGATAAAATTCACCAATGTTCAATAAGTAATCTGAATAAACAATTATTTATAGTTGCCAAACAATAGCATTTTTTGAATATTTTTTTCTATGGCTTGTATAATCTGAATGTAATTGTATATTTATTTATCAGAATGTCTAAAATAACATCCAGTCATCTATATTCAATATTATATTAAATGTAATGTACAGTATAATATTTAATGTTTAATAATTGTTTATATCTGAGAATCGGTTTTTAAAAAATCCAAAGCAAAGACACAATTTCTTTTTTGCTTTTATGTCTGTTAAAATACACATGCCTTAATTGCTGTAATAAAACTACAGCAACAGCAATATGATAAAAGGCACCAATGACCAGTAATTAATTAAATGTATTATTTATAATCTGAATAAAAAAATATTAATAGCATTTTTTTTATCTTTGAATACAGCTTGTCCAATCTGAATTTACAGTTACTGTTTGTTTAGTGTAATTCTGTGTTCATTCATGAAAATGTCTGAAATAACCTCCAAACATTATATTTTATATATAACATAATATAATATTTATAATAAATTTGTTTATTTATATTATATATAAATGTTTAATAATGCGATATACCTGATTTTAAAATTAGAATTCCCAAACTAATACACAAATGTGTTTTTATTAAAATTTATTTTATTTGCTCGCATGTTTGAATGCAACTAGCAGGATTTCCGCACTGGACCTTTGCCAGCTGATGTTTTCATTAGAGTAACGATTTCTGATATTAGCGCTATTTTCACTAATGCTAAAAAATAATGGCAGCAGTAATAAGAACGGTAATGTCATTCTATTAAACCCCAGTGTGGGCAGGTCTCGGCAAACCCTTTTGAAATACACCAACACACACACATACTAATCAGTTCCTTCTATGTCTAATTATCCCGTGGCACTATACCATTACAGCTGCTAACGCTAGTGTACAGTTGGCACTTGTTGACGTATTGTGTGTGTAAACTGCGTGCGCACACATACTGCCCATCTTTTTCCATGGACACACACTTCAGCTCTTGCCTGACACCAGCATTTGATGGTTTACAAAGCTATCTCTCAGTAATCAATTAGCCAGTAATTAAGCAGATTGAGAGATATCTGGGGTACACTTGGGTTTTTTAAGCAGAATAAACTGCTATTGATCACTCCTACTGTTGGGGAAACTACTTTGCTTGACAAACTGCAAGCTACTTGTTATTTCAAATAGTTCAGGTTGATGAAGGTAGACTACTAGCTTTTGATAAAAGCAGCTAATTACATTAAAGCTATTCGAGGGATATCAAAGCTGTTTAAAGGAATAGTTCCCCCCAAAATCTAAATTTGCTGACAATTTACTCATCCTCAGGCAGTCCAGGATGTAGATGAAGAGTTTGTTTCTTCATCAGAACAGATTTGGAGAACTTTAGCATTAAATCAGTTGCTCACCAATGGATCCTCTGCAGTGAATGGGTGCCGTCAGAATAAGAGTCCAAACAGCTGATAAAAACATCACAATAATCCACACCACTCCAGTCCATCAATTATTGTCTTGTGAAGAAACAGGTCCATCATTAAGATATTTTTATCTTCAAACCATTGCTTCCGGCTAAAATCCATAATATTGTGTTTTCCTGTGGAAAAAGTAACCTCATCTGAATCAGGAGAGAAATATGCACAGATCAAGCACCATGTACAAGCCAAAAGAGTTTAAAACAAATATGTTGGTGGATATTGATGTGATAGGATAACACGGGTCTTTTTCACTGGAGGAAGCATTATTATGGATTATGGACTCATATTTTGGCCAGAAGCAATGGTTTAAAAATAAATTGGCTCAAAAATAATGAGGATTTCAGTATTTCAATAGATCAGTTTACAATATGTGCATATGTGTATAAACATAAAAAATCTAAGTTTACAGGTGCATCTCAAAAAATTAAAATGTCGTGGAAAAGTTCATTTATTTCAGTAATTCAACTCAAATTGTGAAACTTGTGTATTAAATAAATTCAGTGCACACAGACTGAAGTAGTTTAAGACTTTGGTTCTTTTAATTGTGATGATTTTGGCTCACATTTAACTAAAACCCACCAATTCACTATCTCAACAAATTAGAATATGGTGACATGCCAATCAGCTAATCAACTCAAAACACCTGCAAAGGTTTCCTGAGCCTTCAAAATGGTCTCTCAGTTTGGTTCACTAGGCTACACAATCATGGGGAAGACTGCTGATCTGACAGTTGTCCAGAAGACAATCATTGACACCTTCACAAGGAGGGTAAGCCACAAACATTCATTGCCAAAGAAGCTGGCTGTTCACAGAGTGCTGTATCCAAGCATGTTAACAGAAAGTTGAGTGGAAGGAAAAAGTGTGGAAGAAAAAGATGCACAACCAACCGAGAGAACCGCAGCCTTATGAGGATTGTCAAGCAAAATTGATTCAAGCATTTGGGTGAACTTCACAAGGAATGGACTGAGGCTGGGGTCAAGGCATCAAGAGCCACCACACACAGACGTGTCAAGGAATTTGGCTACAGTTGTCGTATTCCTCTTGTTAAGCCACTCCTGAACCACAGACAACGTCAGAGGCGTCTTACCTGGGCTAAGGAGAAGAAGAACTGCACTGTTGCCCAGTGGTCCAAAGTCCTCTTTACAGATGAGAGCAAGTTTTGTATTTCATTTGGAAACCAAGGTCCTAGAGTCTGGAGGAAGGGTGGAGAAGCTCATAGCCCAAGTTGCTTGAAGTCCAGTGTTAAGTTTCCACAGTCTGTGATGATTTGGGGTGCAATGTCATCTGCTGGTGTTGGTCCATTGTGTTTTTTGAAAACCAAAGTCACTGCACCCGTTTACCAAGAAATTTTGGAGCACTTCATGCTTCCTTCTGCTGACCAGCTTTTTAAAGATGCTGATTTAATTTTCCAGCAGGATTTGGCACCTGCCCACACATTGCCAAAAGCACCAAAAGTTGGTTAAATGACCATGGTGTTGGTGTGCTTGACTGGCCAGCAAACTCACCAGACCTGAACCCCATAGAGAATCTATGGGTTATTGTCAAGAGGAAAATGAGAAACAAGAGACCAAAAAATGCAGATGAGCTGAAGGCCACTGTCAAAGAAACCTGGGCTTCCATACCACCTCAGCAGTGCCACAAACTGATCACCTCCATGCCACGCCGAATTGAGGCAGTAATTAAAGCAAAAGGAGCCCCTACCAAGTATTGAGTACATATACAGTAAATGAACATACTTTCCAGAAGGCCAACAATTCACTAAAAATGTTTTTTTTAATTTTTTTATTGGTCTTATGAAGTATTCTAATTTGTTGAGATAGTGAATTGGTGGGTTTTTGTTAAATGTGAGCCAAAATCATCACAATTAAAAGAACCAAAGACTTAAACTACTTCAGTCTGTGTGCAATGAATTTATTTAATACACGAGTTTCACAATTTGAGTTGAATTACTGAAATAAATGAACTTTTCCACGACATTCTAATTTATTGAGATGCACCTGTATATTATGTCTTTGTAAAATTATGTGTGTGTGTGAATACACACACACACACACGCACGCATATATATTTATGTATACGAAATATTATTTTATGAACTGATTTACTAAGTGAAACTTGTGAGACTCCAGATTTTCCAGTGTTTGATTTTTACCTGAGTTTGTATGCCTGTAACACCTCCATGTGAAGTACAGTGTGTGTGTGTATATATATATATAATGTATATGTACCATTTTTTCTACACTGCACCTTAAAAAAAACTTTAGAAGTAACAGTTCAGCTACTGTCACATTACTGAAAAATGCAGTTAAGTTAGTAGCCTCACTACTTTTAGTTAGTTACTCCCTAACGCTGTTACCCCCTCCTCCTCGAGGAAGCAAAGAAAAAGGGCAAAATAATGCCACAGTGGGTTTTTTTATTCATTATTGTTTCCTTCCTCAGGAACTTTCACTCTTGTGCTTTTTTTTATTCTCTCCCCCTTCATTTTTCATGCGTATCCCTCGTTCCCTTCATCTCTCAAGGGCACAATATTCCCTGTGTCCTCACTGGAAGCCTGTCTTTACCATCTCTCTGTTCTTAATCATTCCTCATCGCCCCTTTCTGTATCTGTTTCTTCTCTCAAGGACCGTCGCTTTATTTCTCCCCCTCACTCTTTCCGTTTTCATAGGGCTGTATTGCACTCTTTCGCCCTGTTTTTCTATCTCTCTCCTTCCCCGTAATAAATAAATCTCTTTCTCTTTTCCCAAGGACTCTCATGTCGAATTCTTCCATCAACCCAGGCTTATTCCAGTGTAATTACATCCTTTTATTATCTGTCCATTCATCCATCCAGCCTTGACTTTCCCCTTTTCAATTCTTTGCCCCTCTCTTTGCTCCTTCTCCTTGTGCTAAATATCCTTTTTCTTTTCTCTGCCACTCCTTGTCTTCATCAGTGAAGCTCAGATAATGTCAAACGTTTTTCTTCTCGAGTGCTTCTTGAAACCAAGGAACACACATGGAGCACAAACAACATGAAACCAAATCACAGGCCTGCTTCCAGTCAAGCATTTTACAACTGACACAGCGGTATGCTAATGAGTGCTTAGCAACAATGCTAAATTATCACAACGACAGAGACTTGGTAGTTAGTATCTGTCACTAAAATTCAGTAAAACTCTGTAAAAACCCTGAAGCATACTGTAGGTGTACCGAAAGTCCATCTGGTTTATTATAAGTCATTTTTAAAATGCTTTTATTATCCATTTAGTTATGTTTCAATGACTGAAAGTCACTTGATTTAATTGGTTTCAAATTATAGAGGCAGTACATATGCCTGACTTTACTGAGTAAGACTTCAGCCGTTTCAAAGGTTTTTGTATAAGCTAATCTATGAATAGAGCACTTATTTTTGTGCTTGAGAAATCAAAGTCAGAATAGGGTTTTGTGTCTTTTGCTGTAGTTCATGTGTGTTTGAGATCATTTATGTGCTACTTTTTCCCAATTAACTCCATTATTAGATATCATGGGTGACAAATACCTTTGCAAATGTAATTTCTCCAGTAGTATTTGTTACCAAAAATGCATTTGCGTGACGCATCCGTGTCCGTATGTCAGTAAAATCAGAAACTGCTATTATATCGGAGAGCAAAATGACTGAATGCATTATATCAAACTAGTATAGTAATTCTCTCTTTTTCTGTTTGTTGCAGAAAGCAGATATGGCGGTGGCTGGGTTTACAATCACATCAGAGAGGGAGAAGGTCATTGATTTCTCCAAACCTTTCATGAACCTTGGCATCAGTATCCTGTACCGCGTCCACATAGTAAGAAGCATTTGTAATACACTTAATTGTGACTATACTATATTGGTATTTATATAACGGAAATTATATTTAATATGCAGCTAATAGCTCAAACAGTGAAGTTCCATTTATATTTAAACACTCAATATATTATGCTTGGTTGTATAGTATTCTTGGGTCAATATTACAAAACTTGTCAAGAACATTGCTAATAATAATAATAATAATAATAATAATAATAATAATAATAATGTTATTGTTGTTATTATTTTTATTATTATTAAAATATGTATTATTTTAGTATTTATTATTATTGTTGTTGTTGTTGTTTACTTTTCTCTCTCTTTAAACCAGTTAAGAGCATTTCTAATAATAACATTAATTTATAATAATAAAACAAGTAAACATTATTAACAATAACAATAATAATTGTAATAGTAATAAGAATAATTATAAATATTTTGTATTATTAATGTTTAATGTTAAAATATTTATTAATATTATTATTATTATTATTATTATTAATGTTTACTTATTTTCTCACAAAACCTATCAAGAGCATTTATGATAATAGTAACACCAACAACATTTTTTATTTTAAATTTGCATTTTTAATTGTAGTTATTGTTATTATTAATATTAAAGTTTACTTATTTTAATAATTATTAGTATTGTCATTATTGTTTTATTATTATTATTTTTTTATATTATTGATTTTTTTCCCCCCACAATTATTATTTACGGTGTCTATTTTTAATTGTTACTGCATAATTTAACAATTTATTTAAGAAAAAAAGCAAATAAAACTGCCAGACCACATAAGAAAAATGTCCAGTCAATTTTTACCACCTTATGATCACAATAATATTTAAAAATATATTGAATGTACTATGGGATGTTCTGAACTGCTTGTCTGGCTTAGTAACAGTAACCAAGGGGCGGTGCTTAGTGAATATTTTGTTTGGTTGAATTATTATTTAACATTCTTGCATGAAAATCTTGCATTTTTGTAGCTCAAAAAGTAAAGCATGGTGCAAGTATAATGGCATCAGTTCCCTGAGAAGACATGAATTTATCAAATGCACACTTTGAATGTATTGCAAGTGGCTTTGGAAAAAAAGCACCTGCCTGATGCATAATGCATAAATGAAAAATTGTGCATAATGTTTTGTCCGTATCAAAAACAAACTTTTACCAAATCTCTTCGCATGAAAGCGTGCACTAACAACAAACAGCAATTGTATCAGGAAAAGCTTTTTCAACTGTGGCTGTAGGAGTGATAAAAGCATTGTTTGTATTGTTTTGTGCTTTCTACAGGGCAGGAAGCCAGGTTATTTCTCCTTCTTGGATCCCTTTTCGCCAGCTGTCTGGCTATTTATGCTTTTAGCCTATCTGGCCGTTAGCTGTGTGCTCTTTCTGGCTGCCAGGTACCACCCAGTCAACTCAATACACACACATCTATTTTGAATATCATTATATTCACAGTCCAGTGTTCTTCTTGAGCTAACAGTAGTCTGTCTCTGCTTCTTTGTTTGTTTCTTTCCTCCCTCCCTCCATCAGGCTGAGTCCGTATGAGTGGTACAACCCTTTCCCGTGTTGGCGGGACCGCAGGGACCTGCTGGAGAATCAGTACACGCTGGGGAACAGCCTGTGGTTTCCGGTCGGTGGTTTCATGCAGCAGGGCTCAGAGATCATGCCCCGGGCTCTGTCCACACGCTGTGTCAGCGGTGTTTGGTGAGTGTGGCAGTGTTTCGCACTTCCTCTGAGGTGTAAGAGACCACGCAAGTAAGTGTGCGTGTGTATCTGTGAGTATTAAAGACATCTCTTCACACAGAGTGCAATATCAGTATTGACACCAGCTGGTATGGGTGACAGCATTGCTGTAAACTAAAGGCTGGAATGCACTACACAATTTTTACCCCTGATTTTTCCCCAATTTACAGTTCTGCTAATTGCTGAAAGTCAGAGCCAGTCTGCAGATTTGAGTTGGCAGATTTCATTTAAAATCACGGTGTATGATGGTCAGACTCTGATTTTTTTTAGCTTCAGACTATGATTCTGCCTGTCGGAGGCTATCAAACATGTTTGATATTTTCAGCCAATTTTAAAACACGTATCATTTTTGTTTTTCACACGTCTCCTTGCAACAATGCTGTGCCCAATAATGATTTTAAATTAAGATTAATAATTATGATTAATTTAAATTAAAAGGTAAAAGGATTTTTTTAGAAGGCAATCCTAATTTCACAGGATTTTTAAGGAAGATTATAATAGCATTATATTTGGAACTGTTGCTTTTTAATAGCTTTTTCTATTGTTAGAATATGATTGTTAAATTTTTAGATTTTCCAGAATTTCTCAGTTTTGTGCTTTTGTACCAACCCAGACTTTCTAACTTCTCTTTTATAATAAATGCATTAAAAGTGTTCAAAAATAATGAAAATTTTACTCAATTTTACTGCTCTTTTGCCAATTAATCTAAAACATATTTGTGTTAATTTTGTGTATTTTGTTTGTTTTTTTGTTGTTGTTGTTGTTGTTGTTTTTTTTCAAATTCAAATTCATAGAATCACTATCAGAAATATTACCAATACACAGTGAGACATGACAGCAGAAAGACAGTTAAAAGATCAGAAATGTCATTCATTTTTGTAATTAAGAAATAAAAGTTATTTTTATTTCTTAAAAATCAACACATATCTACTTAAACGTTGATTAACACCAAGATCAGCTCTTTATTTCAGGACATGTGTAAACATAAATGAAATACAGTTGGAAGAAGTTTTCAAAATTTCTGAATATTTGCTCATATCTAATTTGTTAGTAGGTGTTTTTATTTAGTTTTTGGCCAAGTGACCAAAAAAAATGACCTACTTGGTGTGAAAACGTTCTGCAAGGCAGATTTTCACACACGGTGATGCATTATTTCAGTTGAACATGGACTGAAAATCTGTTCTCTGTGTAAAGAGACCATTAAGAATGTCTTTTCTCATTTATTGAAAGTTTGTTTGGGCATGTTTGTTTTGTGTGCCGTCATACAGTACATTGTGTGCTTCACTCTTTTTTTAGTGTATTTCCAGATTAGTCTCCCACCTCGAATCATGTAGCTCAGTTCATTTTGCTCTTTCTGCTATCAAGTCAAGCTGTCTTCTGTTCCATCTCTTCAATTTCTGTCCTGCGCCGTGCTGTTGAGGTCATTTAAGTTGAACAACCACTTTTAAGAAGAGTAACAATGGAGTTGAAATGATTCTATCTGTGCATGCAGTGGAAGCCGAATGTTTAATCATCTGTGGTGTGAATAAACACAATAGATGCAACTTTAATCCCACACAGGAGTGACCCAGAAAGCGGAGAGCTGGCGTCTATCTCTGACTCCGTGATGCTCTGGGGGACGTGTGTCTGCAATTGGTGTACTTTAATTTTTGATAAAGAGCTTTTATTAAATGACAAATAACTAATCTGGCTGTTTGTGTATTTTTAGAAGCCAGTCCCTTTAGAAAAGTTTCACATGCTTCACTGGTTTCATGAAAGCTCTTTCTCTGAGGACTTCAGGAGTTTCCTTTCATCTGGCCATGATTCACTGTGGTGAAGAGCTGCGTGCTTGTGTTGGGAAGGGCTCTTCAACTTCCAACTGGAAATGCCTGAGACAGCATTAATCAGCATTCACAACCTCAAAGAATGCATCCTCTTTTCTCAAGAAATTCTAAAGAAATCAATACTTTTATGCAGCAAGGATGCATTATAATGTTGCAAAAGATTCTATCTGAATGAAATGCTGTTTTTTTTTGTTTTTTTTTTTCCTTTTCTAGAATCCAGAAAGTAATCTGTCAGCAGCACAGCTGTTTTCAACATTGATAATAATAATAAATGCTTCTTGAGCAGTGAATCAGCATATCAAAATGATTTCTGAAGGATCATGTGACACTGAAGACTGGAGTAATGATGCTGAAAATTCAGCTTTGCATTACAGGAATTAATTACATTTTAACATATATTCAAATAGAAAAGAATTATTTTAAATGGTAATCATATTTTTACCATATTTTTGATTAAATAAATGTAGTCTTGGTGAGCATAAGGGATTTTTTTTATAAAACAAAAAAATTCTGACCCCAAAAAATATTGAACATGACCTGATCAGAACTTGTAGACCACATTCTCTCTGGTTGAGAACTAGTTGAGCTTAATTTTAAGCACATTTAAGTTCCATTTTTTTATGGAACATAATTTTCCAGCTTAAATATGGACTGACCTGGTTTTTGCTGATTTAACTGATAATTCAAACAGAGTCTGCAAACACTATTTATTGATTAATTTTTTATAGCTTGCTATTTTGCATTTGATCAAACCATGTTGATCTGGTCGACAATGCAGCTGTGGGTGTTTTTCAATATTTCATTGAATGAGGATTGTGTGTTTTAGCAAATCTGCACACAGATGTGTCTAATGTAAACAGCTGTCTCTAATGTACACACTCATATTTCTGATTAAGAAAAAAACAATGTGTTTCTGAAACAGGTGGGCATTCACGCTGATCATCATTTCCTCCTATACGGCAAACCTTGCAGCTTTCCTGACGGTCCAGAGGATGGAGGTACCAATCGAATCTGCTGACGACTTGGCCGATCAGACGAACATCCAGTATGGTACTATTCAAGGAGGAAGTACAATGACCTTCTTCATGGTACGCATGTCCTTGTTTGTGTGGAGTTGTGTATGTGTGATTTGTTTTACCGGCCAACCATGTGTGCATGTGATGTCATAATGCATCACTTCCTGTTTATGGCGGCAGTTGGACTAGTGACTCATATTCAAACCCACGCAGAATCTGTGCCAGCTAAAGTTCACAGAAATCTTTTGATTTCTGCAGAATTGAAAGATCGTTCATTCACAAAATTCTACACCCCTTGCATAAATGGATATTTAATAATGTTAATATTAACTTTTGTAGTAATAATACTGACAGTATTCAAACACTACTTTTTAAAATGTTCTGTAAGATTTTGTTTTTGGAAGAAGTCTCTTACACTCACAAAGGCTTTATTTATTTGATAAAAAATATTTATAAAAGTACAATAAAAACTAAAATTGTGAAATATTATTAAACTATAACTGTTATATAAAACATATATTATAAAAACTGTTTTCTATTTTAATATGTTTTAAAATGGAATTTACTCTGATGGCAAAGCTGAATTTATTCCAGTCTTTCATGTCACATGATCCTTCAGAAATCATTTTAAAATGCTGATTTTCTGTTTTAGCAACATTTCTGTTTGTTATTAATGTTGAAAGCAGTTGCTTCCCAATGTTTTTTGGAAGGTGTGATCATTTTCTTAAGGATTCTATTTGATATTTTATTTGAAATAGAAATCTTTGTAACATTATAAATGTCTTTACCGTCACTTTTGATTGACTTAATGGATCTATGCCGGAAAAAATATTCATTTCTTTTGAAAAAAAATATTACTGACCCCAAACTTTTAAATGGTACTTTAAATATTACTATTTTTTTACTAATACTAAATAATAAAAAATATAAATACTTTAATTAATTAATAAAAATAATATTTACTTTATAATACTTTGAGTGATGCTCAGATTATATCAATTCCAAAGATTTGCCGCCAAAATCAATGTATTTCTTCCGGACCTGCTCATAGATACATCCCTTCACAATACAGCTTCCTCAGCTACCCATTTTGACTAGTTGCCCTAAAAGTAGTTGACTAGTATGTGGGTCAGTGTTTACCTGATGTAAATAATAAATTAAAATACAAGCTGAAAAACCAAAGCCAAACTGAAATGTTGTCACCACATGTAAAACAAGCGCTGATAAAGTCATGTGATGCACAAATAGTCAAAACAGACCCTTTAATTAGTGGTAAAACTAATCGACTAGTCTGTGCATGTGCTTTGACTCATGTCATAATGCGTCATGTCCTGTTTATGGCAGTAAGCAGTTGGCTCACAGCCACATCCATATTCACACTGGAGGCCAAGTTCACTTCCCCATTACATTAATAATGTATTATCCATCTTTCTTTCCCTTACATTTTCACTTTCTTTCAATCTGTTACCTTAATCTAGTTAACGCTCAATGTCTGCCAATAAAATGTCTCTTTATTCATTCACCTGTCCTCATGTCACCACAAATATAATTTCGTCTTTGATTTTTTTTCTCTTCGCCTTCCAATACTATATCTTTTTCACCTCTCTTTTCTCTCTCCATCTTTTCTGATGACTTTCATCGCCTGTCTCAGAACTCGCGCTACCAGACGTACCAGCGCATGTGGAATTATATGTACTCCAAGCAGCCCAGCGTATTCGTGAAGAGCACAGAGGAGGGCATAGCGCGGGTTGTAAACTCCAAGTACGCCTTTCTTCTGGAAAGCACCATGAACGAGTACCACCGACGCCTCAACTGCAACCTCACACAGATTGGAGGCCTGCTGGACACCAAGGGCTACGGCATCGGCATGCCTCTGGGTGAGTAGGGCGGAAAAGAAAGACTTAAAAGAAATAAAGAGAAAGAGAGAGAAAGGCTTCAGGTGGGATATAAAGGTTTAGTCAGATTTTAACCTTCTTATATAAGTAGAAATACTTCTGAGTGTCCAGCATGGAGGTCTTTAATGCAGTATCTGGAGAAAGCCAGCCATTATCATTCCCATTCATCCAAGTGATAAAAGCAGCTAATTGTGGAAAAAGCCTCACAGTGTGACTAATAATTTTGACTCTTAAAACAATTTATTTCTTATTTTGATCTTTATCTCAGAAAAATTACCTGTTTTATTTTTTAGTCTGAGGTGGCAACAGGCTTCCATTGCAACTTCTGAATAGGTGAAAGAGGCTTTTTTAAGGAGTTAATAGAACTTATTCAGGGTAGCAGCATATTTCATTTTTGACAAGAATGAAAACAAGGCTTTGAGAGATACTGTATAGGTTCAATGTATTGTACACTCACAGACTCGTTTTCATCTTTGTTAAATTCAATATGGCATCTAACCCGAAGGGCTACTGGTTCATGCTAACCAGCCAAACCAGGACCCAATGGCATCCAGACATATTCCAGTTTAAAGGTGCAGTATGTAATTTTGACAGCTAGCGATTGAAATGGGTACTCCAGTCAAAATTCAAAATATTGGACAGTGTTATTTCTTCTGCCACCTCCTCCTCAGACTCGACGCTCACACGGGTTGCCAGATACCACAAGGAATGAGCATAACTGATAATGTTTGGCAACAAGCCTTTCCCTGTAAGTTGATCAGTTGATTTATCTGCATTTTAATATTCCTCTTGTCATAGAGCTTTTTCGATGGTTGCCGAGGCTTTTTAGGTCTGGTAGAATAACTGATCCATATTTTTTGCTGGTTGTTTTCCACCAACTGACAACCCAGGGTGTGGAAATGCTATTGGTTAAATTGGCAGTGCATGGGCGGAATCACACAGATTTAAACAAAACAGACATTCTGATACAGAACACACATTTCAATAGAAATGGAAAATAGAATAACTGGCTATAGAATTGTTTTTCGGTGAACTCAGGATGTTTCCTAAATATCTGCAAATGTGTTATGGTAGTTTTATGCTTTAGTACAGTCAAAAAATGACATATAGCACCGTTAATACTAAAACATTTTCTCTTTTCCAAGTGTAATGTGCAGAGACAACTAAAGTAGAAAAATGACTACTAGTGGCACAGAAATTATGCACTTTAAATCCTATTTACAGTATTTATATTAATTAACCAAACAATCAAACATTTTATGTATTTATTTATTTGGTAATAAAAATGCCTAATAAATATAAAAATATAATTAGAAATACATTCTAATATTTGTTTATATATTAGGCAAAACTTAAACCTTCTGTGTTTTAATTGTGTCTGAGATGTGGCTTAGCTGTTATCGCACATACTTTGATATGTTGAGCTGTGGTGCTCAAGTGGATGGTGCCAGTTTGAGTGTGGTTTGTGGCATTTTCTCAAGTCGCTCCCTGTTTTTCTCCCCAATATTTTTTGTTCTCTCTCCATTATTCCTCTGCATAAAAAGTCCAAAAGTAAAATCAGAAATAGTGTTTCAGTTCTGCCAGAAATAAATATGATGATGGCCCAGAGAACATCACACAGACAAGAAAGCCACTGTCACAATGATAGCATCTCTTCACGCTCTGATATTGCACATTTCTGTCTAATTTTTCTCCTGGATAGACGTCTTGCCACTTTCCACAGTGCTTGATAAATAGCAATTCTGACTTTGTCTTTGACATTTGGCATTTTCAGCGATTACACCTTGACAGACAGAGATATGAGGAAGGGAAAAGGAACAATTTATGGCATATGTGTTTTGCATTGAGGGCTTCAGTACTCAGTAGTGGGTGTTACAATGAGGAAGGCCGGAAAAGCGAAAACGCGGGGTCTTAATCGTGGCTAAAGAATTGGGCTGGGTGAGATAATGGCCACTATTGAGCCACTGTATGCGCTGGAATAATGTAGAAGGGCTTTCTGGGCTTGAGTGCAAAAGGGCTTGTCAAGTCAAAATTTAAGAAGCTTACATCCAGCTGTGAAAGTGAAATAGGCCGTAAAAGTGTTATTGGCGTCATGTGGTGATTTTGCACAGTAGGCCTACTGCTCCAATTCCCAAAGACGTCTAAGCAAGCTAATAGTTTTGTTATATTTTTCTGCGTTCTTTTGAAGCTGATCAGCAAATTTCTGAAATGCAAAATGTCTTTACTTCTACTGCTGTCAATACAGTTAATCAAAACACTGGAAATACCTGTATTGGATCCCCACCTACTACTTTTGGCATTTGTAAGAACAGAGAGAAAAGCTTAAAATGTGAATGTTCTGGAGTTTCCTTAAAACTATCACTAGAAGATTACAAATAATTAAATCTATCATTAGCAGAGTAGATTTTCCACTGTTTATACATTTTAACTCATGACAGTTTTTCCTAAATAGAGCCCCAGTTCATGTTTGGCATCTTTTCCGGGCAATTTTACTTTGGTGTTTTGGCTCAGTTATATTTATCAGGGGGAAAAAAAGTACAAATCTTGAAAAAATACTTTTTTAGATATAAAGTCTTGATTAGTAGGTGGAGCTGTCACCAAATGCTCTTGGCAGCAACACATATCAAGTTTCATGTCTCTGAGATTTGTAAAGAATTGTTTCATGATGTCTTTGACATGTTACACTTGAACAGTGTAGTATATCAGAAACCTTTTAATAGCTCTTTTCTGACATGGTCTGTGGGTTTTCTGATGAAATCTGATGAAACCTGTAGGAGGATTAGAAATAGTGGAAATCTAATTGGACAGAAATTGAAAACACTGCAAGCAATAAAAAGCAATAAGAACTGAATGTCCAACACTGTTGTTTTAGTATTATTTATATGCTTTTATGGTATTTTGAATTAACTTTTATTCTTATATTTTAGTTTTATTTTAATTTGTTTAAGTTTTAAAAAAAAAAATGCTTTTGTCATTTTTATTTATTTCTATATTTCTTTTAAATTTCATTTATATTTATTTCAGTTTCAGTAATTTAAACTTATTTTATTTCAGCTGGTTTCAAAGGTAACATTTTTATTTAATTTTTGAGTTTTTTTTAAGTTAAGTTTGAGTTTTTTATCTAATATTTATATTTTGTTATATTTCAGCTTTATTTCAGTCAACTAAAACAATTTCATATTTTTTTACTTTTAGCTAACAATTACAACACTGATATCCAAACCATTCAGTCCAAAGATTTTTACTAAAAACTGTTCATGGCGCTAAAGGGTTTGGGAGGAAGATTGGATATTAAAGGAATAGTTCATGAAAAATGAAAATTCTGTCATCATTTACTCATCTTTTAAGTTGTTCCGAAAATATATGAATTTCCATCATCTGTTGAATACAGAATAAGGTATTTTGAAGAATGTTGTTAACCAAACAGTAGCCATTGACTACTATAGTATGGAAAAATTGACCATTTGGTTAACAACATTCTTCAAAATATTTTGTGTTCAGCAGAGGAATGAAACTCATACAGTTCAGAACATTTTGAGGGTGAGTAAATAATGACAAAATTTTCATTTTTGGGTGCACTGTCCCTTTAAGTACTTGCCCAGTCAGTGTGCCAATACGGTTATATGGGCTGCCGCTGACTCCCATGATGCATGAAGAATAATAAAAACCTTTATTATTTAACCTTTATGAAGAAGAAATGATGGCTCCAAAAAGGTAATGAGGACAGTCTTGTTTTAGTAGATAAAATTATGAGAGTATGAGGAAAAAAAACAGGACATATGAAGCCAGGATGCTTATGAATACTCACAAAAATCAGTGGGGAACTTCTACCTACAGTAGGTTAATAGATGCAGTGAGGAAATTACCACTGCTGCTTGCTGTTTTTGATCTTCTGTCCTCCAGGAAGATCAGTCCAACAACCCCATGACCACCAGGTTAAACTGCCCTCCAAAACATCACCATACGCTCATAATCGCATGATCCCATAAATAGATTTGAAATGAGAACCCAGGAGCAGCATCCGTCTTCAAAGACTATCTCCAGGTCATAGAATGTCTTCCAGGAGCTCAAACATTCATTCCCTCCTCCCGGTTGTAACTCATCTCTTCAGGTCGCCTTCCAAAGTTCTGGTGCCAAGTGATAAAATCCTCTCATCCACTCATTCATGAAGAGACTGGTCACCATGGACACCCCACATCCACTTCCATAGCAACCTGGAGTGCAGATGGTGTCACCACAGAGTCTATAGAATGGGTTAGACTGTAAAACATGAAATCAAAATTGACCTTTTAAGCAACTAGTTGATCACACCCATACTAATGTCTTCCTTCTGTAACACCTCACAATAACATTCACTTTGTTGAAGACTAGTTACATAAACTATGGGGGGGAAAACAAACATTTTAAAGCATTTATTGATGTAGTTTAATATTATTTTGAATATATTGATAATTTAATTTGTTAGTTAACATTAGATAGATAGCTAGATGGATAGATAGCTAGCTAGATAGATAGATAGATAGATAGATAGACTATATTGCCAAAAGTATTGGGTCACCCCCTTCTAATGAACAGGTTTGACTACTTTAGTAATTTCCATGAGTACAAATCAGGACCCTTTTCTATTCTAACATGACAATGCCTCTGTGTATAAGGCAAGGTTCAAAAAGAGATGATTGATTTAGTCAGTGTGGAAGAACTTGACTGTTCTGCAGAAAGCCAAGTCCTAATCCAAGCTGAACACCTCTGGTGTGATTTTAAATGCAGATCTTGAGCCAAAAACTCTTTACCAAACACCAGTGACTTGTACATATGGGTACAGTCATTTTAGACATTTCCAAAACTGTTGGAACAGAGATGGAAATACAATTTTTAAATACATGAATTATGTTTCCATCTTTGTTGCCACAGTTTTGGAAGTGCCTTTTTCTATTCTAAAGAAGGGGGTGTCCCAATACGTTTGTCCATATAGTGTATGTACAAGTCATTGGTGTTTGGTAAAGAGTTTTTGGCTCAAGGTCTGCATTTAAAGTCACACCAGAGGTGTTCAGCTTGGATTAGGACTTGGCTTTCTGCAGAACAGTCAAGTTCTTCCACACTGACTAAATCAATCATTTCTTTTTGAACCTTGCCTTATACACAGAGGCATTGTCATGTTAGAATAGAAAAGGATCCTGTCCAAACTGTTGCTTTAAAATTAGAAGCACACAATTCCCTAGAATATCATTATATGCCTAAACATTAAGATTTGTACTCATGGAAATTATTAAAGTAGTCCAACCTGTTCATTAGAAGGGGGTGACCCAATACTTTTGGCAATATAGTGTATGTTGTTCATTGTTAGTTAAAGGTACCTAATTAACTAATGTACTAATTAATGAAACTAATGAAATTGCATGATTCATCAGAATATGTACTATAAATATTCTATTATAGTCAAAAAGTACATTACATTACAGTTGTAAAATTGTTTGTGAATACCTTTTCATGTTTAATGTACTGTATGTGCTTTTGTGGTGAATAGTCAGGTTCAGTAGTGAGGTTCAATCGGGTCATTTTCAAATAAAACAAGAAATATTTAAACTTCTCAAAACATTTGCTGGAAGGTGAAAGAAATTCCTTATAACCTGAGATAACAAGCTTAGAATGTAATTACAACCGAGCAATGCAATATCCAGATGGTGACCTGCGCTGTTTTAAATAGCAGGTTTATTCTTGTTAACAAATATAGGTATTTGCAAACAATTTTATAAGATTTAAAACAATAATGTTAGAAATGACATAAGCCACACTGGAAAAATGTCTCTACCTACCAAAAAAAAAAAAAAAAAAAAACTATACATAGCAATTAACTGCAGTTTCAGGTAAAATGCCAAAAATTTCATAAAACTTAATATTACTGGGGCAGATTATCAATTAAAAAAGACCTTGCACAATTCTATGTTGTGATTTCAAAACACTTTTAACGTATACAATAAACCAATACATTTTGATGTTTGCATTACATAATTAGCTCCACATGGCTTTTCTGTTGTAAACTTGCTTGGTATCTCACCTGGTGCAGTGATGCAAAGCGCTCAGATATGAGTCCTCTGAAACACGAGTCACAATAAAATAGCTCAAAGACTTGTAGAAGCAAGCTAAAATGGCATTTCAAATAAAACAGAACTTGTTTTCGGCACCAATCATTGAACATTTCACTGAAAGTAGCACAAAACATACAAGAAGCAACACCTCAGGCAGGTTTTCTCTAATGAGGTTGAAGGTATTTTTGAAAGCTTGCATATTTCTTAGTGTACATGACATGAGAAAATTGCAACTTTAAACACAGGGCTTGATGTAAGTGATATTGACACATAAAATAAATATTTTGTGCTTATTATACTGAGGCGCAAAAACATGCACCTGCAAGGTACTTTACTTTCACGGCCTTTGATTGAAAAATAAACTAACATTCAGTGACAGCTGATCCATTCCAGTGCATATCTGCAGTGTTTAATTTGAATTAACATCTTTTAATTTGATGAACACATCCTTTCACGTCACATCGTTATTAGTGTGACATGATTAGCTGTGATACAGTATTGTTTAATGAAGGGTGAAGTCAAATAATTTGGAATTAACCTATCATAACATTCATTTCCATTTTGACACACTGGCTAATTTAACTCATTTGCACAACATCAGTTGACTTAAGACATACTCAGTCATGTCGTAGCAGTTAGCGTATGTGTCCTGACACGTTAAACCAGAGTGCTAATGAGGGCAACACTGGTTTGAGTCATTTCCTATAAATGTCCCTGTGACTAAAGGTGTCCAAAAGGCCAAAAACTGTTTATTTTGTGTGTAGCATTGCTAATCTTAACATAGCATTGCTAGCCTTAGCCTGTCTGCACTTCTGTAACTCTAATCTTAAGGTAGTTAGCTAGTTTCCCAGCCTTGCCAAGGTTTTAGATTGGTTTTGGACACTTGCTAGCTGGTAACCCTTGGAGTTCAAGTGGGCTAACCAGCTAAACTAACTTTTTTTCATTCACTCTCTTGCAGGTTCGCCATTCAGAGATGAGATCACGTTAGGTGTACTGCAGCTGCAAGAGAACAACAGATTAGAAATCCTAAAGCGTCGATGGTGGGAGGGTGGAAAGTGTCCTAAAGAAGAAGACCATCGAGCCAAAGGTGAGTGAAACACTGTTATTAGCACCTCATAACATACTGTTCTGTTACTGTACATCCTGATACCAGCAGTACTGGCATTTTAATTTATGGGTTCTAGTACAACCCTGAATATTTATAATCTGAAGTCTGTGTGTGTGTTTTAGTCAGAGTAAGTTTTGCTATTCTCACAGGGACAAAAAAAATATATCCTATTCATTTTGTCCTATAGTTTTTCACCCTTTTATCCTTTAGAGGAATACTAAAACCTGATGAATGTCTTTGCAAAGAAAACAGCTTTAAAAGAATGTAAGGCATCCAAAGGTCCCTTGTCTTTACAGGTGAATAGGGTAAAAATTATAAGATATCATCCCGCATTCACCAGTTCGCAGTACATTGTAAGTTTTATATATAAATATTATGTTTAAATATGCAAATAAGGCATTATCTAATTAAATATGCAGTAACTTGCATACATTTCCAGAACAGAAATCTGAAAAATGCATAAAGCCAGGTTTAAATTTCTTGTTTTTTTATGCTGACAAATGTATCTCTTATATCTCTGATTCACACCATAGGTCAGAAAATACAGTCAACAACCAAAGAATAAAAACATTTTCACCATTTTCTTTAAGAATAAAATGTTATATAAATCAGGCAGCTGGTATGTGAACAAACCTCTCTGTAAAAACATTCAGAATATGGATAGGGATAAAACTGTCATGTTTGGTGTACGTTAGTGCTATTGAAATGAGAAAAAAACGTATTTTGAGAAAACGGCCTTTACAGATATGTATTGTAATTGAAATCTACAAGCACAAATAGATAAAGTGTCATAAAATAAACACTTAATGTGCATTTAAGATGTTTTATTTCCACTAGTCTGAAAGAAGATGTGTTATCGAAGCAAAAGAGCCCAAAATCTCAAAAAAGACCAGTGCATGGAAAAACAATGGTTTTGCCTGAAGCATCTTGCCTTAAATAATATCTAATTTTATGTCTAAGAATATCAGTAGTTGTATTTCTGTCAGAACCACTATCGTCAAAATGATAGATACTTAGCATACAGTTTGGTTTGGCAGATATCATTAATGTACTTAATGATATTTAAGTGTAACACATTATCCAAGATAAAGGAATCTGATTCAGCAAGGAATACCAGAAAGCCAAGTCCTGACTGAGGCGAAAGGAGGAGTTGGGGATGGAGGAGGGTAATTTGCTCCCGAGCAAGCGGAAAAGGCTGCTGATTAATACTGAAAAGAGCTTATATAGGAATGCCGTGATAGGTGTCGTATTCCTATAGGTAGATGTGATCAGCTGAGAGTCAGCTGATGCAAGCTTGACTCATGTGACCTGCCAGAACTAAGGCTATACACTTAATTTTTGGATTAGGGATGGATATATGAATACACAAGAGCTCCCTCAGATCATCCTAGAAAAGCTGATAATATCAAGAATTTCTCAAGTGTGATTTCCAGGCCTGGTGAAGTCCTGGAAATTAATAAAATCTTAAAAGGTCATGGAAAATTTTCTAGATACGGTGATTTCTAAAGTATTTATTTGGTTGTAAATTACTATTTGTGAGTGCAATATTAACAAAATGATTTTTTATAAACAAACGTGGATAATAGAAATTCACTGGTCATAAGTATATCTGCTCTTCAAATAAACATCTATTTGTGTGAAATATATAAAAAAAAAAAAATTAAAAAAAAAGTTTTGCTCAAATCACACAAACATTGGCAGTGTGGATATTTGATTTCCTGTCGCTTTTCTATATTGTTATAATATTGCATATAGGATGTACTACATCCGTCTGATTCAAATGACAGATGCTTCACAGCTCTGCTAACACTGTGGGTGTTTATTTATGTGGTCTGGTGATATTTGCATTCTGTGTGTTGTAGACTCATGCTGGCCCAGGGGGAATGGAGGTAAAATGGTTGCTATTTGGTGTGCAGGCATGAACACACGTATGCCTGTGTGTGTAATTTCTCTAGTGTGGTTCGCAAAGATTGTATATTCACCAGAAAGTGACATTTACAGTCTCTCAGGGTTATTTACAGGTCTGCAAGCAAATGTCAAATAATATGAGTTCTGTTTTTGTGATTCTGCTAAACTCAGAATTATTGTGGGTTTCCTCTTATTCTTGCACACAAAAAGTTTTTAGTTGGTGTTTCTTTGTAAGTGAATTAATTAATTGTATCACTTGCATCTAAACCACCTGAATCTTGGTTAAGAGAAGCCAAAAATCCCTGTCTCTTCTCAGCTGCTGTTGCTTCAGGATTCAAATTTTGATGGTGACTCAACACACAGCAGAAGCTGATTATCATACAAAATCAAATAAGTTCATGTTAATAGAAATAAATTTCTTCCCATTCCCTGATTATTAATATTATTATTATTTTAATCAGTTCATTGAAACAAATCATTTCATACATGCATTTTTTTTTTGTTTTTTGTTTTTAAAAAAGAGAAATTAAGATTTTTACTTATCAAACCACCTGGTTTCATGCTTCTGCTGATGACTCTTAGGAATACCGCCTGCACCCACCTACATCTCTGAAATAAAGTTTAATAGGATCCCTCTGGAATCCTGCAGGAATGCAGATCTCTAATCAGATCCACAGTGTATGTGCAGAAGGACGTTTCTGTGTGTTACTCACATTGCCGTGTTTTTGCTTCAGGTCTAGGTATGGAGAATATCGGCGGGATATTCGTGGTGCTGATATGTGGACTCATAATAGCTGTTTTTGTAGCCATTATGGAGTTTGTGTGGTCCACGCGCCGCTCGGCCGAGACAGATGAGGTACGCCCTCACTCCTGCCCCGTCCGAAACCACAGACACTCACGAGTAGGTCACAATGCCAACCAGTCACGCCGTCTGTGTTTGTGATGTAACTCTTGTATAGCTTTCACACAATTTATCGTATATATTTCTGCAGCTCAAACAGTGAACATGGCCCAAGCAGCGACAAGGTTATGTGTTCGATTCCCCAAAATGATAAAATATAAATGCAGTGTGTGCTGCATATAAGTTGCTCTGGATAAAAGCATCTGCCAGATTCATGAATGTAAATTTAGGGGAAAGTTGTTTGGAGTCTGAATGAATGCTATTATAGACCATTTTAGTATGTTTAATCAACTATTAAATGGAAAATTAAACTATTTTAAGACTGACGTTGACAAAGAAAAAGGAAATTAGTTTTTTTCTAAAGAAAATGCTTGCTCATGAAATGCTTATGGGCACAATGATGCATCACAGTCATTATTTATGAGATTTGATAGCATATTTTATTAATTTTATTTTAGACAAATGGAGAAAATAAAGACTTAGTTGTTCTGGTTCTGAAAACTCTACTTTGCACACAACGTTATTCAGTGCAGGTTATTTCTGTAGGTCAAGTGGCAGATCATGTCATTAGCAACAGCAAGCACATTTACTGATATAATATGTATCTTGAATGCATTGTAAGTCACTTTGGATAAAATTATCAACCAAATGCATAAATTTAAATGTATGGAATTTTTTACATTCATTTATTAGTCCGCCAGGTAGATAAATCCCTAACTCAACCAGGGGGCTGTGGCTTACTATGGGCCTCAGCAAACTTCCAAGGGGGCCTCAAGATTACTTAAAATTATTTATAATAAGAAAAAAAGCATTAAAATAAGCTGAAACGACTAAAGCTCAAGATATTTCTTATTTTAATTCACCCCCTCTTTGAAGAATCAGGATTCCTTTTGTCTTGGAAAAACTAGGATATATTATGTAGCCTAACTTTAAAATAGAACTGGACGTCATGTAAATGAATAGCCTTATAATTTCATGGGTATTTTAATATATTTTATGACTGTACATTTTTCTACTGATGCCATGCTCAAAATATTTTAGAAACTGAAAATATTTCTACAAATCCTTGTCAAGTAAATAATGAGCAGCTGTACAATTCATTATGCCTTCAAATATTGTTGTGCACAATGAGGGCTCTTGAAGTGAAAAAGGTGGAGAACCACTGCCCTAACTTTCAGTATGAGATACAAATAGTGATACCCATTTCAGATAATTGAGCAGATGACATTGTTTTCACTTTACTCCTGTCTTTTTCCCTTATATATTTCCTTCCTGTCTCTCTTTCCTCTCTCTTCCTCTTTGATCCTGACTAAGGTGTCAGTATGTCAGGAAATGATGACTGAATTCAGAAACGTTATCTCCTGTAAAAAGAACTCTCGTTTGCGGCGCCGACGGCCCCTCTCGTCCCAGGGCATCCTCCGACACCCAGCCCGTCTCCCTTTAGGAGCTCCCCGTCAGATGCGGCTCACGAGGGAGATGCGTCTCAGCAACGGCAAACTGTACAGCGGGACAGGACCGTTAACCGGCGCTGCTGCAGGACCAGGGTCCGGTGGGGGCGCTGCGGAAATGGGCCCGGGCCCTCAGCGACTACTGGAGGACCCTCTCGGTGCCAGTGTCCCCAGTAGCGCACCCGCTGTGGTCCCCACTGCAGCCCCCCGCGGCTGCACACATGTGCGGGTGTGCCAGGAGTGCCGGCGGATCCAGAGCCTTCGCTCCACGTCATCTTGCTCGCGTATTTCGCCGCTGACCTCTGCCACATCCTCTCTCCCGCGTTTGCCGCCGCCGCCCCCCTCCACCTCCAATACAAACACCGACAGCGAGGGAGGAGGCTCGGGCAGCCCACGCAGGGCCAAACCCACGCCCCCTCCAAGGCCGCTGCCTCCCACTAAAACTCCCTCTACTGATCTCCTCTGCAAGCAGGACTGAGACCGAAAGTAAGGAAACTTTTGTTGGGACAATAATTTAATGTAAATGAATGCTGGAGGACAGACGGAAAGACTCTGCCCACGCCTCCAGTCAAAGTGACCTCTGGGATACTGCAAATAAAGGCCATTTTTGGATGCAAAATTGCATTAATGGACAATGAGTGAGAGAAAGATGATTCAGCCAACCGCTTGCTGTCCAAGTGTCCAGTTTTAACACCATGTCTTGCAGCGACGCTCAGAAAGCCAGCGAGGTTTGGCATGCTGTTGAGACTGTGTAATGAATATCCCGTGAAAGTATGCTATGCAACGTCATAAAGGGAAACGCGGAGGAAAACTATGAGGACAGCTGTTAGTTTTGCATAGAAGTGTGGATCTTCTCCATGCTTTGTGATGGGGGACTACGCTCCTGTGAGAGGACGATGGAGTCTGTACCTAAAATGTGTGCACGCTGAACTGAAATGACTTTGGTGCAAATACATTTTATTTTTTTCTTTCTTTCTTTAAATAAGGGGAGAGGGTTACAATTCATTTTTATTCCTGAATGTCTCTTGCTTGTTTTCCTTTCTAGCTTTTTCTTTGGTATCAATCTTTTAGTTTTAGTTTTTTTTTTGTTTTTTTTTTAAATATGATAGCTGTTTTTTCCCTCTTGTTCATTTCTCTGAGGACAAAGTATATAGATTTTTGTAAGCTTTGTGGGGAGGTTTTGTGTTCAGGAATTGGTTTTCCTCTTCTTCAACCTCTAAGATTACTCACCTGGTTTCAGTCTCTCATCTTCTGTCTTAAAACGGCAACTGTTACAGGTTAAAATCAACATGAAAACCCAGTTTACTTGCATAATGTGACATATTTCCAGGTAAAACAGGATATTCAAGGACAGATATGTAGGGCGGATTTGATCCATCAGCAATTGATTGGATCTCGCAAAGTGAGCATTCCAGACCTGAATGTCATTGGACTGTGGAGTTCAAGATTGACCCTTGAGACCGACTCTGCAAATCCCAGTGGTAACACTGCTTTCCAAATCTATACTTATTTGCTATTTTTGCCATACTTTTATTGTATTATTGTTAACTGTCATTGAATTACTGTGTTAATCTTTTGGCAAGCTTTTAGAAAGGCTGCATTACTGTACTCACAAAAATCCCAATTTGGCTGTTGGCTAATATTTACTAATAGCCACACAACCTCAATGATGTCAACCAAACAGGAAAGTTATTTCAGAGGCAAGAACGTTGCATTTTTAGCTTTTTTTTTTTTCCCCTAACATACACTGGTGAATCATTCACAATAAGACCAGAAATGTGTGTAAAGAAACTAAATAGGATCAGTGTCGATTTCATGTTGGCTTTAACAAGCTACCCGTCAATATTTACAAATCGTGAGAACACAAAGAAACATTTTTCATCCCTGGAACAATGACAACAACAAGAAGATGAGACAGAAAACCCTTTGTGCACCTGAAGGGGCATTTATCTGATTATGTGAGAGGACAGTTAATGATGTTTTTCATTACAGAACTAAATGAGCCCCTATCATGAATGGTTTGTTGAAGTGCGCTAGAAGTTGCTGTCTGGGTGCTTGTGAGATGCCAATATCCATTTATATCCAAAGTGTAAACATAGCGGCCCTGTTTAGAATCTGCAGCATTATAGCATTCCTATGTTGGTGCTTTATGATTGTGTGTGAGAGTGAGTGCGTGTGTGTCAAGGGAGATGGAAATGTGATAATCATTTTTTTTTTTTTCAAAGCTGATTTTTTTTAATTTCTCATTAATTTTCAAAGATTTCTATACCAGTGCTTGAAGAATCACACCCACAATGAAGAAAACAAGGCAAATGATTCAGATTATA
The DNA here is from genome assembly GCA_039654775.1 of Spinibarbus caldwelli. NCBI lineage: Eukaryota > Metazoa > Chordata > Actinopteri > Cypriniformes > Cyprinidae > Spinibarbus > Spinibarbus caldwelli. Next base: position 4,983,642 of record CM077245.1, read on the forward strand.
TTGTTATTAATATTCCAATAAAACTGTGGGGTTATGTAGGAGGGCTGTTGCCCTCTTTCGTTAAATATATAGACACGTTTGGAATAAAACAGTGATTCAAACTGTGACTTTCGCCCTTAATGGATGTTTCTATTAGTTTATAAACTAGTTTGATTTTTTTTTTCCCACCCTCACTATCTTATTTATAATACATACTCTGTTTTCAAATGCTTTCCAATTCTTACACTGTATCCTAACCAGGTGTGACGCGATAAGTTAATTAATTTTGTGATAAAAGTTATAAAACTTAATAAATCAGAATTAGTTTTGTAATAGTACTAACCTGTAACCACGACACGCGATGAATGACAGGACATTTTGTAGGTCACTTGGTTTCTACGGTTGCGTCTAAATATGAAGATAGCTGATATTCATTATACTGCTTTTTTTTAGACTTTTTATTTTTTTTTAATTTATAATTCATTCTCTCACGTTCTCTCAGATGATATTTCATCCTTTACACCATTGGTCTCAAACTCAATTCCTGGAGGGCCACAGCTCTGCAGAGTTTAGCTCCAACCCTAATCAAACACACCTGATCCAGCGAATCAAGGTCTTCAGGATTACTAGAAACTTCCAAGCAGGTGTTATTTGGAGTTGGTTGGAGCCAAACTCTGCAGAGCTGTGGCCCTCCAGGAATTGAGTTTGAGACCACTGCTTTACACCAGCCGTTGAATTTTCCGACACAGCCAATCCCTGTCGAGTCCTGTCGTGTGGCCCCGCCCATAGTGAAATCCCATTGGTCCAAAACCTCAATCACCTCAAAGTTCTGTACAAAATTACATCTAGTGCAAGTAACGTTTTAACCGCAAATATTTCATTTTCCAGTATTATAGTAATGATTTGTAATAGTGCCTAATAGTGCACTTTCTAATAGTGGCTTTTATTTCCCTTTTTTTCCCCCCTATTTGTTATTGTGACAGCAGGTAGTCGCTAGTGAATTTACTTTACTGAGATGTTTACATGTACAAGTTCTGATTGCCTGTGTTTGTATCATGCCATGCAGCTTTTCCCGCTTTCATTGTAGATAGACAAATTACTCACGTCTCGCCTTGTTAGGACACAATTGTGTTGAATTCTATAAGCTAATCTCTTTGTATGTTGTACGTAATTAGATGTATCTATTATGTTTAACAATTAAATGTTTAAGAATTCTTAGAAGGACAAGCACAGGTGAGTCAAGGTGAGTCACACTGCACTTCACACGTTATTTAACCAAATTTAGGCAGACAGTAGCCAGATGTCACCAACCTGTTCAACATCGTTTAAGATTACGAATTCAACAGGACTGACGATATTAAAGTAAACCTGACATTTGCGTATGAATTACATAAGGGCAGCCAAAGGGATATGATAAGATGACTAAACAGAGCAGATTTTTAGCAGCTGCTTTTTATTCTTTTACATGCAACAGAGAAAACAGGGTGAAATAATCTGTACAAAACTGCCTTCCAGTGGTTGACAGGAGCATTACCCGAGGATAGTGGTTTCAGCTAGATGTTCTCAGGCGAATGCAGTGTTTTATGTGATGTTCTGGGTGTCTGGGGTAAAATTAGGGCAGCAAAATGAGAGAACATGGGAAGAAGCACAGACTGTGAGTTCAAGTGAAATGAGCAACACTGGCTTAAAGGAAAATACAGAATAGGACAAAATGAGAATCTATTTTTAAACAATGTCTTCTAGTCCTAGTGAAAGGGTCAGAACGTTACAGAGAGATGCTGTAATCATGCATTTAAAATACTTAACCTCAAATGTGGGTCCCTAACATTATAGTCAAGTGGATTTTTAATTAAATTCCATAATAATAATAATTCAAATGCACAATTTTTGTAGGTAAAAAGGTGAAACACTTTGGCAGTTTGTTTACATATCTAAATTTGGTCAGTCTAATTGAGTTGTAACTTCCACAGATGACGGCTTTAAAAAGAGAGTTCTGAAATCATTTACCAACTTAAATGTTGGTCTATTTTTTAATGGGATAGAAAGTCAAAGCTTCTCTTTTTGAATGAAAGAAACTTAATTTTAGTTGTTGTCAATTTCAGCTTCAGGTTATTTTAATAACAAAATAAAACAAAAGGCTTAAGGTAGTATTCTGGACTACTGTAAAATCTTACAATTGCATTAAAAATGAAGTAATTAAAGAGTGTTTTCCCCTGTTTGGTCATGTTGCATCTTGTTTTGGACACCAAATGAGCCAGGACTGTCCCTAGTCCCCCCTCCAAAGATATAAATGCATGATGTCCCTGATGTACAATGCGAACGTGACGAAAAACTGATTATTTTATGGTAGTTGACATTTCTGAATATATTATTCTATTTTTAACAGTAAGTACTGCTGTTGTTTGAATCATGATTCGTTTAAAAATATAAAAGAAAACATCTTAAATTTGAAATAATGATCCTTTGATACATAGCAAAGTTAGTTAAAGGAGTCATTTCTCATAAATTGTCCCAAAATCGTGGCAGTGTATTATACCTTACATTATTCCTTAAAGCAGCTGTCATCTGACAGTAACGTTTAAGCTATTCTTATTTAAAACTAGGAAACAAATTTCAGCTGGGCAAGAATTTACCTCAAGACAAAATTATCATTAGTCTATAGTAGTCTATAAAGTAGTCTATAAAGCCCCCTGTACTAGATAAGAAAACATGTGATGGCAAGTCAATTTGCTCGGTTCCCATATGCAACACCCCTGGGTGGTTATTAGTTGGAGGTAGACATAAATCAGCAAACGGTAGAAAAATGTGTTATCTTAAGATAATTGTTTTCAGTGTCAGCTCACTCTTGAGCAGACCGACTGCCAGCAGTGTTGTTCCACTGTCATTCAGCTCTCCAGGGGATCGTTGTAAGAAGTATGAGCACCTGTAAAGCTTCATAGACGGCCGTGTACTTCACAGGCATCTGTCTCTGTGAGGTGTTCTCTCAGAACTACACAAGCGCAGCTGCGTGTCCTTTGACTGCAGGATGGATGAGGAAGGAGAGCAGCATGTGGCAGGGGTCGGATACAGTATTCACAGACGAACCATTAAATGTTCCTATGCAAAGACTAAGAAATTGAAAATTTAAGTCTCAAAGCACTATATTTATTAATATCTTAGAGAGCATGTTCAAAGAGGTAAAACACAAGGGCCATCACTTTTTCTCATGATGTCGTAATGGTAAAGTAAGAAAGAACAGATGTAAATACATTGATATAAGACACTGTTGCATGTGAAAGTGATTACAGAAACCAATATTTTGTTGAGCTTCTTTAAGCTTTTTAAAATCAGATCTCTATTACCAATTGCTAACTCTTTTCCTAATTTTGGCTGTTCCTTTTTGTGCTACACCCATGTGCAAGCATGAAGTGTCTCATTTTGACACTAGGAGTCAGTAGAAGCAAGAAATACATACAGTATCCCCATACCCACATTAAATATATTAGAGTCTAATGTTATCTAATGCAGCGATTCCTGAGAAGGGGTATGATTTTTTTAAACAGGTTATTGATCTAATTTTTAATTTACATAATTAAAAAAAACTGTAATTTATTAACTTGTTATTTTTATACATTTTACATATTTCATATAGAATGTATATATTACGTATTGTTATATGTTATTTATGTTTATATATTACAATTTAACGTGGATATATTTCAGCAGCTTGATCTTGTACATAATTTACTTTTGTATTTAATTTTATTTGATAAATAATACAGCTGTAATTATTTAGTTTGTCTACATTAATCAAGTATTCTATGCAATTTTTTATTTACGTATTTTTTATTTTATATGTAACTCATATATTCTTGTTAATATATATTGTGTATATATATATTATTAAAAATTAAATATGCATATATAATTTTTACTATTTAGTTTTTACATTTATTTATTTGCATATATTGTAGTGTTAATACAACAGCCTGATATTGTGCCTACTTTACTTTTTTATTTAATGCTGATTTTATTTGATTAAAAAAAAAGCTATAATTATTTATACTGACAGTTTGTTTACTTTCACTGATTAGCTAAGTATTCAATGCAAATAGGCAACATGCTGTGTGCTTTTATATGGTAAGAAACAAAATTCCAGTGACAAATGAATTCTAGGGGGCAATGTTTCCCCTTAATGAAGCACATGATGCCATCGGAAGAGTACAGGTTGCACGGGGCGTGTTTTCAGATAAAGTGGTTGGGTGTGTCGCGTTAACTTTCTCAAGTTCTTACAGAGAAGTAACACCGTCTCGCATTCCTGTCTTTCGCTCCAGGGACTCACATCTCTCCACATGGATTTCTATAACTTTAGTCTGCCTTTGCTCATTTTGGCTGCTCTTGGTAAGTTAAAAACAAAAATATAAGACAAAAATAGCGCTTAGCACATTGTCTTTTATTTTTAAATTTCAAAAACTAAAATTTTGTATCTAAAAATCATTGCAAAGCTTTTAAACAGTAGTCTACTCCAGGACATAATATGTAATGTGTAGTTTAATTTTTATCCTTAAGTTCACCTTAAGTGTCCTGACTGAAAATCATTCCTCTTGTAGGATGCTGTTCCGCGAGCAGTCCGCTTCTCAACGAGAAAACGAACGGCGTTATCGGTGAGTCAATGTGTGGTTTATCCATGTTTCGGTGTGTTTTTGTTTTCTGAAATCATTTTGATATTTGTTAATGTCAAAAATATCTGGAAATCTTGAAAAAAAAGGAAGTGCTGTCAGTAATTTGATAGTTTAGACGTTTGCCACAATGCATTATTTATTTTAGGAAATAATTTTATTCAATTATTTTCATTGTTATTACTTGAAAAATGTATGCCAAATCAAATTCAGTGTGGCATAACTAAGCCATTTTGTTGTCACGTGACAAGAAAGGTGCAAGGATAGTATTCTTTCATTTAAAATCTTCATTAAAAATGTATGAAGCTGTTCATTAAATATTAGATAGATTTCTAGGAACCTAGCATGGGTGTTTTAATCTAGATTTCTCCTTACCTTATTGAACCAGGTAAAAATGTGACCTTCAAGACAACAATCACCTCATCACAGGATTTTCTAACCGTAACATGGAATTTCAACAAAGGTCCAGTAATTGCACCGATAATCACAAGTGTTCTAGTAACAAGCACCGATAACATTGATGAGAAATACACCAGTAGAATCATCTACAATAAGACGACGTGTGAGCTTCAGCTCGGGCCGCTGGTGAAGGAGGATGGAGGAGAATATATTCTCAATATAGTCACTAATAAGGGACAGCAACTGTCTGGACAGATTGTTCTTGAGGTTCTTGGTAAGTATTGAATATCCAGTGCAATCTTCAGGTATACTGTATAGTTATAGACTAGACACTGTGTTGGTGAAGTCTAGTGGTTGAAGGTCTGAAGATGAATGAAAGGTTGAAGGTTCAAGTTCTGCACAAATGTGTTAAAAGCATTAGTTGAATACAAAAAGTACATTTTATAGCAGTTCTTTAAGACAGTGTTGCACTGAATCACAAAAACAGTTCATTTCACAGTGGGTTAATTTCAGATAATATGCTATTTGCATTTGGTTTTAGAGAACGATGAATGATATGATTAAACCGGCCCTAGTGGAGTAGTGATGATTCATTTTATGACTTGCTTTAAACTTATGATTGCAATATGATTCATTTTAAAGACATTCATTCATGACTGGAAATCAAGCGTTTACAGAGATTTAAGATGTCTAGAATAATTTTTTGATGTAAGATGTATGTTGTCAAATCTCAGGGTTGGTTATCCAGAGGTTGTTGGTTTTATCGCCCAAGAAGCCAGTCATGACCTGTCACTATTATGGCCTTGAGCAAGGCACTTAACCTCTTAGGTTTCATTCCCTGGGAAAGTCTAAGCAAGAGCAAAGATGTTTCTGAATGAACCCAATCCATGGTTTTCTTCTCTTCTCTCCAGAACCTGTAACTGATGTCAAGATTTCATCCAATCTCCCTGAAGCTGTAGAGTTCAACAGCACCGTGGTTCTTTCCTGCTCTGCCAAAGGCTCCTTTACTTACAAGTGGCTGAATGGTTCAGTCCCTTTGGTGGTGGATGGCACACATATGAAACTAAATGCAGTGGGCAATGAGCTAACTGTTGCTGAAGTTCGCCGTACAGATCTGCGAGGACCCATTTTTTGCATTGCAGAAAATGCACTGGAGTCAGGGAGGAGCGCTCCCTTCAATCTCACTGTGAGCTGTACGTACCTGATCACACCCACACAGGCTTAGTCTAAGACAAATACACAAATTCCTTAAAAGAACAGTTCAGCTGAAAAGTTGTCAATGATTACTCACCTTTATGTTGCTCCAAGCCAATATGATGTAATCTTTTATGTTTACGCAATACTTTCCATTCATGGTGACAGTTTGTAGTGACCATGTCTTTCAAGCCAGAAAAAGATCTAAAGAAAAAAGCACCATGAGGGGGAACTTCTGCACTATATTATAAGCATTTTAAAGCTATTCAATGGCTTTGTGAGGAACAATTCACCATTTACATTGTTTTTAACTATGTCACTTGCGTTTCAGTCTGTTCCTCAGCTATCATTTGAATTCAGTAGTTTATTGGTGCATTTTTCATGTTATTGTATAAAAAAACAGTTCTTGAAAAAATAACGAAAGTCATGTAAATGTCCATTAAGACAGTAATGATGGAACTATGTTTCATAATAGCCCTGATTTTACAACGAAGATTGTGATTGTGTCTTCACGTAAATTCACACAATTCTGTGTATACAAATACTTGCAGTAAGGTTGCAAATTTACCACAGCAGCACTGGTGCTAGTGGATATAAGTTGAGATTGTCTTTTGTTTTTTCTATCTGCACTCTTTTTCTCTGCAGATGGTGTGCACTAGAAAGCACAAATGACAACAGAGATCAGAAGAGACATTCTAGTTCAGACAGGTTCTGCTGCAGGTGCAGGAAAAAATGCAGGCTGAGCTTAGATAAAATATGGCTGTGAATGAGCCTGTGAACAGCAGGAAGAGGATGCGTGTTTTAAAATAGTGTTTGTTTGTGAATGTGTGCATTTACAGGTCAAATCTTTTTGAAGTGCATGGTTTGGTCATAAAGTAAATGCATTGCAGCAGAATCTCTTGAGTCTCAGACTATCAGTGCTTTCTAAAAACATTTTTGAGTTGCAATAAGATTCATTGGCCTAAATTTGAACTACAACCACATCCTGACACTCAAAATACATCCTTTTCATTTATAGATAACATTTACAATATCTTGATAAAATGGAATATGGAATGGTGTAACATGGCACAATGTTTGATGTTTTTCTTCTAGTAAAACCTTATATTCTTATATTTCTTGTTGAGCCTTTGTTGTTAAAAACTAGAATTTTATTTCCTAAAAAATGGATTGGGGTTAATCTTAAATTTATCAGAAATCCATAAAACACAGCTGCCACGCAAGCACTATATAAACTGTTACTTGTGCCTCCTTTTCATCATCTCCTTTTACCATGTCTGTCTAGATGGCCCAGAGAAAGTCGTCATGACACAGACTCCAACAGATTCATTCCTTAAGAAAGGCTCTAATTTAACCCTCACATGCTCAGCCCAGTCTGACCCTCCTGCTCAGCTCCAGTGGATGTTTAACGGGGAGGCAATGCCTCAGAAGACCACGGCCAACATTACCCTCGCAAACATAGATGAAACAAACAGTGGAAACTATAGCTGTGTGGCCTACAATGCAAAGACCGACCGCAAAATTTCCTCGCAGGTTGCTGTGGTGTCTGTTCTGGGTAAGTCAGAAGCCTAAAGTCATGTACAGATGCTTTGAATACAAACTGAAGTTTCATTAATTGCACATTGTTTCTCTAGTACTACCATTACAGCAGTCTGAGTAAATGCAAATACATACAGTCCACTATTAAAGAAAGGTTCCAATAAGAACCAATAAGAATGTTTTTTTATATTCTCAAATCAAATTGATAATGATAAATGTTTTTTTTTAGGAAATCACTGATCATGTAAACTATGATGTTCTTACATATTTTGCATTTGAATAATTGATACAAAACAGCAAACTAGAATTTGGATATGCTTATTTCAGAAAAGCATATATAGCCCTTTTGCTATATATAGTTGAATTAACGTGGTTTTAAACCATATTTACATAAAATATAACTTTATTTATTCTCTAAAGTACAATCTAGTAAAAAATAGTTATTGTTAAGAGGTAGGACTGTTTTTAATCATACTGTATGATGCTGCATAGAACCACCATTGTTTTTTAAGAGTGTAAGTAAGTAAAGACATCCACTGAAGTCTTTTGATTAGCAGTGGAGCAGTACAGAGATAGACATGCTTTACCATGGTGACTACATAGCCAAGAAGTGAGATAAAGACTAAAAAAAAATTAAGTACTCTGGAAGAGGAACAAGTATATTTGCCTTGAAAGGACAATGGAAACTAAACTGAAATGAGATTTGAGATCTGTTAAATGTTGAAGGGTTAGTTTACCTAGAAATGGTAATTCTAAGTAATTATTTACTTATGTTATCCCAGTCCCGCATGACTTTCTTCTCTGGAACACAAAAGGCACTTCACCATTGCAATTACGAGTGGGAACTGAGGCTTTCAAACTTCAAAAAAGACACAAAGACAGCATAAAAATAATACTCATAAACAACATTTCATACATAAATCTTACGAAATTCTACAATAACTTTAAGTGAGGAACAGATTTAATCTGAGACTCACAAAAAAACTTGACATTTCCCTCAGCTCTTCTTAGTGTGTTTAATGGACCTTTTCAGTTTATTAATCGATCTGATTTACAAAACCAGTTTGAATGATGACTTAAATTTCAGTTTCTCACAAAGCAATCGTATGGCTTCAGAAGATTTAGAATATAGTGCATAAGTCATATGAACTGCTTTTATTATAATTTGAAGATGCAGTTTCATTATTTGAAAAGCTTGAAAGCTTCAGGCCTCCATTCATTGTAACTGCATGTATAAAAAAAAAAAAAAAAAATCAGCTCGTACCTCTTCATAATTTGTCCTTTGTTACAAGCAAAAAATTAACTCATACAAGGTTGGAATGATATTATTACAGAATTGTCATTTGTGGGTGAACTATACTTTTAAAATGACCAAGCAACGGCTGTTTGTCTATTTGTTCAATTATTATTTAAAATGGCTTCCTGGCTTACAAGTGCTTTTAAAAGATGAACCTGTTTGTCTGCTTTGCTCTGAGGTCTGCCTCGGCTCATGTTAGCGGGTAGAAGTTTCAGGAATGTTCTGCTTTCTTTGATTGAGGACAGATTGATTTTACACAGCTTCTGAACCTGTGGTCTCAGGCTCTGGCTTTTGTAAAGAACAGTGTCTTCCCCTGAGGTGTTTCCACGTGTGTGAAACCCGCACAATAAAGAAAGCAGAATACAAACTGTCTGACGTCACATACGGTTTGGGCAGGTACTGCTTGGCTAAGGTTTCACTCGCAGAATACCAGAGTGATCTGTCAGTGCAGAGTTGATCTTAAAGTTCTAACCATAATGCGTTTTTGTATCATTGATTTTGTATAAAATTTTAATGCAAACTGTTCATGCAAAACAGATTTAACGAGATCTAATATGAAGAGTAAGTAACCTCTTTTGGGTTACAAATGCATTTTTTCTAGATGGTTTGAGAGAGTTAATTTGTAGCTGTTTCATGCGTCTTACCCGAAACTATAAACACAGACGGTGAGGAGGAAGACAATGTGTGCTGAACAGTAGAGTTGCAGATATGTGGTGAATGCAATGAGTCTGAATCAGACTGGTACATTCCACAGTAATGATGTCTGAACAAACAAGAGAATAGTGCCAGATAAGAAGGCAATGGTCAAAAGTAAATGCTGTGGTGAATGAAGCTGTTGAGAGATTATCTCATGCGCCCAGATAGTAGAATACACCCTGTTTTTCCCACACACATACTGGCTGGGATTTCTAAATTGCCTAAAATGTTTGTGTCCTTTTTTTTTTTTATCAATTTTTTTTTTTTTTTTTTTTTCTTATTGACGTGCTCTCTACAGTGCTCATAGATTATATGTACACATATTTGCACTGATTTGACCATTCTCTGTAGATCCTGCCTTCTCGCTATTGGTCAAACTACTTTACAGTCATTAACTTCAGCAAGTATGAAAGCAATGGTAAAACAAAGGTAATTTAGAAATCGCGGCCAGGATTGTCTTTGTGTCTTTTTTTGTTTGTTTGTTTTTTTTTTTTTAAGCAAGACTCACCCACTTAGACAGAAAGCCACCATCTGAATAAAATTTAAAAGGACCAATCCCAGTTGTGTGGTCCCAGTTATGTGCCGTTTATAGTACTATTTAAAACTTTGCTGTCAGTATGGTTTTATTTTTTCTTTTTTGAAAGAAATTTGTACTTTTATTCAGCATGGATTCATTAAATTGATCAAAAGTGACAATAAAAGGTCTCTATTTCAAACAAATTCTGTTCTTTTTAATTTTATATTCATCAAAGGAACCTAAAATGTATCATGTTTTCCACAAAAATATTAAGCAACATTATTAAGAACCAGCTGTTTTCATAAAAATGTTTATTGAGCAGCAGACCAGCATATTAGAATGATTTCTGAAGGATCATGTGACACTGAAGACTGGAGTAATGATGCTGAAAATTCAGCTTTTACATCATAAATTACATTTTAATGCATATTCAAAGAGCAAAGTTATTTTTAAATTTTAACAATATATCTCAGTATTACTGTTTTTACTGCATTTACAGTCAAATAAATGCAGCCTTGGTGAACTTTATTGAACTTTTTTCTCACCTTGAAATGAGGGTCTATATTCAAAAAAAAAAAAAAAAAATCACTTATTACTTGTCTTCTCTTCTGCTGTGTTCTGATAGAGGCCTTATCTGGAACAACTATCTCCAGCTCCTCATCAATTCTCATCGCTGGCAACAGCACAGTCAACATCACCTGCTCGGCAGCCTCTGGAAAAGCCGAAAGCGTGGAATGGCTGAAGGACAGAAAACCTCTGACTCCTGGTGACCGAACAGTTCTCTCAGCCGACAAGAAAAGTCTGACCATCGTTAAAGTTGTTAAAGAGGATGCTGGCAACTACACGTGCCAACTGAAGAACAAAGTCAGCAAAGACGAAAGCACCTATAAGATGGTGATCAACTGTAAGTATCTCAGAGAGGAGAGTTTCATTGAAATACTGTTTATGTGAGCTGTTCTTCACCATGATCGCTCATACAGTACATCTACTCTTACATAAACTGTTGCGTTGAATTGTTTGCAAATGGTGGTGGTTTCCTTTCTGCCTGTATTGTTGCCGACTGTTTGTTTGCATTACTCTGATGAAAATGTGACTCTGAAAATATCTCTGATGTCCCTCAGATGGTCCAGACAGTGTGACGGTTAAAGGGAAGAATGCGGTGAAGTTTGAAGAACTTGCAGAATTAAAATGCTCTGCAGACTCTGTTCCTCCCAGTATATACTCATGGAAGCTCAACGGTACAGCAATGAACGTCAGCCGGGCAGACTTTATTATTGAGAAGGCTAAAGTCACAGACAGTGGCACGTACACCTGCGAGGCGTTCAACCTCATCACGGGAATGATGAAAGCAACGACACACAAATTCGCAGTCACAGGTAAATGTGGCAGTTCAAGAATTCATTCCCCTTCTCAGCTCACAAATCATAAAATCCACATATTGGCATTTTAAGATTATCGGTATAGGTATTATCAGTATATAAGTTTTGTAATTCAAATACTGATATATTGGCAAAACTAATTAAGTAATAAGTTAATATTTATGTTTCACATTAATTTACATTGTATTATATAATAAAATAATTTAATTATATTGTTGTTATTATTATTCTAATATTAAATATTATTAAATATAAGTAGTATTTATCCAGTGTTTAGCGATTATGACATTATTGGTATAGGCCACTAAGAGTTCCTACTGATTAATATCAATTTTGAGTGGTAATTCATATCTAGATTTAGACCGATATGTCAGCCAAACCAATTAATCGGCCAATATTTGTCCAATTTGAGAATAATGGCTTATAATGTGCCAGATTAACAGAATTATTCATGCAAAAATCTATGATTATTTCAATGCCAAAACTAACTGTTTTATTCAGAGTGAATATTAAGTAAAATTTTTATTTATTTTTAATAATTTAGAAATAATGTAAGAAATAATAATTTATATAAATTGAAATTATTATTTTGAAATAATTTACAGTTCATAAGGCATTATAATGATTTTTTTTTAATTGATTTGTTTAATTCTTTTAATTTGGTTAAATAATAATAATAATAATAATAACTGCAATTAGATGTGTTTCCCCAATTTGTTCGGCCTGTTTTTTAAATAAAATAATGTATACACAATTTCATGGGGTGGTAAAAACTTTTTATGGCCAAGTCACCGGCCATTGGCAGGTGTAGCAGAATGATAGTTTTAGGCCCTGATGATATGTTTAGATACAGTATGTGATTTTCATTTGTTGTGTTTGTGGAGTGTTTGTGTTTGGTTTATAATAATCTAAACACCTTCTGTTTTCCAGAGGTCGGTGCAGTAGATGAGGGCCTGTCTGGTGGAGCGATTGCTGGGATTGTAATTGGCGTGCTTGTGGCCGTGATCATCATCGCTTGTATTATAAAGCGCAAGAAAAAATCAAGCTCAGAGTGAGTCTAAAATTCAATCTTCTACCTTCTCATCACATTCATGAATCCAGTGCATATAAATATAGATTTGATTTGAAATTATTTTGTATGATAATCACCATTAAGCCTCAAAAGCTGTCAGTTGTCTTCTTTGTCTTCACATTCAAAGCTTGAAGATCTTTACTCTCCATGTCGCCCCTGTCCCGTTCTTCTCATTTTTTGCATCCTCAGACATTTAAACCTAATAATTAGGCAATGACAGTTCTGAATTGTACACGCAAATAACTTCACTTAACATTTTGACCTCACAGGATCTGGGGGTGGTTTTGGTAACATGATACATGTCAATGTCAATCAGTAAACCTTCAGACAGCCCACATGTGTTGTAAGATATGATTGTCAGAGAGGATATGATGCGTTCTGCCACTTCCTGATTCCATTCCAGTTACTTTGATTTGCCAAAGGAGCAGTTTAAAAATGAACTGAAGTCATTGTTGTTCTTTTGTAACTCCAGTCTTTCATAGTGGTGTTAGTGTGATGATACAGTGCTAATAATGTGGCAATATTGTTCAGTATTGTCTGTGGTATGTAACTCAGAATTTTGTTAAGCACTTGTAGTTGATAATGTAATCACACTTATTCATCAGTATTGTTCGAAAGTTTGGGGTCGGTAAGATTTTTCTCTTATGTTAATCAAAGCTGTGTTTATTTAAGAAAAATACAGTAAAAACAGTAATATTGTGAAATATTATTTAAATTTAAAATAAGAGTTTTCTATTTGAATATATTTTAAAACGTAATTTATTCCTGTGATGCAAACATGAATTTTCAGCATCATTAATCCAGTCTTCAGTGTCACATGATCCTTCAGAAATCATTCTAATATGCTGATTTGCTGCACAAGAAACATTTATTATCATCAATGTTATTTTTGTGCAAACCATGATACTTTTTTTATTCTATTCTGTGATTCTGGAATAGAAGATTCAAAAGAACTCCATTTTTTTAATCAAATTTTTTTTTGTAAAAATTATAAATATCTTTACTCTCACTTTCAGTCAATTTAATGCGTCCTTGCTGAATAAAAGTAATAATTTCTTTCCCAAAAATCTTACTGACCCAAATCTCTTAAACAGTAAGGGCTGTTAATGGAATAGTTAACATGAAAATGAAAAATCTGTCGTTATTTACTCGGTCACATGTCGTTCCAAAACTTGTTTCAAACCCAAACAGGAAACAGACAAAAAGTAGTTGACTTGTATGACTCACACACTATATTCCATATCTGAAAGTTGTGATATTTTTTATCTTTTGTGTTCCGCAACAGTGTATTCGGAATGTTTGGAATAACAAAGAATTTTCATTTTAGGGTTTTCTAAGTTCACTTTATTGCCTTTGTGCTCTAAAATCAATGGTTGTCTCTTCTCTTCTCTGCTCTCTTCCCTTCTTCAAGCTTTTTACCGCCAAATACTCCAAGTGGTGAGGTCTGTTTGCCAAGCCTTCCACACCCAACCCTTCTATGCTTGACTCTGAAACAGACAGCATCTTACATTTCTATCTCATGCTGAGAGATAAAGAGGACGGTGTTTTTAAATTTAATCTGGAAAAAAGTTTGACATTGATTTTATCAGATAGATGATAGTACACGGAAAAATCAGTCTTGTTTAGACAAACGTCTAATCGCTACAAGAAGAGCTTCAATACTGATAATTTCATAGAAGGCTCGTGTTCCTACCTAAATGGATTTTGATAGCATATGTAGCAAATGGAAAGGACAGGAAATACTGGAAATGCAAAACTAAGCTTTGAGGGATATCATATGCAAATGCAACTGATTAGTCTAACAGAGAGATGTTTATTTGATAAGAAACTAGCACGACTCACACTGTTGCCTGCACACTCAACACTCACAGAAATACAAAACCGCCCAGGTGTAGGTGTCTCACATTAGTGACCTCATTTATCGTCCATAGTACATTGAATTTCTTTGTCAATTTTTTAGATACTTTGAATTTTTGAAATGCAAAGTTTGTGTAATGATCTAAAGAGTTACTAGCAAAATGTATCAGATCTTTAACTGGAAGTTGCAATTCGAGTTTTTCATCTGTGACAATTGGGTCCTGGGAGGGAGTGAAGGCCGACTCCCCTTCATTTGTTTTCTGATGTGTGTCATAGATAATGTACAAGCTTAGCTCTTATTCTCCTAGACCACCTGTGGACTGCATGTTTTTGACAAGTACATAAGTAAATATGTGCTTATATGTACTATTATATAAGTACATTAATAAGTATATAAATACATAAAAAAAGACATTTCTAAAGAACATCTCTTCTTTTTTTTTTTTTCTTTTGACTGTCAGTCTGTTTGACTGACTTTTCTATTCAGGTGAATAAAAATAATAAAGAAATGACATGATTACCTACATTTACCCGCTATATAATTATCTTTTAATCCGAATCTCTGGTGTATCTCGAAGGAAGGAATAGAATTAAAAGGAGATCACTGAGGAATATCGTTGGAATGTCAGTCATGTCCACACACGTCTCACTGTCTTACCCTTGTGAGCATTTCTGTGGCAGTTTCAGCCTTGCACAACTGTCTGTCTTGTTGCTTGCTTATTTCGCTCTGTTATCTGTCGTGCATGTCAATGAAGTCTCACTAACGCTATGAGGGCTTGACCTATTTGTCATAACATGGATTGTTCAGATATTTTTTTGTCACTGGAACAGACATTTATTTTTCAAGAATATATGGTTCACTCTGTAATTACATCACCAGAAGAAGAACATAATATGTATAATTTGTTTGTAACTAACAGGTTTTTAATGCTTGTGCAACATTCTATGCAAGCGAATAACATTGGCTGTTCCAAAACCTTGTGAGCCGCCTACCTAGACAGCACTACCTAGCCATCATGTGTGCACTCCAAACTTATGCTTTCTTCTAAGTTTCCTTATTTCATTTGAATTCATACTTTGCTGAGAAGGCAATCCCAGAATGAACTCAAAGAGTTCAGTGAAGACATAAATGCAAAATGGGCAGACAAATATACATTACTGTTCAAAAGTGTGGGGTCAGTAAGATGGTTTTAATTGATCAAAAGTGACAGTAAAGACATTTATAATTTTACAAAATATTCGTATTTCTAATAAATGTTATTCTTTGACACTTTCTATTCAAAGAACAAAAAAATTCCTGAAATAATTATCTCGATTTCTACCATAATGGTTGCTGAAAATGCAGCTTTTCTATAAGAGAAATAAATTGAATTTTAAAATATATTAAAATAGAAAACAGTTATGTGAAATTGTAATATTATTTCACAATATTACTGTTTTTACTGTATTTTTTATTTTATTTTTTTGATAAACTGCGTCTTTTGTGAGTATAAGAGGCTTCTATTTAAAAATCTTACTGAACCCAAACTTTTGAATGTTAGTGTAGTTCTATTTCATTGAATACTGAAATGAATCACTAAAAATAGTGTTATGTATATTTCTGCTGTAATAGTAAGTGGAGTTTTCAGTCACTTAAGAGGTTTTATTTTAGCTATGCAAAGTCATGGTGACTGCACCCCATTCTTTCATAACTTTAATAGCTTATTTCATTCATTTATTTCTTCATATATGCAATAAAATAATCTGTCCATGATGCAATTATTTCCTTCTTTCAATAACTTGATTTTTTTCCCTTTTTTCTTTAGCATTGCATCTCCATATTAAAGCAAGATCTGGCGGTGAAGTGACCCGGTAAGTGCATAGCATCTTTTGTTTCGGTACAGCAGACTAACATTATTTATTTAGCTTTATTTCTTGTGGTTTTCCATGCTAGTTTCAGGCTGTTGACTTTCCTGCATGATACTTCCGGGCTTTCAAAAGGCTTCCTTATCGCATATCAGTATCGGTTTTGGCAGTACGTGTTGATTAAGTGCCTGACTTCACTCTGTACACTTTCACAAAGATATGCTTAAAAGAAAGGAGGGATATGCTTCGATCTGAAGGACTAACAAAGGAGTGGCTCTGCTGTCACAAGAAAACTTGTTTTCATGTCTGTTCGTTGGGTGTGGGAAGCTTTCTGCCATAGAAGCCTGTTTTACTCTTGCCGTTGTGTTATTTTAATGGCAGTGGGGAATATGTGTGTCGTTCGAATGTGCCTGAATGTATTTTCAGTCTGTCTGCATTTGCTTGCACTCACAAATCCATTACGTGGGTAACCAGATATTGTACATCTCTTCCTCAGAGCATATCTTCAAGACCAACCCTTCAGCCATTTATCAGTCTTTTTTTTTTATCTGAAAAAGCCTTCTATCAAGGCAACTGGAAGAACTGCCCTCACAAGTTTGGCCCATTCAGGAGCTCAACGTGTTTAAAAATGTCCATTGTTTTTGTTATACCCTGTGCAAACGTACCCCAATCTTAAGGACACGATAGAGGTCGACGGCAAGACTGTTTACCTTTATCTGCGTCTCCTCCTTCCCTTGGCTGAAGTGGACAGCTTCCTTTGTTCCTCAAGAAACATGATACAGCCTCCATCACCCTCTCAATCCTTCACCTGACCCTAAACCGACAGGCCAGTCGCCCTGGCTTGACGTCTCAGAGGTCAGTTTGAAAGAACTCTGTTTTGGGTAATAAAATCCACCCTGAATTGCACTGAGGGGTGACGAGACGGTCACGTTTTTGACATCTCAACGCACCCACAAGGCACTGAAACATCGAGATTTTAAGACCTGTTCAACATGCTCGGAAGCCCAAGGCAATGAAGATATGGGGGGCCGACTTGACTTGAAGCTGAAGGCTCTGTTGAGCTGTCGATGGAAGGTCATTCTTGGCAAAGCGTGCCTTGGAGATCTGATGCAGGCTTTAAGCTTCTTACACCTTTGCCAGGTTTTGCTACACTTTTTTTAACCCCTCATCTCTTCCTGTGTCTCATAGTGAGCCGTACATATTGTATTTTAAGAGTAAGGCAAGATCCAACATGCTTGAACTGAGAAGCGAAAAAAAAAATGCATTTTTGCGGACAACGACATACCACAGTTTTGCAGCGAAATTACTACTCTGTCCAAGGGCGTCCCCACAACGATTCGTCCTGCTATAATCAGGATTCCAATGGATTTGTTTTCTAAAACAGGCCTGTTTTCAAAATCACCTTGTGTTGACAAACATATCTGAAGTTTAAAACTGAAAAGTATTTGTATGAATATGTTTGTTGATTATTGCGTTCCAGTATGTCAGAAAATGTTTTTTTTTCTTCTTATCAACAGATATCTCATACTGATTCTCTCTTTCATTGTTTAGTTTTTCTCTTCAACCAAAGCAGTGATCTTGAAGATCTTGTAGTGATGTGTGATGTTGCTCAGATCTCTCTAGATAGAGAATATAGAATCTCAGCTTGTCTCTATTTGTTTGTTTGTATACAGGGGCGGAGCAGCCATTATACATGGTATTTCCCATTCATTTTTAAAGATTTTAAATTTCAAATTTAAAGAGTTGCAGTCACAAAAAAAAAAGCAAAAAGCCTCTGCCCCCATATGGCAAATGTGTGTGTGTGTGTGTATATATTTTATATATATATATATATATATATATATATATATATATATATATATATATATATATATATATATATATATATATATATATATATATATATATTCAAAAATATAAATATATATTTTAAATTATATTTCAAAAATAGACAAAAAATGGCCAAATTAAATTGCTAATAAATTTATATAAATATATTTTCAATAAGTTTGTTACTTTTAGCTCTTTATATATTTCTTGGACATTTTTTGTATATTGTTAGTCTAAATATATTTTCTAATATATATGATATATCAAATTTAAAAAAATGTATTCACCAAAAAATTAAGATTTTAATTGTTTTTTTTTTTTTGCCTCCTGAAATATGTAACATAATATATTGTGGCATTTGAAGGTTTAAACGGAATGTATTTTTAATTTGAAAAATATATTTAATTAAGCCAAACTGTTTACAATATAATATATTAATAATAACTATATAGAATTTAATAATAATAATAATATATGTATAATATAATCTTAACATATATTTGAAATATATATTGACCACAGAAAAATATATTTTTTGCCATATGGGCTAAGTGAACAAACATCCAAATAGAAATGTCCAGCATCCACTTCAGCAAGAACTATTGGGCGAACAATATAATATTCATGAGATAATCTGATATGTTTTATAACACGTCCTTCTAACCCTATATGTACACAAGTACCATCCAGAACCGTCTTAATATATATGTATGTGCAAATCGACAACAAAAACACACTAACACATTCATTAAAAACACTCCCTTTTAGCATTAAAACACACAAATATCATAAAAAGCTGAGCTTTATAACTCCTTGCAAACCTGTAGACAGTTTTATCTGTGGCAGCCTGTGTATGTTCTTAGTGGTCAGGGCTGTTCGCATGGAGACACCAGTAATCATATGAGTCTGACCACAGATACACTGAATTAACGGTTAGTTTGTACTGTACCACACTGTGGAGACAGACATCACTGAGTCATCATTTGACAGGGTGTAGATGGAAACGTCTTATCCTTGTGTACTTTGTAATTGCTTATATTAGGTGTTGTATTGAATGTGAAATATGTTTTTGTATAGGATAGATAGAATTTCAAATGCAATTGGATAATGGCAAATTTGAAATGGATTTTTTTTTTTTTTTTTTGAAAAATTGTGCACAACAAATGCTGTTCAGTGTATTAAAGTTATTTGAGTAGTCACCAAACAACATCTATCATTTGTGAAATGTTCTCAGGTTGTTTACAGGGTGTTTATATTCTCTCAAAGTGCAGTGCAGTCATGTTTTATATTCTCAATGTTTCTTTTAATATAATTTATTTTCAAATGTTTTGCTTTTATGTAACTGTTATATGTTATGTGTTTAAAAAGAATGTTTGAACTGCCCCACTTTTTTGTGTCATTCTTTAACAAGAAAATAATAATTGTAAGACTTGAATTTGATTCGTTTTTTTACGGAAGCTTGCTTCCTCCATGGAATATAAAATAAAAATGGTAATTGTAAGTTGTTATCTCACAATTCTGACTTTTTTGCTATTCTGAGTTTACATCTTAGATTTTATCTTGCAATTCTGGCTTTTTTTCTCTGAATTCTGAGATTACATCTCGCAATTCTGCTTTTTTAAATTATATATATATATATATATATATATATATATATATATATATATATATATATATATATATATATATACATATATATATATATATATATAATTTTTTTTTTGTTTTTTGCCATGGATTTTTATCTCACAATTCAGACTTTTCTTTTCAGAATTCAGTTAACAACTTGCAATTTTGACTCTATTTCTCAGAACTGCAAGTTTATTTTTGGTTTTTTTTTTTTTGCACTTAAATCACGCAATTCACAAGAGTTTGTCTTACCATTCTGATTTTTTTTTTCTCAGAATTTGGAGTTTATATCTCACAATTCTAAATTTCCATCTCATAATTCTGTTTATATCTAGCATTTCTGCATTTATATCTAGCAATTCTGGGTTTGTCTTGCAATTTCTGCATTTACATCCCTCAATTCTAAGTTTATATCTCACAATTCTGCGTTTATCTCGTAATTCCATGTTTATACTAGCAGTTCTAAGTTTATATCTCACTGTTCTGAGGTTATTTTGCAATTCTGCATTTACATCTAGCAATTTCTCACAATTCTGCATTCATGTCTAGCAATTTTTCCACTCATATCTTACAATTCTGCATTTATATCCCACAATTCTGATGCAGAATTGCAAGAAAAAAGTCAGAATATTGAGAAAAGTCACAATTACCTTTTTTTATCTGCTGACGGAAAAAAGTTATGCACCCATTTTAGTAAGATTTCTTATATCTGGATGTGAAAGTGTTTTTGTGTGCACACATTTGCACATTTATTTGTGCTCTGAGAAAAAAAAAGGTAAAGAGAGATGTCTCATCTATATAAAAATATACAAATAGAGAGCATATAATTGGACAAAAAAATCTGTGTAGTGCAGGATGAAATATCAATACTTTTGGTCCATTTTGATGGAAGAGTTTGTAAATGTTAAATGCATATATGCGTATAACTGATTTTAATTTCATGGGCTTTACAGTATTTACCATCATAATGTTGTATGCAGGTCTTTTTTTCTATTGAAGACAGTTCTTTATGGACGTTAAGATCACTATTCTTGGGCTGGTGTGAAGGAGCTGTGTTGAATTGCACAGGTGTCCTTTCATATGTGACCAGTTGAGTGGGTTCATTGGCCTTAAGTCAACAGAAAGATCCTTAAAGCCAAGAGCTTGCTAGGTGTACTTAATATTTTCACTGTGGGAGACTCGTCTTGAATGTGTGCACCCATTCAATAAATGTAAATGTAAAAAAAGAAACAAATGTGTGTTTAGTCACTGTCACGACGGCCCGTTGTGAATTGCGAGTGCCACGCCCGCCGTTCTGTTGAGGCTTTTGGTGTTTCTCCAACACTCCCTGAATGTGTGCTGTAACCTAAAGTATGCATGACTGCTTTCCCACTGGCCATGACGCACAATTTATCATCTTCTCACAAATATAATCCAATGTGGCACAGGCCTGAATGAGTATGTTTGTACAGTATATTGCTTCAACAGGTTTCTTTTTCATTCTGAATAGTGAGAAAAATACCACGGTAACCACAGTTTATGCCAAAATATTATAGGTAAATAACTACAAAAACTGCGGTGTTTGTTATTAAAAAAGTCATTAAAAAATCAGCAAAAACTAAAAAAAAAAAATTTAAAGATTTTTCTAAGTTGTAAATAAAACAAAGATTATTAGTATGTTCGACAAGATGTTTATTTAATGTGTTACTTGCCTTTTGTTTGAAATTATTTTTAAACTTTAGTAGTAGTAAATCACTGAAAAAATAAATGTAAAATATATTTTCACTCAGAAATTGCTAGTAAATTTTAATCTAATTATTTGTGAAATTTACTAGCAATTGCCAAGTGAAGATTTCTCTAAAAAAAGAATGGTGTAGAAACAATTTTCACTCAGTTTTCACAGGTAATTACAAAAAAATGGCAAGTAACACATTGAATGAAATGTGAAATTTTGAAGTAGAAACACTGAAATAGTATTTTCTTGTTACACATACTCCAATAAGCTTTATTTTATTTTTAACTTTGAAAAATAGACTGTATACCAAATACTTTTTTTCCTTTTTTACCATGGTAAATTTTTGTCATGGGTGAAATAATGCGTTTTTTTTTTGTTTTTTTTCAGATAATACAAAAATAAATAATAATACAATGCACAATAATATAATAATATAATATATATAAATAATACAATAAGATTATTGGTGTACATTTTACAAGAAAACACTTTCAGTGATTACTGCTTTTTTAAATTTTAAATTTAATTCAATGTGTTTGTCATTTATTTGTAATTGTGAAATTTCCTAATAATCTCTAAATGTGAAAATTGTTTCTACACCTACACCGATTGTTTCTAAATAAAACCAAATATTATTAGAGTATACATCACATTTTTTTCAGGGCAATTTTTTATTTGTAGTAGTTATTCTAACTGGTGTTTTGGTGTACTCCATATGGTTACCATAGCAAATTTTTGTCATGGGTGTTGCCTGCATTTGTATTTGCATGTCCACAATTGAGTTCAGAGGCGTTCACTGATCCAATAAAATAAAAACACATCTCATTCTGTGATACAGTCAGGAAGGTGACAAAAGGTCTCAGTTAAGTCCTTTATATTGTAGTCTGCTCATTTGGCCCAGACCCACCCATACAAATCGTCCCGGGCCTGATTATACAGTGTGCTTCAGTTTATGTGTGTGGTCTGCGTGTGTTTGTGTGTTGTCACCGGCTCCTGGTTCAGCAAACAGCCCGAGGCTTCAGAATGAAGTCTTTCGGGTTTGTGTCTTCTCGCCCCTCTCTTGTCCTGGGCTTCACACAATAGCTCCCCTCCCCTGATATGCTCTCATTGTGTCTCTGCCGTATCAGCCTCTCTGCCTCCTCTGAGTCAAGCTTTTAGGGGAGGAGATTTTCTTCCATTAAGTTACAAACCTGTTTGTCTGCAGTATTCTGTGTAAACCAGTAATTTAGCTGTAGTGGCTCCTTCGCATGCGTGTGTAAGAAACAGAAAGGAGGAGGTGTACATGACAGTGTTGTTGTGTTTTTTGAATTCCACTGTCGAAACATTTCACCAACTTGCTTGTGCAAGTCCCAAAGGCTGTCATTACCTTTGGTGGATGCCAAGGGTTAGTTTTCTTAGCACGTGACTGCATTAGTTTCATCCTGATTTAGCAAATTTGTTATTTTATTAAGCATCTAATAAATGTATGATTAAAAAGATAGTTGACTCCGAAATGTAAAAATAAGTCATCATTTATTCAACTTGAAGTCATTCTTGTATGACTTTCTTCTATGGAACACAAATGAAGATATTTCAGTGTTTTGTCCTTGTAATGAAAATCAATTCAATTCAAAATGAATAACCAATGTTGTATTGAAACCCATTTCTGAGAAGGTAAATTTTGGCTCGTTTCTACTGAGGGGTACGGTTCGGTACAGTACAATACGGTACGCAATTATTTCCGTTTCCACTGTCAGAAGTTGTGAATGGTACCAAAATAGCGATCCGTACCATACCACTTTTTTGGTACCCTTCCGTTGGGGTACCTAGCACAGCAAAGGGTACCAAAAAAGTGGAGCTAAACTCACTGTAGAATGTTGATTGGTTGACTAGAATCGTCACTTTTGTGTGATACAAGGGGATAAAGCTTCTCCTTCACTCGTTCCGCTCGAGTGTTCGGCTTATTTACATCAGAGTGCGCAAACACAAACAAAAAAAATATAGATATATAACAGTGTATTTCATATTTTCACACAGACAATAGCCGTTTCTCAATATGCGTTCTTGTGGACTTGTGAAACGTCATTACCCAAAAACCCGGGTAATATTCTAAATATTACTGTTATGTGTCATGAAATGTAGTTTTAAGAGTTTTTCAGGCGAGAACTCAAATCTAAGGTTTATTTATAAAGATAGCGCCTATTTGAAAATTTGCTATGCCGATTTCGGAGCTCTGGGCGATCAGCGGGCGCTCACTCCTCATGTATCCGCCTAGACCGGCCTTAGCTCGGCTAGTCCTTCCGAAATTTGCCTCTGGCTCTGATGTCGTTGTAGTGATTAAATACTAGATACAATTCGTTTTGAGTAGGCTATATTTAACAGTTATTCGTGGTCTCATGAATCTATTATTTGTTCCTGGTCATATCGCTTTGGCTGAGCACAAAGTTATGTTTAACTTTATGTATTTAATTTGAACTTTACCGTAGCACAGCGCTGACCTGTAGCATACGTTTGACTGAATTGTTTGCTTTTGTCTTTATTTCCTCTTATACAAGCCTCTTATACTTTGTACTTATAATTTTATAATGACTATTCTTGTTCATTAAAACTGACATTTAACAAAAAGGCAGAGTTGTGCTTATTGTCGCACTTTATCGTCGATTGCTATTGGGAGAATGATTTTTTTTTTGTTCTTTTGCTGTGTGTGCAACATTTAATTTAATGACTTTATGAATTTAAGAGCTTTAGGGCCTTAATTTGTGAAGGGCCAATTAACACATTTTAAGACCTGCAGAAACCCTATGTATAGGCTATTTCTTTATTTTTGGGAGAACTGTCCCTTTAAGAACAGATAAACTTTAAGTTTGTGTATAACTCTTATATAAATGCTTCTATTTTTAAAATGACGTTTTTATCAGTTATAGTAACTGTACTGTTAAACAGTAAAAACAGTACATAATTAGGTGCATCAACTGGAAAATAATAAGCCTATATTGTGTTAGAATTGTGTTAGAAATAACCCATGAGTTCATTTCAGGTTTGCTTGCTTAATTTCCAGCTTTTAAAACCTTAGGCGGGTTTGTACGAGTATTTTAGGCGCTCCTTATATGTATTTGTTTAGTGTATGATATATGGCACAATTAGTTTGAACATGCACTGACTTTCCGTCGTGAACGAAAGCGCGGTAAACTCATTCCTCAGACACAGAGAGATGCTTGCGTTCACTTTCACAACTGTCTTTCAGGACAGGAGCAATAAATCGTCAGCACAAGACCTATGTTGGAAGGTATTTCCTTACATACATTGTGTATATCACGTTTGTTTGTGTACATGTATGATTTCAAACAGATAACCCCAACCACAAACTCATTCATTGCTATTAATACAGTCACTGTTGCTGTGTCAAAAGTTAAAAAGTTGTTCACCAGAGTAATGTTCACTCAGAAAGTATTATGAATTAAATATATAAGATATTGAAACACTTAATTTAAATACAGCTGTAGTTGTAGTACAGTTGTAGTTCTAAAATCCCATTCTGGAAAAAATATCTAGATATTTTTAAACATAGCCTATTTCAAAATATACAAAAATGGCCAAAAATATTTTTCCTAAAATGTTTTAAAATATATGTAAATTACATACATAGGTAAATATATTTTATACCAATATATTTTTTGTATATTCTTTGTTTTTTGTTTTTTTGTTTTGTTTTTTTATATTTTTGAAAGTATATTTAAAAAATACAAATGTATTTTAAAAGCATTTAAAATATATTTTGCCTATATTTCAATCCAAGAAAATAAATTTGCATATGCCACATTTGAAGAAAAACGTCTCGGTTACGTATGTAACCCCGTTCCCTGAAGAAGTGAATGGAGATGTCACGTCGGACAGACAAATTGGGATCTCGCTTAGAGAGACCAATCCACTTCGAGTGTAAACTAAATGAGCCAATGCACATTGGCATGTGATGATTGCATCCAGCTGCCGCTGATGACAGCACAAGCATAAATAGGCAGCAGGTGCAATGCATACTCAAGTTTTCGCTGAGAAGCCGAGCAAGTAACCCGGCCGCTCAGCGGTGGTACAGCAGCCGTGGTGACGGAACGTGACGTCTCCGTTCCCTCCTTCAGGGAACGAGGGTTACATATGTACCCGAGATGTTCCTTTTCAGTCAGTCACTACAAGCTACGTCGGACCGACGATTTGGGATCCCTAACAAAGCACCATGAATGCTGCCCCTTCCAGTGTCTTGTGTGAGCCCCCTTTTTGGTGTAGGCCAGGGCTCGCAACAAGAAGGCCAATCACTGTTGTCGTAGCACTACCCACTCAGTGAGATTGGATAACACTGGGAAAACGTACCCGTTCCACTTGAAACAGGAACGTTGCGGAAGCCCCATCCCTCCCGAAGGAGGTCTCGGAAGCACTTACCCATATGGACAACCATTTAGGTGCATATGGAAGATTAGAGGTGATTGTAACTCTCCTGGAAAATGGCAGAAGTCTGCCAGGGAAACATGGGCTCTAAGGCTATACCGTGGAATTTACACATATGGGATCCACTTGGGTCACTACATATGGAGCCCAGCCCTCTACCGGTTCTCACGGATTCATCGAGTGAGGGCCTGGTGCTGGACGTTCCGCCACGTCTGTCTGCTAAGGGGATGGAGGAGCTCGTCAGGGTCTACAGTACGGACTCTCTGGAGCAGTTATAGCAAGCCGACCCGGAGCCAGGGCTTCTCAGTGCTTCTGCCCATTTGAGGTGAAAACACAGGAGGATACCGGCTCCACACGAAGGCTATAGAATCTAGCGAATGTGTTGGGGGTCGCCCAGCCCGCAGCTCTACAAATATCTGTCAGCGAGACGCCACAAGCCAGCACCCAGGAGGATGTAGCACTTCTAGCAGAGTGAGCTCGCAACCTGAACGTACAGGGCACACCCTGTGCCCGATAAACCAGGGTGATGTCATCCACTATCCAGTGGGCCATCCTCTGCTTGGAGACGGCCTTCCCCTTCTGCCGGCCTCCGTAACAGACAAAGAGCTGGTCTGAGGTCCTGAAGCTTTGTGCCCGGTCTATGTACCATCTCAAGGCTCGGACAGGACAGAGCAAAGCTAGGGCTGGGTCTGCCTCTTCCAGAGCAGCGCTTGCAGGCTTGAAATTTTGCAGCAGAGCGATGATATCTCAGATCATTATCTAGTTTTGTGTATATTCCATATAGCTAAAGCTGTAAAGCCAACTCCTTGTAACAAATATGGTAGAACCATCACTTCTACCACAAAAGACTGCTTTATAAATAATCTTCCTGACTTATCTCAGTTCCTCAGCATATCCAATAGCTCAGAACAACTTGATGATGTAACAGAAACTATGGACTCTCTCTTCTCTAGCACTTTAGATATGGTTGCTCCTTTACGATTAAGGAAAAGAGTCCAACACTGTGGTTTAATGAGCACACTCGGGCCGTAAAGACAGCAGCCCGGAAAATGGAGCGCAGCTGGAGAAAAACAAAATTAAAGGTATTTCGTATTGCTTTGCGGGAAAATATTCTCTCCTACAGGAAAGCCTTAAAAACCGCTAGATCTGCTTACTTTGCGTCTCTTTTAGAAGAAAACAAACACAACCCCAAGTATTTATTCAATACAGTGGCTAAATTAACAAAAAATATAACATCAGCAGGTGCAGACATTACCCAGCAGCACAGTAATAATGACTTTATGAACTACTTTACTTCCAAGATCTAAACTATTAGAGATAAAATTGTAACCATGCAGCCGTCAGCTACAGTATCGCATCAGATAGTACGCTATAGATCCCCTGAGGAACAATTCCACTCATTCTCTTCTATTGGAAATGAAGAATTATATAAACTTGTTAAATCATCTAAACCAACAACTTGTATGTTAGACCCTATTCCATCTAAGCTCCTAAAAGAGGTGCTTCCAGAAGTAATAGATCCTCTTCTGAAAATTATTAATTCATCATTGTCATTAGGATATGTCCCAAAAACCTTCAAACTGGCTGTTATTAAGCCTCTCATTAAAAAAAACACAACTTGACCCCAAAGAATTAATTAATTACAGACCGATCTCGAATCTCCCTTTTCTGTCAAAGATGTTAGAAAAGGTAGTATCATCACAACTATGTTCCTTCTTAGAGAAAAATGCTATATGTGAGGATTTCCAGTCAGGTTTTAGACCGTATCATAGTACTGAGACTGCTCTCATTAGAGTTGCAAACGACCTGCTCTTATCATCTGATCTTGGTTGTATCTCTCTGTTAGTGCTACTGGATCTTAGCGCTGCGTTTGACACTATTGACCACAACATTTTTTTAAATAGACTAGAAAATTATGTTGGCATTAGAGGAAGTGCACTGGCATGGTTCAAATCGTACTTATCTGACCGCTATCAATTCGTGGCAGTAAATGAAGAGGTATCATACCAATCACAAGTGCAGAGTGTAGAGTTCTTACTAGAACCAGGAAGTTTGACCACATTAGCGGTTCTGTCAACACTGCACTGGCTCCCTATTAAATATCGTATACATTTTAAGATCTTGCTAAGTACCTATAATGCCCTGAATGGTTTGGCCCCTCAGTATTTGAGCGAGCTCTTATCGCATTATAGTCCTTCACGTCCGCTGTGATCTCAAAACTCTGGCCATTTGATAATACCTAGAATATCAAAATCAACTGCGGGCGGGAGATCGTTTTCCTATTTAGCGCCCAAACTCTGGAACAATCTACCTAACACTGTTTGGGAAGCAGACACACTCTGTCAGTTTAAATCTAGATTAAAGACCCATCTCTTTATCCTGGCTTACACATAATACACTGTCACATTTCTATAATTCAAATCCGTTAAAGGATTGTTAAGCTGCATTAATTAGGTCAACCGGAACCGGGAACACTTCCCAAAACACCCGATGTACTTGTTACATCGTTAGAAGAATGGCATCTACGCTAATATTAGTCTGTTTCTTTCTTATTCCGAGGTCACCGTAGCCACCCAGATCCAGACTGTATCCAGATCAGATGGTGGATCAGCACCTAGAGATGACCTCTACAGCCCTGAACGTCAGCGGAGACCAGGACAACTAGATGAGCCCCAGAGACTGATCCCCAGTGAAGACCCTGTCTCCTAGACGGCCATCGGGACAAGACCACAGGAACCAGATGAGTCCTTTGCACAATCTGACTCTGCTTTAGCCTCAGTTTAAACTGCTGATTTTGTCTGGCCAGAGGAGAATGACACTGTTTCGACACACTATTTCCCCGTCTAAATACTGTAAAGTTGATATAAAGCCGCCCAGCTTTATATCAAGCTGATGTAAAGCTGCTTTGACACAATTTGCTTTGTTAAAAGCGCTATACAAATAATAGTGACTTGACTTGACTCGATGAGAAGAACACCACTCGATGAACAGGTTCCACTTCAAGGCGTAAGCGTGTCTCATAGATGGTGCTCTCGCCGAAGTGACAGTGTCAGCTACCTGGGGTAGGTCACCTAGAACCTCTGCGTCCCAGGGACCAGACATGAAGTCTAATTAGACAGGAATGTCTAATGGGTTTTTAGATTGGTGACTTCAGATTTATGAGTAAAACAAGGTCAGTGGTTAAAATTACTTAGATACATTCTCATTTTGTTCTACAACATAAATTACACTCAGTCCTCAAACATGAATTTTGTAAACAGTTTTGTGCTTTGAAAACATTTGCTATATTTGGACTACAACAGTTTTTAGATTAAGTATATAAACTGACATTTATAAACTGACATTCTTATGGTTGTTGTAGTCCTTATTTATCAACTTGATATCAGCTTGTTTTTAATATTTAAAACACACCTCCTTTTACTAATAAATCCAAAACTGTTCTTCTAAAACCCTTTTTGTAAGGGAACCGATGCATTCCAGATTCGCCTGCAAATTGATGTCATGACTGAACAGCTCAATTTACTGTCAATTTGACATCCGAAAGGAAGCTGACTCATTTTTATGCTAGTCATTGTGTAATGATCTTAAAGATTACTGGCTTAAGTAGATCAGCAGATTTACTGGAAATGGTTCATCCATCTTTATTTCCATAAAACATCTTAGTCAACTCTTCATGAAAATTCAGCATGTCTTATTTTGGGAATTTAGTTGTAGGGTTTGAAGTCCTGTTGAATTATATAAAAGAAAACAATATAACAAAGAACCAAAATACTGGAACCACCATTATTTTATTTCAAAAATCAAGGAAAATGCCATTTTTGTCTACAGCTTTCACTTTTTTCATCATAATAACATGGCGTCTACTCTGAATTTGGTCTTTATTTTCTGAGAATGTTTTGAATACGCATCCCTCAGAAACAAGCAAGTTTTAGGTATGGGCTTGATGTATCGTGCCAAATAATCATCTCTCAAAAAATATCCATAAGCCTAGTGATTATGTGCCTCTTGTGTTGCTCTGAAGCTGCTATTCAAACAGTGAGACTGCGGTGAACTCAAGTGAGGACACTCATCATGATAATGAAAGCTCTAAAACAACACTGCATATAGTAATTTGTAAAGAGACACTATCAGCTGCTTAATTAGGCGTAGTTGATTTGCAGAACAGACATTCATCCCAAAGCAAATTAAGTTTATAATCAGATCTGACAGAACCTCCCTCAGGTGGGACACCTATCAAAAACCAGCTGACAATGTTGTCAAGAAAAACTTTAAATATGAACTCCCTGCAAATATAAAGCCAGAACCGCACCACTGACTGCTATTGGAAAGAATCTCTCGAAACCTCAAAAATAAGAAGAAAACAAATGATGTTTTGAATAAAGATATGAAAACCATTATATATAGTATAATGTAGATCTATAAGATATCAAAAAGGTGTTCAGTTTGTAGTTCTAAAATCTTGAAGCGCTTTTGAGCCATAAATATATTACAACATATAACAATTATAATATATTTTTTCTTTTTTTTCCCTAAAAAATAAATGCAATTGTAAAATATGTATAAATTATTTATTGTATAGTATAAATATTTATAGTATTTTACTACATTTACTTTATATGCTGGTTTAATAATAATAATAAGAAGAAGAATAATAATAATGTTGGTATATCCACAGTATGTTGTTTATGACCAGTGCCTGCTTTTAGGACCAATTTAATAAACCCCACGCTGATTTCCTATCCAAAGTGGTAAAAGTAGATGCATCCTAAAAGCTTAATGTGACTAGAGCATCTTTTCCTTAAGATGATTGGTGTGTTGCACAGGCGGCAGCAGGACGGGACACGCTGTAGGTAATTACTGAGGAATGCAACAGTAGAAGACAAGCAGCTCTCTTACACTAGCAATAAACAAAATGAGACACCCTAAGAGGCGGCGCTTCAGCGTGTATGTGTGTGCACTTAGACAATTACATGTTGATGAAATGAGCACATCATGTATGACATGTATGCGCAACATACTAGAGTTTCCGGTATTCTGTCAATTTAGAGAAAATAGCACTAATTCTGTTTTATTTCCTTCTGTTTCTTAAAATATATGTGTATGTGCCAGTTTCAGTGGACAGAGAAGCGCACGGCTCTTTTCTCAGAACTGAAAGCATACTCCCAATTATCGATCACTCCTTTACTCTTTAACCCATTAGCTCAGTAAACAAGACAGTGTGATTCACAGACTCCCTGTGGGCCTGTTGTGTTTTTTCCTTCCGCACATGTAGTAGTTTAAGTGCTGCTCTTCAGTGGAAGCTACTTTGGCTTTTATATGTAGTTTAACTCTTAAGGATTTTGAACAAAAAAAAAAATTTGATTTTTAACATTTTTTTTACTTCATCAGAATGGTACGAAACTTGATAATGGTTTTGTTCCTTGTTATGTGAACACACAAAAATCATGGGCATGATTCAAAAAGGTTAAATGGTCCTGAAAAAATAGTCAAAAATGACTGCACTGGAAACGAATCGGAAGTGAATTTCATTTAGTGCAAACATTTGGTACTGCGCCCAAACAAAATCTTTCTGAAAGCTTTTTTTTTTTTTTTTTTTTTTTTTTTTTTATAAATCAACCTCAAATTTGGAACACAACTTGTTTAGATTTATGGCTTTGATTTTCTCAGATTTTGAGTAAAACGTTGGAAAATCTATATTTCATATGCAATTGAAAAATAGTATCTTTGTGCATTTTTTCATAATACTAAACTTAAACTTCTTTTCAGTTTCACTTTTTTCACTTCAGCAATTATCTGCCAAGTGCCTTCTTTATAAAAAGAGACCGAACTTAAGTCCAAAGCATTCAATATTTATGACAGTTTAAGATGGAAATTTCATTTTCAGATCTATGCGCAAAAAGTGGTTAACAGGTATAAATATAAGGCATAAATGTAATTTAGCACCATAAAACCCCCTAAAATTGCAAAATATTATGTAAAAAATTAACTAAAATATAGTACATTAATTTAATTGAAAAAAATAAAATAAAATTGACCACCAGGCAACAAAAACAACCTGCCCAAAACAACCTTTATGCATCAACTATGCGAAGTGGTTCTGAAAGAATGTTTTTCTCTTTGGAAAGCATTCTGTGGAATGACTGTGATTCATGGAGAATGTGGAATTATCAAAGTCTTGTGGTCAGATGATTTTGAATTGTCATAAGTCTGACAGTATATGCATTGCAATGTGAAGGATTCTAAAGAAATAAATACTGTTTGTGAAACAGCGCAGTCGTGATCATATGTACTGTCATGTAAATGGCAGGTATAATCTAGTCATTTGAAAGGTAAATACCTTCAACGGTTCTCAAGACCATTGCGTAATGTTTCCTAACGCAGCCGTGACTCATGCCCTAATAACAGCACACTTGTGTTTCGTCTTTGCTGTATTTCAGCTGGTATGTATTATTTGTGTTTACGACTCCAAACTGTACTGTAGTTGTGTGTTTGTCACAGGAAACTGACACCAGTCATTTTTCAGCTGAAACTGAACGTCACCAATGACCTATATTGTAATATGAGTAATATGGTAAATAAAGAAGGTGATGTTGGGGAGCAGGTCACGGACTGATGTTTATGCCATAAAAATCAAACCAAAAAAAGTCATCAATGCTGAGTCGAGGCAGAGGAGTTAGATTTCTGTTTTGAAATGAGATATCTAGTGACTGTTTACTCATCCTCAGAGGTTTGCAATTAAATTTTCATACATTCACAGCACCTTTTCATGTGAAATTAATAGTGAGGAAATTGATAAATAGTTATATTAAAAAAGGAATATGACTTTAAAAATGTAAATAAATAAAAAATTAATGTAATTAAAAAATATAAAAGTGAATTTAATATATAGTATATATAGTATGATGCATAGATAAATTTTATTTATTTATTTATTTACCCAACTTCAATAATAGTGCTTAAAGGGTTAAATCTTTTGTCATAATATGTTGTCTCTCTAAATTAGTATTAGATTATGGCAAAAGTTATTAAATATAAAAAATCACTAATATTGGCTGACAACTGATGTAATTCCATAATTGCATTTAAAATAGCTAATGAATTAAAAAATTAAATAAACTTAATTCATTACAAAATATTAAATCATTTAGGCATTACTACATTATACTATATTGTTTTTTGGTTTTTTTTTACTTTTTACTTTTTTAATTTTTATGTTAGTATAATAGAAGTGGGACTGTATTACAGAAAAGCACTTTTCGAGAAATAGTGCTCTTAAAGGGTCAAAAGTTTTCAGTAGTGACCTCTTGCTAAATTGGCATTAGATTACTGCTATATATATATCTATCTATATATATATATATATATATATATATATACATATATATACATATATATATATATATATATATATATACACACACACACACACACACACACATATATATATATATATATATATATATATATATAATAAGTGAATTTACATAATTTTAATAAATGTGATTTTATGTTGATTTATCTCTACATTATAATACATAGTATGCAATATATATTTAGATTTTTTATTTATTTTAAATGATACATTTTATATTATTGTTTTAGAAGTGGGACTGTGTTATAGAAAAAGAAATAGAGAGTTAACACTTTTGCCAATCTAGAGCTGTCTCTCTTAATGAGTGTTAGGTTACAGCAATAGTTATTAAACAAATAAATAAAAATCATTAATAATGGCTGACAAATATGGTTCCAAATTTGCATACCATTTAACCACATGAAAGAATGAGAAACAGAACACATGAGAAACAGAACACTTAATATAGTACTACTGAAAGTTTGGTTTGGCACAGTTTTATATTGTAGGTCACAGTAATCAGAGCCTGTATGCCAGTAACAGTGTTTTCCATACAGATGTAGATCTCTGAGTGATCAAAAGTGTGACAGGAAAATCCCATATTGGTAAGTATGATCTGACATTTAATAAGTTGAGTTTCAAAAGGCTGCGCTGCCCACACGCCAGACAGCTTTCGATTTGTTTTGCCATGGTTGAGAGGTTAAATCAATGTTTTATGAGGGACTAATGTTAGCCTCCATTAGAATGAGACAGCTTCATTTATTTTCACAGTGAATATGGTCATAGATTGCTCTTGCGTCCATTATAGTTTGAAGCTTTCCATTAAGGACAAAGGTTGTGCACTTAGCAATCATTTATTTCACTGTTGAGGTTGGTTGTTGTCAGATGGATGAAATGTGTGATAATTATTTATAAAGCACAAAAGCTAAGCTAGTCTCATTCATGAGCTTTATACTGTAACATTAATGGTAACTTGTGCTTTTACAGTATGTATATGTTTTTTTTCTTCTGTAGGTATGTATGAATGGGAACCTGAAGAAACTAAAGAGGCTACAGCACCTCCTGCAGGCTTGAATAGCCTCTGTTTTTAGTGGCGCTTGATAGGTAAATATACTTTTAATTATTGCTCATACTTAATGTTACCATTGTGCATCCTTAGGGACATTTTTGTCTCTTTTTTCATTTTAGCTGTGTTAATGCAAACAGCATACATTTTATGAAAAATTGTATTGGTATTTTACAAAAAAGGTATTTATTTATTTATTTATTTATTTTAATTAATTAATTTTTTTTTCTTTCCAGAATTTGTGTGTGTGAATTGTAGGTTGTTTTTTTTTTGTTTTTGTTTTTTTTTAACCTGACACTGCACTAAAAATAAATTTTTGGTACTTGTGATCAGGACTGATGTTGGTTCAAAATAAATATAATATATTGGCTAATATTTTTATTTTAATTTTTAAATTTTTTTTTTTGTTTTTTTTTTTGTTTCTTTGACTCCTGTGACCCCTGTGTAACTTTTTTAAATTGACACAAGGATTAAACTCGTCTTTGAATATTTTTATCGTTCATGAGCTGAAAAAATCATTCTGAGGGCGATTTCAACAATGTTATTCTTCTGTATGAAAGATTAATAAAACTTTAAGTTGTAGTTATCATTATATGGGCCTTAAAAACTTATTTTTATAAACTAATAATCATGCTAGTTGACATTTGGTTGAACGTTTTAAAACCTTGATTAAAACATGACAACATGATTTTCAAAATCAACATTTCAACACTGGATTTTACATTTTTATGTCAATTAAGTGTAATCAACCCTTTAGTATGAGCAATAGCAATAATGATGCATGCTAACATTCCTTCAGAATTGATTTTTTTTTTTTTTTTCGATGTGCAAACATGAATTCTGAATCTAAGTGACCACATTTTCTTAAGAACATTTTATCTAAATGTTATTTTGTGTTTAAGTTATGACGTTTTTCAGTTATTCTATAGAGGTGCTAGGTGACAGTATCTTCATCAACTATCATATGAGAACACTTTGGTGCCTCCTCATCTTCCCATAATGAAAACAGACACAGAAACGTCGTCATAATGATGGTAATGGTTGTATTTTTTAAACTCTTGATCTGTCCCTCAGATGGAGCGGCTCTGATATGAACAGTGTTTATAAATTCTGGAGATATCACCTCCTCTCATTCTTGAGCCCAAAATACACTCAGTCTTTCGTATTTTATCAAAACAACCAGGGTCCAACACAACAGGATGACATCTGATACATGGGTATAAGAAGGATAAAATATGAATGTTACACTAAGTACCAGTATAAGTTACACTCGCTCAAAAGTTATTTTTTCAACAGCAAAGTTGTTTTTAGATCTAAGTGCACTAAAATTGCTGTGAGAATATAACGTTTTTTTGTTTTTTTTTTAATTATATTTACAGGAATGACAAGAATTACACTGGAATGACCATTTAAAGCTTTAAAAAAATGACCAAAAACATTAGTGTGACAGTGTTTGATGATTTTATGCTATTAACATTAAAGCTGATTATCTATGAATAATTACATAAATGTCAGTCTGTTTCTCACGTAAAGCTGTCACATGACGTTTAGTTGGCTGTGTTTTGTGTCAGAGACATTTCTTGGCCCTACAAATTTATTCATAACATTGCTGTGGACTGTGGTCTTGAGTAAGATTGAAAGGCTCAGCTTTCTGTTTGTTTTGGAGGATGTATATGCCTCCAACTAGTGGTGAAAGTGGATAAAGTTTTATTTTACTGTATGGCATCAGAAGAGTCCAGGTTGAACGGGGTGGGTTTAACTTTCTCAAGTTCTTACAGAGAAGTCACACCGTTCCTGTCTGTCGCTCCAGGGACTCACATCTCTCCATATGGATTTCTATAACTTTAGGCTGCCTTTGCTCATTTTGGCTGCTCTTGGTAAGTTAATAACAAAAATCAAGGACAAATGTGTTAACACATTTAGAGTTTTTATTTTTTTAATTTATAAAACTAAAATTATGGATCTAAATCTTAAATTTTAAGGCTTGCTTTTAAACAGTAGCCTACTCCAGGATGGATGAGGAAGGAGAGCAGCATGTGGCAGGGGTCGGATACAGTATTCACAGACGAACCATTAAATGTCTATGCAAAGACTAAGAAATTGAAAATTTAAAAGTCTCAAAGCACTATATTTATTAATATCTTAGAGAGCATGTTCAATGAGGTAAAACAAGGGCCATCACTTTTTCTCATGATGTCGTAATGGTAAAGTAAGAAAGAACAGATGTAAATACATTGATCTAAGACACTGTTGCATGTGAAAGTGATTACAGAAACCAATATTTTGTTGAGCTTCTTTAAGCTTTTTAAAATCAGATCTCTATTACCAATTGCTAACTCTTTTCCTAATTTTGGCTGTTCCTTTTTGTGCTACACCCATGTGCAAGCATGAAGTGTCTCATTTTGACACTAGCAGTCAGTAGAAGCAAGAAATACATACAGTATCCCCATACCCACATTAAATATATTAGAGTCTAATGTTATCTAATGCAGCGATTCCTAAGAAGGGGTATGATTTTTTTAAACAGGTTATTGATCTAATTTTTAATTTACATAATTAAAAAAAAACTGTAATTTATTAACTTGTTATTTTTATACATTTTACATATTTCATATAGAATGTATATATTACGTATTGTTATATGTTATTTATGTTTATATATTATAATTTATATACAATTTAACGTGGATATATTTCAGCAGCTTGATCTTGTACATAATTTACTTTTGTATTTAATTTTATTTGATAAATAATACAGCTGTAATTATTTAGTTTGTCTACATTAATCAAGTATTCTATGCAATTTTTTATTTACGTATTTTTTATTTTATATGTAACTCATATATTCTTGTTAATATATATGATTTATGTGTATATATATTATTAAAAATTAAATATGCATATATAATTTTTACTATTTAGTTTTTACATTTATTTATTTGCATATATTGTAGTGTTAATACAACAGCCTGATATTGTGCCTACTTTACTTTTATTTAATGCTGATTTTATTTGATTAAAAAAAAAGCTATAATTATTTATACTGACAGTTTGTTTACTTTCACTGATTAGCTAAGTATTCAATGCAAATAGGCAACATGCTGTGTGCTTTTATATGGTAAGAAACAAAATTCCAGTGACAAATGAATTCTAGGGGGCAATGTTTCCCCTTAATGAAGCACATGATGCCATCGGAAGAGTACAGGTTGCACGGGGCGTGTTTTCAGATAAAGTGGTTGGGTGTGTCGCGTTAACTTTCTCAAGTTCTTACAGAGAAGTAACACCGTCTCGCATTCCTGTCTTTCGCTCCAGGGACTCACATCTCTCCATATGGATTTCTATAACTTTAGTCTGCCTTTGTTCATTTTGGCTGCTCTTGGTAAGTTAAAAACAAAAATATAAGACAAAAATAGCGCTTAGCACATTTAGTCTTTTATTTTTAAATTTCAAAAACTAAAATTTTGTATCTAAAAATCATTGCAAGCTTTTAAACAGTAGTCTACTCCAGGACATAATATGTAATGTGTAGTTTAATTTTTATCCTTAAGTTCACCTTAAGTGTCCTGACTGAAAATCATTCCTCTTATAGGATGCTGTTCCGCGAGCAGTCCGCTTCTCAACGAGAAAACGAATGGCGTTATCGGTGAGTCAATGTGTGGTTTATCCATGTTTCGGTGTGTTTTTGTTTTTTTCTCTCTCTCTCTCTGGAGATACTGAAAAATAAGTATCATTTAAATAAGTGTAGTTTAGAAGTTTAAAAAATAAATAAAATATTATTTGAAAGATATTATTTAATAAATTATTTATTTATTAATTATAATTTTAAACAATGTCTGCCAAATCAAAGTCAGTGTGGCATAACAAAGCCATTTTGTTGTCTTGTGAAAAGAAAACCTATTGTGTACTCATGTATTCAAGATGCAAGAATAGTAAATTTTTGCTCCACCATCTATTCATTAAATCAAAAGTCATTAAATCAAAATACTAGTGGAAAAATGAAACCATGAATTAAATGCACATTTCTAAGAACTTAGCACAGGTGTTATAATCTAGATTTCTCCTTACCTTATTGAACCAGGTAAAAATGTGACCTTCAAGACAACAATCACCTCATCACAGGATTTTCTAACCGTAACATGGAATTTCAACAAAGGTCCAGTAATTGCACCGATAATCACAAGTGTTCTAGTATCAAGCACCGATTACATTGATGAGAAATACACCAGCAGAATCATCTACAATAAGACGACGTGTGAGCTTCAGCTCGGGCTGCTGGTGAAGGAGGATGGAGGAGAATATATTCTCAATATAGTCACTAATAGGGGACAGCAACTGTCTGGACAGATTGATCTTGAGGTTCTTGGTAAGTATTGAATATCCAGTGCAATCTTCAGCTATACTGTATAGTTATAGACTAGACACTGTGTTGGTTAAGCCTAGTGGTTGAAGGTCTGAGCAGATGAATGAAGAGTTGAAATTCCTACACAAAATTTGCTAAAAGCATTAGTAATACTAAATACTAAAAGTAATCATTTTAGCAGTTCTTTAAGACAGAGTTGCACTGGATAACAAAAAACAGTTAATCTCAGCCAAACAGTGGGTTAATTTTGGATGACATGTTTGCATTTGGTTTTAGAGAACGACGAATGATATGATGGAATCAACCTAAATGGATAATAGTGATGACTCATTTTGTGACTTGCTTTAAACATATGATTGCTATATGATTCATTTTAAAGACATTCATTCAGTGACTGAATGAATCATATAAAGATATTTTAGATCTATCTAGGAGACTTTCTTGATGTAAGATGTATGTTGTCAAATCTCAGAGTTGGTTATCCAGAGGTTGTTGGATGGAGCTAAGATGTTTCTGAATGAACACAATTCATGGTTTTCTTCTCTTCTCTCCAGAACCTGTAACTGATGTCAAGATTTCATCCAATCTCCCTGAAGCTGTAGAGTTCAACAGCACCGTGGTTCTTTCCTGCTCTGCCAAAGGCTCCTTTACTTACAAGTGGCTGAATAGTTCAGTCCCTTTGGTGGTGGATGGCACACATGTGAAACTAAATGCAGTCGGCAATGAGCTAACTGTTGCTGAAGTTCGCCGTACAGATCTGCGAGGACCCATTTTTTGCATTGCAGAAAACACACTGGAGTCAGGGAGGAGCGCTCCCTTCAATCTCACTGTGAGCTGTACGTACCTGATCACACCCACACAGGTTTAGTGTGAGGCAAGAATACATGAACACTGTTTGCCTTCAAAAAACTGTTCACCTAAAAATTGTCATTATGCACTCAGCATCATATCGTTCCAAATCCACATGATGAAATGTTTTACGTTTCCGCAATACTTTTCATGCAGTGACAGTTCATAGTGGCCATGTCTTTCAAGCTACATAAAGGTCTAAACAAGGCATGAATATGGGATAGGGAAGAATTTCAGTTAAAAGTAACTTACATTTCAGTCTGTTCCTTAGTTATTGTATGAATTCAGAAATTCATTTTTTTCATGATTTATAAAAAAAATTGTGTAAATAACTATAACACACAGGCAGGCAGGAAACACAAGCAAGAAGATAGTGGCTCAATAGTGTAAAGTGTTATTAAGTGAAACAAGGCAAAACAAAAGGGCAGACAACAGGGATCCAAAAAAGTACAAAAAACACGATGTAAAAACAAACCAAAACTAGGAGAACAGGCAAGAACAGGAACACAAAACAGAACTGGAACCAAACTTACGAGCAACAACAACTGACCAAGTACAAGGGAAACCACAGGGGTATAAATACAGAGGGCTAATATGGAAACAAGAGACACCTTAGAACTATGATGGACTAATTAACAGAAAGACTACAAACTGATCACAAGAACACACCAGACAAGAAGTAACTTAAAAGAGTCCTTAAAACAAAAACACAAGGTACACAAAACAGGAGGCATGTAACAATAATGCCACAATTTTCAATTTTGGCTGAACTATTCCGTTAAAAATCATGAATTTCCATTAATGATGGAATTGTGTCCAAAAAACTAATTATGTGTCTTCACACATAAATTTACACAATTCTGTGCATGCAAGTACTTGCAGTACTTAAAGTACTAAATTTACAAACACTGCATGTTTTGAGCATGAACAATACTACAGCAGTACCGGTCACCAGTAACCAGTGCATATAAATTGAGATCTCTGCAGATGGTGTGCACTAGAAAGCACACATGACAGCAGAGACCAGAAGAGACTTTCTAGTTCAGACAGCTTCTGCTGCTGGTGCAGGGAAAAAATGCAGGCTGAGCTTAGATAAAATATGGCTGTGAATGAGCCTGTGAACAGCAGGAAGAGGATGAATGTTTTAAAATAGTGTTTGTTTGTGCATGTGTGTGCATTTGCATTCTGAACATATCGAACCTTTCTGAAAGTATCTGCAAGTACATGGTTTGATCATAAAGTAAATCTAAACTAGAATTGCATTTCCTAAAAATGGATTGGGAGGTTTAAACACTTTAATCCTAAATTTATAAAAAAAAAAAAAAAAAATCCATAAAGCATAGCTGCATCTGACATCATCTCTTTTTTCCATGTCTGTCTAGATGGCCCAGAGAAAGTCGTCATGACACAGACTCCAACAGATTCATTCCTTAAGAAAGGCTCTAATTTAACCCTCACATGCTCAGCCCAATCTGACCGTCCCGCTCAGCTCCAGTGGATGTTTAATGGGACAGAGATGCCTCAGAAGACCACGCAGTCCCCAGCCAACATTACCATCGCCAATGTAGAGGAAAAACACAGT
The DNA here is from genome assembly GCA_039654775.1 of Spinibarbus caldwelli. NCBI lineage: Eukaryota > Metazoa > Chordata > Actinopteri > Cypriniformes > Cyprinidae > Spinibarbus > Spinibarbus caldwelli. The sequence goes on from CM077245.1 coordinate 5,024,871, forward strand.
GGAAACTATAGCTGTGTGGCCTACAACGCTAAGACCAAACGCTACGTTTCCTCGCAGGTTGCTGTGGTGTCTGTTCTGGGTAAGTCAGAAGCCTAAAGTCATGTAAAGTTTCATTAATTGTACATTGTTTCTCTAGTGCTACTATTACAGCAGTCTGAGTAAATGCAAATACATACAGTCCTATTAAAATAGGTTCCAATAAAAACCTATAAAAATGTTTTTTATTATCAAATTCTCAAATCAAATTGATAATGATATTTGTTTTGTTTCTCCCAAAGTGGATTTTAGGAAATCACTAATCATACAAACTATGATGTTCATGCATATTTTGTATTTGAGTGAATGTTGCAAAATAGCAAGCTACAATTTGGAAAAAATAAATCCAAAAGAACTGTGGCAACATCTCCAAGATGCTTCAAGAGTCCTACCTGCAAAGCTACCTGAAAAACTATGTGCAAGTGCACCTAGGGCAAAAGCTGCTCTAAACGCAAAGGATGGTCACACCAAATGTTGATTTAATTTAGTTAATAGAAGTTCATTGATAAAGAAAATCTATTCATGACATTATTTTTGACAACATCCTCATTTTACAGCATTTTTACACAAGTGCCTAAAACTTTTAACAGTACTGTAGCTTTGCAGGTAGGTTTCTTTTGCCACAGCTCTTCTGGATTTAGTCTGTCTCAGTTTGTTCTGTTTCTTCATGTCATTCAGACAGACTGGATCATGATGAGATCAGATCTCTGCTGTCAGACTCCTTGTGCAAACAAAAATCTCACTGGATTATTACAATTAATGGCAAAATGAATGTTTGGAAATGTAAACTGATATTTCCTACTGACGCACTACAGCAAAAGATAGAAATAACTGAATTAAAACAATTTTTTAGCTGCTGAAAATACTAGTGTTCTATTTTGACCACCACTGTGTATATGTGTGTATATATATATATATATATATATATATATATATATATATATATATATATATATATATATATATATATATATATACACAGTTGCAATTGAAATTATTCAACCCCCTTGACCTGCAAGACATTTTTGCTGCAGAGAACAAAATTTTGTGAAAACAATTCAACAAAGGCATTAGTACACTATTAGAGAAAGTTTATTAAAGGGTTACTCCACCCCAAAATGAAAATTTTGTCATTAATCACTCACCCCAATGTCGTTCCAAACCCGTAAAAGCTTCATTCATCTTCGGAACACAATTTAAGATATTTTGGATGAAAACCGGGAGGCTTGTGACTGTCCCATTGACTGGCAAGTAAATAACACTGTCAAGGTCCAGAAAAGTATGGAAGACATCTTCAAAGTAGTCCATAGTCCAAAATAGTTTTCTCTGAGGTCTGTCTCGGCTCATTTTAGTGAACAGATGTTTCAGGAATGTTCTGCTTTCTTTGAGGGTTTTATATAGCTTTTGATCCTGTGGTCTCAGGCTCTGTTTTGTAAAAAAAAAAAAAAAAAAAAAAACTATGAAACCAGTGCGCTAAAGAAAGCAGAATACAAACTGCCTAATGTCACATACATTCATGTTTTGGGCAGGTACCGACTGGCTAAGGTTTACTGACTTCTGCTTGGGGTGATCTGTCAGTGTGAAGCAGGCATGTTCACAAGTCCCTGAGGTCCAAATCAAGTCTTCATTCTTTTTTTTATCAATAGTTCTTTGTAGCAAATTATAGTAATTAACACTGTATGAGGATAAATCAGTTTTGAAATATTAAAATGGATTACTTCTACAGAATGTCCTGTTTGTTTATTCAAATAGACTGATAAAGCACACAGTTACTAATTACATTTTTATACACAATCAAACTTTACTACAGAACATACATTGAAAATTTAGGAAAGACATGTTTTATTTTATTTATATATTTATTTGTCATTTAGTGCAAAATGTCATTGTCTAAATACTAAATTAATTTATTTAAACAAATTCTCAGCTCTACTGTCTAATAAACAAGCACAAATCTTTGCATGTCCCATAGTGCTTAATTTGTGTGCTTGTATTTTGCGCGTATATTCATGTAATTGATGAATGAATGCGTTTAATAAAAGGTAATAAATGGAAAATTGTTAACTTTCATTAAACTGTTGGCATTCTTTATTTTAAATGTAAAATATGGTGTAAAATATTGAAGTAAAAAATTAAAATAAATGGAGGGGGAGGTGGGGTGGTAGTGTGTGACCTTCCTTCCTTCCTGTTTTTGTCCTCGGCTGATCACATGCCTGAAATGCTGACTTGTGGTTGTACAGTGAACCACAGTGAAAATGCAAACATAAATATGTAATACACATGTCTTTTTGTTTATATGAATGTCATTTTAGACATTTACAACAGACAGCTGTCACATACAGCAACATATATATATATAATGTTGGTGTATGTGACAGCTGTCTGTTTTTAAGGCCAATTAATGTAAGTAATGAGTGGCCTGTGTATATCAATCTGATAAGCAAAAAAATTACTTCCTCCACCGGCAGCCCCGCTACCCACAATTCCTCACACGCCTTGGTCTGTCATTGCTGCCTTGCAAACAGCTGCCTTCTCTGCAGGCACAATGTGGTTTATGGGTGAGAAGCAGAACACTTAATATAGTGCTAAAAGTTTGGTTTGGCAGATTTGTCTTCTGCCACTCTACTCTGCCGCTATTTTTTAATGCAAACAGCATAAATTGTACACTAATACAAAAAAAAAAAAAAAAAAGCTACTCTCAGGACCTAAAGGACATAAATGTCCCATTGAAAACCATTAAAACAGCAATATTTAATCTCAGTGCCATATAAGCATAAAATCTTTGTTAATATGCTTTCAATCTGTTGGCAAAACCTTATTTTTTTTTTCCACCTGATGTCACCGTTTTCTTAGGTTTGGCTTATGGAGCAAATACTTACCTATTTCTTGTTTTCTGCTTCTGTTGATAAAAGGCCAGTTGAATTAAAATTGATATTATAATTGTGTGGGTTTATTGGTTTATCAGAATGTGATTTGTATGCGAGTATCGAGAAATTATGTGTGTGTGTGTGTGTTTAATCTGACAATGCTTTTTTAGCTGGATAACTGTTGTTCTTCTGTACAAATGATTATTAAAATTTTACATTATGATTATCGTTGTATGGGCCTTAACTTTTTTTAAATAAACGATCTGTGGCATAAGATTATCTATGGATAATTACATAAATGTTTGAATTTTTTTCGCATAAAGCTGTCATATGACTTTCAGTTTGGTTGTGTTTTTCTCCTAAGTTTGTGTCACAGACAGGCCCTGCAAATTGCTTCATAATATTGCTGTGGTCCCTTCTTTGATTGAAAGGCTCAGCTTTCTTGCTGTTCTGGAGGATGTCTATGCCTCCATCTAGTGCTGAAAGTCTATAATGTTTTATATCAGCACCTCCTACTGGTTCAGTCATGAATCCATACTGATAAACGATCTAAAACCTGTGTGTTGATACTGTATTAAATCAATAAAATAAAATCCTTTCATCGTTTACTCACCTTCATGTCGTTCCGTTTTTTATCTGCACACAAAATAAGATATTTTGATGTCCAGACAACTTGATTAGACCCCACTGAATTTTATTAAATGGACATGGAAGTCAGTGAGGCATATTGCAAAATATGTTCTTTTGTGTTTCACAGAAACAAAGAATTACAAATTTCTAACTCATTTAATTTTCTTAGTTATTCGCGGTTTATCACGCGAGTGGTTTATTTGAGGCGCTCACTTCTGTTGACAAGCAGAGGTTCATTCTCATACTTTATTGACTTTTTAGCACCTTGTTAACCCATGTGTTTCTATGAGCAGAGATGGGCACTATTTTAGACTCTGGCTTACTTTGTATATTAAATTTTTATATATATATATATATAATATGTGTGTGTGTGTGTATATATATGTATATATGTATATATGTGTGTGTGTGTATATATATATATATATATATATATATATATATATATATATATATATATATATGTGTATACACATATGTATACACACACATATATATATATATATATATATACATACATACATATGTATCCGGTCCGGCAGGGATTGTAGGTGGGGGGAGTGAATAACCAGCACTCTCTCCACCCTCAATACCACGACTGAGGTGAGACCCTTCAGCAAGGCACCAAACCCCCAACTGCTCCCCGGGCGCCGCAGCATTGGCTGCCCACTGCTCCAGGTGTGTGTTCACTACTGTGTGTGTGCACTTGGATGGGTTAAATGCAGAGCACAAATTCCGAGAATGGGTCACCATACTTGGCCACACACCACTTCCCTTTCCCTTCCTTTCCCTTATATACACACACATATTTTAAAGGTTTTTTTTTTTTTTTTTCCTGTATACTATTTGTATATTTTCAAAATAGATAAAAATAATATAACCTCCTTGTTATGCTTTTATCGACTACATTATAGCTGTTATAGTTACAATATAACACATTTGTCATAAATTAAATTTAAATCATAAAACGAAGATTTTTGTGAGAATTTACTATCTGTGCTATAGAGAATTAATTTGTAAAATTTTCAATTATGATAAAGTGAGATCAGACAATTGTTTATATTGTAAAATACTTTAGCAGTTGATTTAGCAGTACAACAAGCTTTACAGGAGGTATATCAGAGAGAACAGCTGATATAACTAACACTGGCTGAGCGAATTTTCAGCGTTCCTGCAAGGAAATATGGAGTAAGATAAGTTGAGAATGTACCTAATGGTCAATTATACTTGTTTAAAACATAATAATTGCCATAAACAGAATTGCTGGCAGCTGTTATTTCAATTCTATTACAATCTTGAGCTAGCTGTATTTCTCACCAGCAAATACAATGTGTCAGCGGTGAGGAAATCAACATTAGTCAGCAGCCAGCTAGGTGTTTTTTATTTATTTATTTATTTTTTTATATATATATAATTTCCTTCCTACTGGGAAAAGGAGTGGAAGAAGTAGGTTAAAGGACAAATGTATTCTTTTAGAAGAGTTACGAAACTCGCCCGCGGAGGACTGAATATTTGTTCCACGTTGCTATAAAGGCATTTGGCAATGAAAACAATACGTGTTCTAAAATCGGCTCAAAATATCAAACTTATTCTTGATATTGTCTGACTAACACTGCAAATTTATTTATTTATTTATTTGTTACAATATAAAAAGAAAAGCACATGGATAGTCCACCCAAAAATTTAAATTCTGTTAGCATTTACTCTCGTTCATGTCATTATAAAGACTGACTTTCTTCTGTGAAACACAAAAGAAGATATTTTGAAGAATGCTGGTAACCAAACAATTCCGCGTCCCTATTGTCCGTACTAAAGTTAACGGGCTCAGAATGGTAACCGTTTGGTTACCAACATGTGTTTCACAGCAGATAGAAAGTCATGCAGGTGTGACTGACATGAGGAACGATATAATGGTGAAGAAATGTTGAATTTTGATTTTTGGGTAAACTATCCCTTTAAGGGGGCATCGCCTCCATTTTACCCTACATGCAAACAGAACTTTCAGAATAAAAAAAAAAAAAAAAACACTCAGCAAATATGAAGCAATATCTAAGTGGCTAATCAGTCATTAAAACAAATGAAATTGTGTAATGATCACAGTCAGTGAGTCATAAACAGCTGGTTTACACAAAAATTCAGAATAACTCAATGCACTTTTTGAGGAATTGCTCGTGACGTTCTCTGACTGAGCACACATCTGGATTTCTGTCATGAGTTTCTAAGAACTACAATGTCAACCAATCCGCATCGTTCAGCACACAACACAATCTCGTTTTAAATCGCCCCTGCTGTTGAGCAAGCACTGCAAAGCACAGACAGACTCCAGTGCGTTTCATGTTTTTGTGAAACTGTGCAAACGTGAGCAATGTCTGCAAACAGAGAGGGAATGCACACCAATCTCATCGACGGACCTGACGATGACTGCAGCACTCCAGAGGTGCGATATTCAGGTATGACAATCACAGCATTTGCTGTCTCTTTAACTTAATGTTTAGATTAACATTACGTGCAACGAGACCCATGTATCTTCAATCCTTGTAAGGCAATAAATAATAATGTGCGTGTGTGTGTGTATATATAGTACAAATTAATTTGAACAAAAAAGTATATATATAATGCCTGTGGTGGCTTAAAAAATTAACAAACATCCTGTTGGTGTGTTGAATGAGAAAAAAATGATTCAGCAATAACTTTTTTTCAAAGCATTTGCCAACACATCTATGACATGTATAGTTTTTCTTTTTCAAATTAATTTATGCTATATATATGTGTGTGTGTGTGTGTGTGTGTGTGTGTTATATATAATTTTTTTAAACGCTTTGTAAAAAGCTATTGCTGATTCATTTTTCTGATTCAACACACCAACGGGATGTTTAATTTTTTCAGCCACCACAGACATTAAATGAGAAACATTCTCTCTGATATTCAGTATCTGACAATATGTGTTTTTCAGCAGTTGATTCTGAAATGTTTACATTGCTGAATGTGAATGTTTGTGAGGTTTTATGATAGAAACTCCAGCTTGACAACCATCCACCATTATTGGATAATGTACTGATCAATACTCTCAAGGTTTGAGTCAACCTGGCGAATTACTGTAAATGATTCACTGAAATGGACCACATGTATTCCAGAAAACATTCAAAAGTTTTTATTTCTTGTCAAAAAATTTTATGTGAACATGCCTTATTCATTTAACATTGTGTACTGTAAAATTGTGCATTTAGACTTGTATTTAGAGTTTTCATATTGTAAATCCGGTTGTTTTATTCGCTTCACAGTCTTTCAGAACCCAGATAAAAAAAGAAAGCAATTTTGCCAAGATCCCTTCAAGGTGGCAACAGCATGCCTGACTGCCTTCTGCCTCATCTTACTCATGATCCTGGTGGTCACAAGTGTTCACAGCGGTACTTCTCCTTTCTCACTTACATGACTTTGGTGTGAGTGTGTTTATTAACAAGTAGGTCTGGACATTAAAACACATTTCCAGATTCAATTTGATTTGAATCAATTCTGATTCACAAGAATTCCAATTTTGATTCGATTTGATTCAGTATATTCAGTGACGATGCCCGTTTTGCTTAGGCAACACATGAAACATTCTCTCTCATCAGCTATTGCTGTAAATTATACAAGGAATCTTCTAACTTGATGCATTATGGAAATGTTCATTTAAAAATGACAGTACAATTATTTTTCGAACTTGTAAATAAAACAAAAGCTAGAGTACATTTTATTACAAAATACTCTTTCAGTCTTTCTACTGCAAAATTTCACGTTTAATTCAATGCATTACTTTGAGTTTCTTTGTAATTAATTGTGAAATTTACTAGCAATTTCCTGAGTGAAAATTATTTTTACACCAATTTTTTTTTTCAGTGGATATGTAATATTCTTATAAAATTTTCAGTTTTATAAACTGAATAATTCTGTTTTTATTTCTTGAAATGCCCTGTTTCTCTTTATATCCTATCGTTAACACACATCTGCTTTCATTTCTTTTTTTTGTATTTTAGGAAAGGCACATTCATCTGATCAGGATTCTCCGTCCAGCGCTCCTGAATCACACATGCAGAAGGGCTGCACTAACATCACGGCTCTGACTGCAGAACTGCAGGCTGTGAAGAGAGAAAAGAGTAAACTGGAGAAAGAACGGACGCAGTTGAAGAATAAAATTGCTGAGCTTGGTTAGTGAGATGCAAGTGCATGCATTTCTGTTATTAACAAACAATATCTGTTCCATTTCTTAAAATTAAAATGTTGGGTCTTTTTAGAGGCAACCCCTGCCGCACAAACCACTCCAATACCAACAAAGAGTCCCTGTCCTGAAGACTGGAAACATTTTAACGGCAGCTGTTACTACGTCTCAGAATACCGAAGGAGCTGGTTGGACAGTCAGGCATACTGCAAGCGACAAGGAGGACATCTGGCCATCATCCTCACAGCAGAGGAACAGGTAAGTACTGCTTTTTCATTTGCATTTATCTCATAGAGTGTGTGTATATGTAGATATCTAATGGCCTCAAGTAACACTGACTTTAGACATCAATATTTGTGTAAAAAGAACAGCAACTATTGGCCAAGAATATACAAAAGAGGAAGGGATCTAGTTGAAACATGAGCCATTCTTAAAGTTTTTTTTTTGACTGATTTTAATGATATTTGACTTTTTGACTTTATGAAGACATTCATATGGAACCTACTGCCCCGTGGATACTGGAACGCTTACTGGTTTGGCATAAGTGATGAAAAAGTTGAAGACGACTGGTACTGGGTGGATGGAACTAAACTAGTTGGAGGGTAAGAACATAAAGTTTAGTATATTTAGTTAAGTTAAAACTCTTGTGCTGGAACTCAGATCCATACGGATTCTTGGAAACACTTCAGTGTTATGATACATCTCACATGGAGTTAAAAGTACTGAATAATATATTTTCATTTCTCTTTTGGATGGAAGTCTTGTGGTGATACACTGAATCATCTCATCCTTCCTGTATCTTCTTCCTCTTTAATAATAATAATAAAAAAAAAAAAAGAAAAACAGAAAAAAGGGATCTTGCATAAAAGAATTGTCTTATCATCTACAGTATATATCCTCAAAATGATTTATATATACTCAGTGTTTAATCGTCATTTGAGATTCATTAATGTTAGCTTGGGAATCAGAAATTTAGATTTTACCCTTTACACATAGAATTATTAAAGGGATTGTATTACAGGAAACATGATTTTTCTTTTATTTTGTGCTCATTTTATTTCATTTTATGCTAAGCAGTTATGTGATCATGTACATATAAAGGTCTTATCACAGCCTGTTTAATGTATTATAAAATTAATCTGAGTAGAAAATGGTTATATAAAAATAAAATTACAACTCTTTTGAGTGCAAGAAACATTAACTAGCTTTATAAGTGGACTTATACAGGGAATAACAAATTCCCAAATGCAATGTCCCTTTTAAAAACTTGAGAAAAACATTATCATAAAATAAGAGATATTTCATTAACTTTAGCATATTAAATATATTTTAGCACCACGTTGATTTGCCTTTGTCATTTTAAAAATTATGCTGCTTCCACTTGTAAAAGCTTATATATCAGGGTTCCTCAAATCTTACCCTGGAGGTCCAATCCACTGCAGAGTCCAGCTCCAACCCTGATCAAACTCACCTGTCTGTGATTTTCTATGATCCTGAAGACATTGATTAGCTTGTTCAGCTGTGTTTGATTAGGGTTGCAGCTAAACTCTGCAGGAAAGTGGATCCCGAGGTCCAGACTTGAGGATGCCTGCTATATATTCTAATGAATCCATGCTGTCTGACTGGAACTAATCCATATAACCCCCTTAGAAACACCCTTATTTTTCCTTCATAGTTTCTGGGAAGATGGCGAGCCCAACAACCATATTAATGAAGACTGTGGCTACATGATAAAAACAGATGTGTTAAGCCGTGTGGCTATAAAGAGCTGGTATGATGCGCCCTGCTACATGTCCTTACCCTGGATCTGTGAGAAGCTGGTGTCCTCTTGATCTTCGCTCCTACCATCATCATCCTCTTCACTACCATCATCAACAGACATTCATTGATTGTTAGTAATACAAGCTGTAATGCAATTTCCATTGAATGTCTGGTATCAGGGTTTTCAGTGTTTAAAATGTTAAAATGACTAACTGGGTCAAAACAAAAAGCAATTAACTGTTTATTTTAATCTGACACCATATGTGCATTAATCTACATTTAGCGATGCTTTTTAACACTGGACGATTTTGTGAATTCATAACTGCTTGAATTTTATAGAAAATCAATTGAGGCTGATTAATCATAAAAAAAACTTTTATGCGAAAAAAAATATTGTCTGCCTTTTCCCTAAACAGCTAAACATTATTATTATTATTATTTTAATAATAATATGTCTGGCAGTTCAACCTGCACTCAGTAGGGCGCAGTATCGAGTCAAGGTTTTGACCGTAACGATATGATGCGTTAATGGATCTGTCGATGCCCAGTATTTTCTTTCTCTCGTCATATTTGATTTGTAAGTTTCCCTGCATTAATACTGACAAACTTATCTCTCCGAATATTAAAAATAATCACAATAATCCCTAAAAGCCGTGCCTTTGTTGTTATTTTTCTAGATTATGTGCATCACTTCAGTTTATTTTAAGAGCATATCCAAACCAGCTTAATTATTTTAGACCATTCATACCACACCACACTAGTTCAGAAATATGACAAAAAACCCTAAAGTCAATTTTTTTGGAAAGCAATACAGACAATCTTTTTATCTTCTTTATCTCTGTTTGGCAGACAAAACAGGCCCTTGCCCTGTGTAGATCTGTAGGCTGGATTTAAGTGTTTGCGTAAAATGCACGCATGGATGCATTCTGGATCGTGTCCTTTCACGTCCCAGCCGACTGTTTTTTTTTTATGACAATGCCGTGACTGATTACCACAATTACTCATAGTGAGGCCAGCTGCCTAATCAAAGTACTATATTTTACGTACATCAACTTAATCTTAATCACAGTCCATAAACAGGTCAGGCAGACTGAAGGAAAACAGCACGTAGCTACATGCATTGTGTTTTGAGCTCATTAAGACCTAAGGCAAAACACCATTATCAACTCTGATCGGGTTTGTGGTGAAAAGATTTTGTTAAAGTCACTTTAAGGCGATGATTGTCGTGATTTTTAAATTCTCCTATAAAATTAATGCCCATCCTTTTTGCACCAGAACAAGAAGGGCTAGTAGTAGCTTTGATTGTCTGTCGGCTCTACACAGTATGAATACCCTTACCAAAAAGTAGTATACTTCAAGTTTATTTTATTAAGTATACTTAAGTAAAGTTAAAGTATATTTTAAGTATACTTTATATAGTAAGTATATAAATATCATTGTACTAGTAGTATACTTGTAAGTGTACTATTTCAATACTCATTGGGACTAAATTGGCCCACTTTCTAGTATATAAAAGTATACTTTTAAGTATACTTTTAAGTATACTTTAAGTATAACAGTAGTAAACTTTGAGTACACAACTGGTTTACATCAATGTTTTTAGCTTGTGCTACAATTATACTAAAAGTGAACTTATAGGTATACTGATAGTTTACTAATTAAATACTTGTAGTAGCATGTTTAGTACACTTTGAAGTGTAGTCTCAGTAAACTACTAGTTTAGTGTTGTTGTTCGTCCTTCGCTAGCGAAGATGACCACGACTTCTTCGAATCACTGGATGTTATGGGTGCGAAGATGGCTGATGAGTCCAATCTTCGCTCTGAAAGTTCGATTGCAGAACTGACAGGCGAATGCTGGAGCCGAGTTAGCCAGAGATGCGGTGCCGAGTCTGCTCTTGCAATGCTGGCGCTTCTGCTGTTGTTCTTCTGTGCGACTTATCTCGTACCCCGACACCCCAGATCTGACCAAAGTGCGCCAGGCAGAGCGCTCTTGTGCAAGATCTTCCCAGGAGTTGGGGCTGATGTTGCAGCATTTCAAGGACGCCTTCAAGCAGTCTTTGTAGCGCTTTCTTTGTCCCCCTTAGGAGCGTTTGCCCTCCTTCAGCTCTCCATAAAAGAGATGTTTTGGTAAACGTTCGTCAGACATGCGACCATCTGAGCTGGGAGTGCTTGAGCATGGCGAAGATGCTCTCCGTCTCTGCTCTCTGGAGTACCTCTGTGTCAGGAATTTTGTCCTGCCATTTGATGTGCATGATATTTCTGAGGCAGCGCATGTGAAAGGAATTGAGCTGTTTGGCATGCCGACTGTACACTGTCCAGGTTTCACAGGCATACAGTAGGGAGGGCAGGACGACTGCGCGATATACTTTGAGCTTGGTCTTCACGCTAATACCTCTTCTTTCCCATACTCTGTCATAAAGCCTGCCGAAAGCAGAGCTTGCCCTGGATATCCGATAACTGACTTCCTCATCAATGCTGACATGACGGGACAGTGTACTGCCAAGGTAGATGAAATTGTCTGCCACTTTAAGTTCCTCGCCGTTGACTATGATGGTTGGTTCAGTATATGGTGTTGCAGGGGCTTGCTGAAAAAGCACTTCGGTCTTCTTTGTGCTTATTGTAAGTCCAAAGTAATCTAAGGCTTTGGAGAATTGATCCATACTCCTCTGAATGTCTGACTGAGTGCTGGCATTTAATGCACAGTCGTCAGTGAAGAGAAAGTCACGGGCGGTGGCTTCCTGGACTTTTGTTTTGGCCCGCAGTCTCTGCAAGTTAAACAACTTTCCATTGGTACGGTATCTGATACCGACGCCATTGTCATCATCGCGAAATGCGTCTGTCAGCATAGCTGAGAACATCATACTGAAGAGAGTGGGGGCGAGGACACATCCCTGTTCGACGTCATTTGTTACTGGGAATGTCTCAGAGTATACATCGCCATCCTGTATGCTTGCCTGCATGCTGTCATGGAACTGCCTAACCATTGCGACAAGCTCGCCAGGGCAGCTGAACTTGGCCATGATCTTCCAAATTCCTTCTCTGGAGACAGTATCAGAAGCTTTTGTCAGGTCCACAAAAGTGGTGTAAAAACCGACGTTCTGCTCCTGGCACTTCTCTTGCAGTTGGCGTGCAGCAAAGATCATATCTACTATCCCACGGCCCTGCCGGAACCCACACTGACTCTCAGGTAGCATGCCACGCTCCAGATGTTGGTTTAAGCGGTTCAGCAGTATCCTGGCTAGAATCTTCCTTGCGACGGATAGCAGGGAGATGCCGCGAGTCTGTTGCAGTCTTGTTGGTTCCCTTTACACTTATAAAGATGAACAATGGAGGCATCCTTGAGCTCCTGTGGGATTTTCTCTTGGTTCCACATGGATTGGAATAACTCAGAAAGCTTCCTATTCAACTGTGGACCGCCAGAGGTGTAGATTTCCGCTGGAATGGAGTCAGCCCCTGGTGCTTTGCCACTAGAGAGACATTTAACTGGTTCTTCCACCTCAACTGCAGTAGGGGGTCGGCAAGCGAGTGATCTATTGCAGCTTGCGGCAGACGGGCAATCGCTGCGTCATTGATGGAGGACGGACGGTTAAGAACACTATTGAAGTGTTCTGCCCAGCGTTGAAGCACTTCTTCCTTACCTGTTATCAGTGTGTTCCCATCTGCACTGAGGAGGGTAGACAATCCCAAAGAAGTGGGACCGTAGACAGCCTCGAGTGCGCTTTAGAAGTTCTTTATGTCCTTAAGATCAGCAAAAGCCTGGATCTCGTCAGCTTTCTCACTCACCCAATCATCCTGCATTCGTCGCCGTTCAAGTTGGACAGTTCTTCTGATGCTGTTGAAAGCATCTTTCTTGGGTGCAGAGAACGGGTCATTTAGATATGATCTGTGAAGGCGATGTTTTTCATCTAGCAAAGATTGAATGTGCTCATTGTTGTCATCAAACCAATCCTGGTGCTTCCGTGTGGTGAGACCCAACACTTCCTTGGCAGTGGCATAAACCACGTCTCTAAATGTGATCCAGTCTGAGTCAACATCGTGCAAGTCAAAATTCAAAGGTTCCAGCTTGCTATCCAGCTCTTCTGCCAGTGACTGCTTAACCTGGGCACACTTCAGCTTAGAGACATTCAGTCTCTTTGGAACCTTCTTCCCTTGCGGCCATCTTGGAGGCTGAATTCTGATGTTAAGCTTGGAGATCAGCAGCCGATGATCAGTCCAGCATTCTGCACCACACATTGCTTTAGTCACTCTGACGTCTTGCCTGTCTCTTTGCCTGACAATGACGTAGTCTAGTAGGTGCCATTGCTTTGAGCGGGGATGCATCCATGATGTCTTTAAGTATACTACTATGTCCCTATTAAGTATTAATTTGTATATATTTTGTTATATGAATATATGAATATACAAAACATCAAAAAGAACAGAGTATCCGCTTGTAAACAAAAACATTTTTATTCTAGCTTCATGCATTCTTTTTTTAAACATTTGAATGTAAGTTTCATAAATAAAAAATAAAGAAATAAACAACATTTTAAACAAAAAGCTGAAAAAAGACTATGAATTGGATTCAGAATGATAATCAAAATGTAGATGGAGTCGATCAACACCCCAAAGCTTGACAGTCATTATTACAAGTTTCCTACCCATTTTCCATTTTAAAATTCCATAATTTTCCAGACTCAAATTTCCAAACCTCTCAGTAGATTTTCAGACCATATTTAACATAAATGGTTCATAGAGCATTATTTTCAGCTTTATATTTGGTATACAGAACAGTCATCTGTAAATATTTTTATTTTCTCAGGGTTTTTTTCATTGATTTTCTTGAAGTGACAACCTACAGTGTCCCTAAAATAATTAAAAAATAAATTAAAAAATACATGCACACAAGAAACTTTTTTGTGCCCTCGAGAAACTATTCACATGCACATAGGACTTTTTTGCATGCTTATGCAATACAATTTCTAATTTTATATAACCATAGTGCATCACTATGAATAAAATGAGAACATGGGTGCACATGAATTAACAGAGATCTACTTGCTCAAAATTTGGCTTTTCTTATTGTATTACCTCTAATATCAAGGTATAATGTCCAATTTAACATCCTCTGTGGCAGCACAGAAACCATGACACGAAATGGGCTGATGACAAAATTTGCCAAAGTTCAAGGGTCTATAAAAAAGACTGGTACTGTAAAAAGTGTTTAAAATTTGGCTTTCATTAGGGTAGTATGCCATATTTCAAGGCATTAGGTCTCTTTAACGCATACTCTGTGGTGCCCAAGAAACCACACCCGCGAAATGGGCTGATGGCACAATAGGTGGCTCTTTGTGCATTGTCCTATATGCTAAGTTTAATGGTTTCTCAAGCGCACATAAAAGTTTTTTTTTTTTTTTGTTTAATTTTTGCAAAGGTCGTTGAGGCTATGTAATACAGTGCTAAGAATATTGTGAGAAGAAACCCAAAATGCTTATAACCTGCATTTTGCATAATCAAAATGTGCATATTTGATAATCACTACTAGCGCCCCCTACCATATAACAATGAAAACACGGATTCTAGGAGCACAAGTATAACTCAAATATTTTTTATTTTCTGTAAGTATGTCAAGAATACTTAAATGTCATTTTAAGTATATTTCTGAGAAGTACATAAAGCTCATTTCTGAGAAGTACACAAAAAGAAGAAAGTATACTTTCCTATTTTAAGTTTAGAAGAAGTATACTAATAGCACACTTGAATAAATTTCTTTTTCGTAAGGGTAGTGTGTAGATTGAAATTATAAGATAGAAATATGTTTTGTGCAGTCGAGCAAGCCTTATTTTTCAACGCTATGATGCATTAGCTGCTATTCGTAAATGACTACAAGAGCAGAAGGAAACGGTAAAGCTATTTGCGCTGTGTGTTTATTATTATTATTATTATTACGGCAATAAATTGAAATGATTTCAAACATTTTATTTTTTTATTTATTTATTTATTTTTATTTTTTTGCAACATAACGAACTGTTTTTGTACAGCTAAAATACCTAAAAGTGACACCGGACGTTGAGCTCTTAAAACAAGGACTGCTGACTGTAGCGCACAGTGTTCCAGGAGGTACATCAACAGTGTTCATTTTAGACTAGTGCTTTTCTGACCCATCCATTTCTCAACTAACGAGCTAATTAGTTGAAGGTGTGGTTGATTTGAAGAGTTTGAGAATGTGCACAGTCCATTCCTCCAAGAATAGGGCTGGGAAACAGTAGTGTTTCACTGATGCATTAGCTTGTTTTATGTGCTTTTTTTACTGGGTGCACATTCACAGGTACATCATGTTCTCAATTACGTAATTGTGTGATATGTTATGTACATTATTTCACTGGAATACTCAAGATTGTTTTGCAATAACAACAGCTTATGCGTATTGACGAGAAAATATCTGATTGATTTAATTCATGTTAAAAACTCAAAACAACAAGTGTTCTTTTAACAGTGATAAATATTCTGAACACAACGAGTATACATATCATGTGGTCATTCATAATGCAATAAAACACAAACGTACAGTGCTATTAATAAATGCTTACATAAATGTTTTTCTTAAATAGTAAGTGTTGATCACACATCAAGTATGTCCAGCCTCTTTAGAGAGGATCTTTGGCCACATTTTGTCACTTCTCAAAATTCATACACTTCTTCTGACCTCTGAAATGTCTCACGCCTCACTTCTCATCCCAGCTACATTTCTTCTGCATTCAGTATTTATTTCTTTGCAATACATACACTTCTCTCCAGCTGTTTTTAGACTTCGCTCTGCTTCAATCAGATTTCACGTGCATGTAATCATCTCTCGCCCCTCCAGGCCTTAACACTCACGCGGGACTCTTCATCCCTGAGCTTTTGCTGAAAAACACCAACTTCAGCAGCACCACAGTAATAACTTGTTTTTTTTTTTACTAAGGAATCTACTGTTTGGCATCTTAAATTCTGGCCACATGCAGTTAAAGTGTTCCCAGACAACAGTACTCAAAGAGCATTGGGAAATGCTGTCACTGGTCCCTGACAATGGCAGCCTATCTTGGCAATCTCTTGAAGGCCTTTGTTATATCTTTAATGCAACTAGCTTCAGTGTTTCACTTTGCAGCCTTGTACGCAGCTAAGTTCAGCGGCTCTTTGCTCGGGATGCACCAGTCATCAGCTTCCTGGTTGACTTTGTAATGGCGTAAGGCGGTTTGATTGAACACTGGAAGCTTCTCTACTGAATCTGTGGACAGGGCCTGAGGGAAGAAGACTGTGGATTAATGATTTGAAGACTGACAGATGTAATGTCCAAAGTTAACAGGATGTTTTGCACCGGTCCAAGCTCAATAGATAAGGTTATAGTAAGCAAAACTCTCATTATGATTTGCCACCTTGCTGTTTGTTTAAAATATCACCTAAAAGTACAAAGTCGTCGTTTAATCATTGTTCCAAACCCATATGAAGTACTTTTTCTTTGAGGAACAAAAAAGGAGAAGTTTGACGCAGCCCATTTAGTGATGACTGGGCAAAAATCCCCTGTTTCTTCACAGGACAAGAAATTCATATGAATTTTTAACTATTTTTCTGCAAGCTAACTCTTTGAGTATCTCTTTACCTTCAGCTGAATTACAGCATCTGTACCATAGCCCTCCATTGGATATAGCTGGAGATCACCTTGGAAGTAGCGTGCGTACAGGCGGGAGATGGGAAGGCCGTAACCAAAGCCAGCCTAAGGGAATAACAAGCAGGTTTGACTTTCAGTTTTATATGAAAAAACATGCGCACCTGTTATTATGTAGTGTCCAGTGCTCTTACCATTGGGGTCCGTTGATGGTCACCAATAGTAGGTCTGGGTGCCGTTGAATACATGTAGCTAAAAAGTCTATCAATCTTCATGAAAGGAACGCCACCGCCCCTGTCACAGATCTGGAACATGAAACGCGAATGTTTAGAGAACAATGACGTGTTTTGTGAGCTGCGTTACATCAGATGATAAATATGTGTGGGTTACAAGACTAAGACTGAGGGATTGACTATTGTGTATGTGTAAGAAGATAAATATAATCTTACAAACACTGTTACTGCATGGATATAGCATTGCAGTTCAATGTCTGCTTTGTTGCACGCTTTAGCCACCAGCAGGGCAAAGGTTAACAGTATTGTTAATACTAGTCAAAGCTGGTTTCCATTTATGGCAACAAATGATCTCGATCAAGGGTGGCTAGAATATTAATCTTTAGCACAGTTTACATAATGTTATCAGTTATCGCTGAATCTAGGGCGATGTTACAGTGTGAGGAAGGAACCGGTGGTTGAGAAGAATAATTCAAACAAGGCGGTGGTGGTGTGACCTCATATTTTATAGGTTAAACGTTGAGATATTAATATTCTCGCTGCCAAATTTCTCTTAGGATTCTTCTAAAATCATCATATTTGAACTTTCATTTACGCACCTTGATTGACAGGTCCTCTTCGCCTAGAGCAATCATGACTTTGATTGGTGGCAACGTGCTGCTTGTTTCATGATTCTCAACAGTAGCCCTCATTGCGTTCTGGAGTGGAGGAGACATAAGTATGATTTATTTATAATCTGAATCTATATGCATCTGTAGTATGCAGAAATAGAGCACCATGCCTACCTTGAAGAGCTCAAAAACCATGTGGTAGAGATGAGAAGGAACGTAGGTAATCTCGACTGGCTGTGACTTGTTCTTTGCTGCAGCAGAGAACAAATATTATAAAACAAAGTAGTTTGTGGACAAAATTGAGATGATTTAAGCAGCCCAAAACCATCTGGAGAATGCATCTGATTCCTCACCGTTTATCTCTCTAAGCTCCAGCTCAGGGGATCCGAGGTAATACTGCTCACAGAGCAATTTAGCACACTCATATGCATCTGAAGCAGAACACAGGACGTTAGTAATGAATTTGCACTTGTCGTTAAGGTAATAGTTGCATCCTGAGTCGATAACCGTATGCACTAGAGCACTCACCTCTTATTACATTTGTGACGTCACAGCAGGAGTCAATGCACCCAATGCTGCTGGGATGTCCTGGCTTTGTGGAGCCGTCAAAGATCAGAGCTAAAGATAGAGCAGGAAATAAAAGGGAGCAGAGGGTTAGAGGTGTACTACAAGCTAATCATTCTCTCATATCCAGTGAATAATTGACTCAAACTAGAGCAGGCCGGATTATTCGAGACCTAATGACCTGTAAGTGCTGAGAAAGCAACTGTTGATGCCAAGTCCAGGACTAAAGTATTAGGACTAAAGTAAAGATTTAGGACAAGTTTGACTTACTGTGCTGGTTGATGAGCATGCGAATGGAGATGCGGTTCATGTAAAAGCGGTCCAGAAAGTACTGAATGTTCTGACATGTCACAGGATCTGCCCCAAACGCATCCCTATATTCGATGACGCCCTGGGCCATGGTGGGTACCACATCATTGTGCCTGTTCCTGATGGTTGCCAAAGTGTTCACAAATCTTTGGAGACAAATAGCAAAAAAAAAAAAAAAAAAAAAAAAACAACTCCATGAATCCTGCTGTTTTGTACTGTTTAATAATATTTATTTAATATTCTAATAGGTGATGTATGTAGATTGAAGAACCTACTCAGTAAGAACTTTAGGGTCATCGGGACTCTTGTCTTGGAATTCTAGGATGTCCATTAGGCTTTGGACAAACCTGAGAAAGTAAGAGAGAGAAGAAAAAGGGAATGAAAGGTTGTACGCTACTATACATTCATGTTTTTTATAGCTAATACCACTGCACAGTTACTGTATACAATTACACTTTTTTGCTTCAAATTACGCCCGCAACCTAAATGTTTTCACGCTTGCTTGCAGGAAAGTTTTGCCATTTTTAGGCACTCACCAGTGTTGTTATTCTTACCAAAAACTATTGAAATATGAAATATAAATATTATATGAAACACTGAAAATGTACAAATTAAGAAAATAAAAAATGTTGCCTTGGCAACTAACTTAAATACATTTAAGTACTAAAATTACTCAAACTAAATCTGAAATAAAAAATTGACTAAATAAATTAACTTAAAATATAAAAAAATATTTTGAAATATAAATGAAATACAATAAAGTAGTAGATAAAAAAATTAAACTTAATTTAAAAATTGGATATATATTTTTTTAATATATATTAGCCATTACTATGAACTATAGATGTTTTTTCCTCATTAGTTTATATATATATATATATATATATATATATATATATATATATATATATATATATATATATATATATATGTATGTGTGTGTGTGTGTGTGTGTATATATATATATATATATATGTGTGTGTGTGTATATATATATATATATATATATATATGTGTGTGTGTGTGTGTGTGTGTGTGTGTGTGTGTGTGTATATATATATATATATATATATATGTGTGTGTGTGTATATATATATATATATATATATATATATATATGTGTGTGTGTGTGTGCGTGTGTGTGTGTGTGTATATATATATATATATATATATATATATATATGTGTGTGTGTGTATATATATATATATATATATGTGTGTGTGTGTGTGTGTGTGTGTGTGTGTGTATATATATTCTCATATATATTCTCATTATATATATATATATATATATATATATATATATATATATATATATATAACTTTCCCCTCTTTGCTGTTCTGCTCGAGCACACTAGAACGTATTGTTCCAAGTCAGTTCTGGAAAACAGGTCTGCGCGCCACCGATACGCCGCACCTTCTCATATTTCACTTTCTGAAGTGAACCTCAGTATCCGTTACATAAACGTACCCACGATCTAGTAAACAAGTGAGAGTCTGCAATGGTATTTCAAACTACCAAACTACATTCCATAGGCTCATAAGCATGCATTTACAAGCAACTTTTTTTTATTATTGTTTATTTTTTATTTTTTATTTTTTTAAAGAAAAATGGTTTAGCTAAGCATCTCACACCACGACTTAATTTCACATGGTCCAGAAACCCAAACTATAAACTACCGTAGAAAAAAAAAAAAAAAGTAATAAGGATAAGAAGTGCTACAGTAAGAACTGCTGTGATGATTCCTAAGATTACAAATTTAATCCTGAGATTAAAGTTGTAATGGAAACCGGATGAAGCTTGATTCTGAGTGTGTAATGTACAGTAGCGGCTTCTGCTTGGAAAACATCAGGCTGAGGAACTGGAGCAAAGTTCATCGTTCAGTTAGGAGGCGTGCGACACATTACATGATGAACGCGTGTAAAATAAACCATTTTAATGGGTTAGCATGTTCAGCAGTTTATTAGATAATACACATACATGATTTATCTTGTTCGTTTGCGTCTGCTTATACAAACTAAAAGACAGTTCAAAAGCTAGTTAATACCTTTTTTGTCTGATAACCCTGGACATGAACTTACCAGCTGTGAACTAGCTGAACGGACTGAGTCATTATCAGCTGGTCTGGTAAAAGGTTGATCTCCTTCAGACTGTTGCTTAGTCTGACGGGGAGCTCTTGTCTGAGGAAAGCGAAAGATGTTTTCTCGCACGCATTTGTGGATCCTGAAAAGACAAAGTGACAGTCTGAAATCTCAGCTAAATGCCCAATAATTAAGCTAAAACTCAAATATTAAGAAATATTAAGAAAAACAAACATAGGACTTGAGCAAACAGCATTTTACTGAATGGCTTACAAGTTTCTTACAAATTTCTGCTGAGGTTCGTTTCGTGCATTAATATTTGAACTAACCTTAAAGTTTTTTTTTTTTTTTTTAAATAAATAAATACGCTACACTTTTTGTGCATACATGGTGTGTAGATATAACAGGCTAAAGTTACAAATAATGGCAGTCCGAAAACCTTACAAAAGGCGCTCGAGCGATGAACTGTTACTATGGTTACGTTCTCGAGCGTTCAGCACGTTCTGTTAAAGCGAACATTCACATTTCTAGTTTTTAAATTTCTACACGAATTAGCCAAAACTAATTATTTCATAAATAAAAAGAAAATCTCATGTTTTGGTGCAATACACAGGCACTAGCCTAATGCTCAGTGAGTGTGCACCATCACATTGCATGCAACAAATTTTTTGCATAAAAAACTTACCGAAATCCAGAAACTGCTTCATTGACAACGGCGATGGAGAAAATTTCGCATAGTAATCAATATGCTTGGGCGCATTTAGCATAGCAGCATTCCTCATTATATACCTCACAAACTTCATCTTGGAAGATGTAAATATCCGAACTAAAAACAAAAAACGTTGTATGTTGTCAAAGATTAAAACAAAGCCGTAGCTTTTCCCTGGAGAAGTTTTCAGTATATCCTCGCATGCAGTTCTTTATTCAGTCTGGGGCTGTGTTGTCTCGAGACCCCTGTTGTTGACAGCTCTTTAAAGTTTGCGTTCTTGCACAGTGACACGCCCACGTCCTTACGTCATTAACGATGGTGACCAATCGGAGAGAGGAAACAGGGACACTTGCGCCGGGACACACGTCAACTCTCAGGATCGCGATCAACAAGCTCGCATCTACGTGATGTTTGTACCACGACATGGAAAATCATGCGATAGCATCACAACAAAATGCCCTATAGAAAGATGATACAGCTGGACTTCATGAGGTCAAGCGTTACCCATCACCCAGTTGGACCCGAGTACAGGAAGGAATGTGTCATGGAGCAGTGGCAATGCAGCCTGCATAAAATACGTAAAAGTACAAAAATAAATAAATAAACTGTTGCCAAATTCATGGCAAATGCACTATTTAAAAATTATAAAATGCAGTGATGCATCTTAGAGATGTGCAATTTGCAGTGATATGGTAAGTAGGTAATAGGTCAAATTATTAGAGTAGGTCGATGTTATTTATGCAGATCACATGATGAGATGACTTCAGATGCATGTGAATGAAAAAGGAATCAAATGAATGTCAAAGGTAAACGAGAGTAGTGTCCTTGTTTTAGAACAGTTATAAATAGTAGAAATAAATATAATTTAACTGAATCAGTGAAGCTGATGCTTACATAAAGAAATTGCATTTTTATATACATAAATTAATACAAATGGGGTCCAAACCTATAGCATGTGAACACTTATGGATACTTACATTTATTTGAATGTTATTAACACGATGGGTTTTATCATATTGATTCCAAAAACTTCATATTGCAAAATGTTTTACTTTAAAAGTTGTTTTTGCTTACTTTCTTTGTTAGATTATTGTTATTCTAACAAATTCACTTAATTGTGGACTTAATTGTCCAAATAATTTTTGGGGTTGCTGGTTATTGCTATGAATATTATAGCCATTATATACAGCAAATTTAGTCATGACTGATTAAGTCCAATACAAAAATATGGTGAGGTCAAAAACAAAATAGTCAGCTTTTAATAAAGAATATATAATAATATAATAAAGAATACATTTAATAATATATTTTTAATTATTAATCACAAAGATCTGGCAAGGCAAGTTTATTTATAGAACACATTTCATATACTTTGATAATTCAAAGTGCTTTAAAGAAAAATTATATAAAAACAGGTCTAGGTGTTAGTTATTGGAGAATGGAAAAACACTCTAATTCAGAGAAGTCAGTCCCTAACTGAAGTGACATTTGAAACGTTAAACAGTACAGTAAATAAGTGTCATGAATCTGGTCCATGGACCTCCATTTGTTCGCCACCAGAGGTCACCCTTCCATCACATTGACTCTCACACCACACACTACCCCGGACTTCATTTCCCAGCATCCATTTCCCTAATCACATGCTCACACCTGATACCCATCTTGCAATCACACACACTACTTAAGCCATGGACTTCCTCAGTCAGATCGCCGAGTATTGTATAGCGTATATCCTAGTGATAGCTACTCTACGGAGCCAGTTCCCAGTTCTAGTTCTTAGTTCATAGTCTTACGGTGCGTTCCAAACGGGATATATCGCCCTCCGAAGGGCACTTCGGAGTGAAAACAATCATGGCCGCCATATTGAAGGGTCGTTCCAAACCGAAGTGCTCAAAACTAGCCACTTCAAAGGGCCCTTCGGAATGAAGGATTTCGAAGGGTACAAATGATGGACACTTCGGGCTCCCATGATCCTTTGCACAGATTCTTTGCATGATGACGGCGCTTCCGTATGATGACGCAGAAGGGCACTTCAAGAAACAGTTGTTTGGTCCCCTACACCCTTCAACCCTTCGAAGCTATCACTCCGGAGGGTAAACCCCTTTGAAGGGATTAGGGCATAGGGATGAGCCCTTCCGAATGGAACGCAGGGTTAGTCTTGCCTTGCCTGTTTTCCCGTGTTTTGACTCTAGCCCGTGTTTCCTGGATTAACCCTTGCCTTGCCGTTCGGACCCTGTTTGCCCCTCGTTTGGATTATTGCTGTTTACCTGGATTTACTCTCTCTGCCTTGCCCTTTGGATATTGTTCGCCGATCGTCGACCCACGCTTGCCCTAGGACTACTCTTTGTTTTGCCTGTGTTATACCTGTTTGCCATTGCCTGAACCTTGCTTGTCTTCTGACTATGCCTTTAAATAAAGCCTTGCACTTGGATCCGCACGCCTCTCGTCTCGTCAGCTCAGTAACAGAATACTCGGCCACACAAGGATCCAGCGGCTTTTCTAACGGACCCTGGTCAGGTATGGATCCATTCAATCAGCTGCTCGATCTGCGACAGGGGAGTTTAGCCATTGAGGAGTACGTCTCACAATTCTGTGAGTTATCTAATAGGGTGCCTTTTGATGAGGTCGTACTAAAAGACATTTTTCGTTTTGGACTCAGTGAGCCCATAAAGTCATGGTTACCAGAGGGGAAGTTTCATTGTAGTCTAAAGGACTTTATAGACTATGCTTTGCTGTGCGCTGGCTCTTCGTTTACTGTGGGTGTTGCGGAAGAGGAATGCGACACCACGTCTATGACTGAGATGGCGGCCGTAGCAGAGCCCGTTCACAAAATGGCAGCCACCACGACGTTCCGTCATGTCACAACTGTCATTCCTGAGCCAAGTCAAGTTATGGATGTTCTCCGTGAATCAAGCCAAGTCGCAGTGGATCTTCATGAGCAAAGTCAAGCCACAGTTGATCTTCATGAGCAAAGTCAGGTCACCATTGATCGTCATGAGTCAAGCCAAGCTACAGCTGATCGTCCAGAGTCCCAGCACGTCACTGCTGATCGTCCAGAGTCCCAGCACGTCACTGCTGATCGTCCAGAGTCCCAGCACATCACTGCTGATCGTCCAGAGTCCCAGCACGTCACTGCTGATCGTCCAGAGTCCCAGCACGTCGTCGCTGATCTTCCAGAATCTCGTCACGTCTCCGTTGATCAGCCCAAGTCTTGTCACGTCCGGGCTGACACACCCAGATATTCAAGGTCAGTGCTCCGATTTCCCAGGTTGATGTCTAGCGTGAGGGATGTACCGCTGGTGTCTGCACGTGCAGCTGGTATCCCCAAACTCACTCACTCTAGCCCTCCTGTCCCTGAACTGAGTTCCCTGTCCGAAGCGGTTCCCATGATGGGGATCGTTTTATGTTGCATTTGGGCTGCATATACCACCACAGAACTGCCCCAGGCGATGGCACCCGCTGCAGCTTCCCCAGAGGAGGTGGCACTTGCTGCAGAACCTCCTGAAGCAGTGGTGCTCGCTTTAGACCCTTTTATGGTGGTGGCGCCCAGCAAAGAACTCTCTCTCGTTTCCTACGGTACCACTGTAGAACCTCCAGAGGTGGCGGCAACTGCTGCAGAACCTCCAGAGGCGTCAGTGGTATCCGTCTGCGAATCCTCGTCTAGCCCTGTCATGGCTATGAAGGCCGTCTGTGAGCTCTCGTACTGCCCTGAAATGGCTATGAAGGCTGTCCCTGAACTCTCATCCTGTCCTGTCACGGCTATGGAGGCCGTCTATGTATCCTCGTCCTGTCCTGTCACAGCCAGAAGGGCTGTCCCTGAACTCTCGTCCTGCCCTATCATGGCCACGGAGCCCACTAATGAACTGTTAGCCCGGGAAAATATCAATGAACTTATGTTCCCTGCCTCAGTCCTTGAGGCCATATATGCTCTGCCCGTCTCTTGTGTCTCAGTTTTCCCTAGGTCCTAGTCTCTGCTGTGGGTTCCTGATCCATCGTGGAGGTCTTCTGCCCCGTCTGCTCCGCCGTGGAGGTGGTCTACAATTCCGGTCTGGTGGTCATCTGCTCTGCCGTGGTGGTCTCCTGCTCCGTCTGCTCTGCTGTGGAGGTCTCCTGCTCTGTCTGCTCCGCCGTGGAGGTTGTCTGCTCCACACTGGTGGGCTCCTGCTCCGTCTGCTCCGCCCTGGAGGGCTTCAGCCTCATCTGCGCCGCCCTGGAGGGCTTCAGCCTCATCTACTCCGCCCTGGTGGGCTCCAGTCCCGCCTACTCCGCCTTGGTGCCCTGTTCTGCCTCGGTCCTCGACCTCTCCACTCCCAAGTGGACCTGGCCCTCCGTCCCTCCCTCTGTTCCGCCTCCGCTCCACCACCCTCTTGGATTGTGTAATGTTTGGAGCGTCTGGAAGCTGCTCCTTGGGGGGGGGGGGGGGGGGGGCTATGTCATGAATCTGGTCCATGGACCTCCATTTGTTCGCCACCAGAGGTCACCCTTCCATCACATTGACTCTCACACCACACACTACCCCGGACTTCATTTCCCAGCAGCCATTTCCCTAATCACATGCTCACACCTGATACCCATCTCGCAATCACACACACTACTGAAACCATGGACTTCCTCAGTCAGATCGCCGAGTATTGTATAGCGTATATCCTAGTGATAGATACTCTACGGAGCCAGTTCCCAGTTCTAGTTCTTAGTTCATAGTCTTAGTCTTGCCTTGCCTGTTTTCCCGTGTTTTGACTCTAGCCCGTGTTTCCTGGATTAACCCTTGCCTTGCCGTTCGGACTCTGTTTGCCCCTCGTTTGGATTATTGCTGTTTACCTGGATTTACTCTCTCTGCCTTGCCCTTTGGATATTGTTCACCGATCGTCGACCCACGCTTGCCCTAGGACTACTCTTTGTTTTGCCTGTGTTATACCTGTTTGCCATTGCCTGAACCTTGCTTGTCTTCTGACTATGCCTTTTAAATAAAGCCTTGCACTTGGATCCGCACGCCTCTCGTCTCGTCAGCTCCGTAACAATAAGACTACTGGGAAAAACGGGATTGCATAAAACAACCATTGAAACTAAACGTCTCATGACTGCTCCCCGGAGAAGGAACATAGACAAACAAATTACAAAAGAGAAATGATTAAAAACAATTCAGACACAGAATAAAAGTTAGCACTGAGCTGAGGAAAAGTGTCCTGTTGAAAAAGCTTGAATTGGCGGTTTGCACTGGCAGCTACGTGTCAATCCTTTTGTCAGTCTTGTAGGCAGTTTCCACAAACAAGACACCACGTTCCAAAGGAAGTACCAGTTTAAACTCTCCATGAGTCAGTATGAACTGGAAAACTGGACTATTTACACAATCATCACTAAGATGAGTTAAATTTCACATAAATTTATTCAAGCCCTGAAAAGTATAGGCTAATTTTAATAAACGCATCTGGGTGATCATAATTGCAGATACATTTGGTGTGCAAAGTCAATATTTTTTCTGCTTTTTTTCCTAATGGTTATACAGTAGTCAACATTTGAAGTGGATCAAAACCTTTCATCAAAGTTGTCCTAAAACAAAAACGATACCCGTTCTTGTCTTAGGACAACTTTGATGAACTTTTTTGATCCACTTCAAATGTTGACAACTTTTAATTATTTTAATAATTTGTTACTCATTGTTATGAATTTGTTATAAACATATTACAAGATGTTACAGTCAATAACAATAATTTATGTAAAAAGTGTCTTAAAATAGCTGAAAATCATGGTTTCTTGTTGTCCGAATTAGTCAGTGTATTTTTTCCATCATGTATCATTGTGTAATCAAAATATTTTATTGTACTTTTCTTTTGGTAATATTTCATTCATTCTATTTATAAAAGCCCTAAATAGTCATTTACTTAATTCTACAACATTAAATTATTTAAAATTAACTTTTTTTTCTTATAAAAATCTGTGTCCGTAAATCTTGCGTCAACTCTGTTACTGTACCATACTTTGCTAAATTGGTGGAATTATCTCCCACAACTGTGTAAGATACAGGAAATGATGTCACTTTCCCTCACTGATAAGATCTGAAGCACTGAAAAGTATGTGTGCTCTCTCTGAGAAAATATTTTAATTGAAAAAGTTCTTAAACCAAGAGTTATTTAGTAGAACATCAACACTGTTACCACAATATCAAAAGGAAAACAATTTATTCACACACTGAGTTATTTAAAGGTCTTTTAATCATGATTTCATTAGTGCTGTGTGCTCTTACCATTTATGCTAGCAAGTGGAGTTTTTGGCAAAAATAAAATAAAATAGTCAATTCTGTTACCGTCAAACTCTGTTTCCAAGGTAGAGTAACAATGCTGACAATAGTGTAACAGAATTGACAGTCCACCAGATAATTCTGTCAATTCTGTTACTTTGTTATTCTATGAACTTTTTTCACAAAAAACAATAAATTGTTGTTTAAAATCTCATAAACAATGTTGAGATATTTTCTCATATCCTTATAATATTTCAACAATTTTTTTTTTTTTACTGGATATATAATACATTTTCAGATGAAAAATATTTGCTCCAAGTGGATGGTTCTGTGAAGAAGTTTTTTATTTTATTTTTTATTTTTATTTATTTTTTTAAAATAATTTTTAAGGTATGCATAGGTGAAATATTATCTCAGTTTCAAGTGTTGGCATGTAAGGACTGTTTGTCTAATGAAAAGATTTGTAAAGATTTTTTTTCCTGTTATGATTTATTGTTATTTCTACACATTGCCTAATTTGTCCATAACAGAGTTGACAAACAACACCATAAAGACATCTGTTTTTTCATTAAAAGTAAAAAAGGAAGTAACTTGTGTTTGGCAAGCACTGAATTATTAAATCTGAATATGTTTTCAATGAGATACTGGAAAAAAAAAATCTGTTAGTGAACAGGTTTTTTACGTAACTTTCTAAAACGCCAAATGTATCTCCAGTCATAGTCACCCATCTGCATTTCTTAATCCGATGGCTTCTGCAAATAAGAAAAAAAAAAATATATTAAAAAAACTCAAGGACATTTTCAGTACACCTAATCAGGTTAGACACCATATTTAACGCCACAATGGAACCAATGAGGTGTTTTAACCAAGGACAATATAATCCTTTTCGTTTTTTTTTTGTTTTGTTCCTGTTTTTGTGGTATTTCATGTTGAGTAAAACCATGTGTTAAAACCATTCAGGCCCGTAGAAATTTATGAATGAATTTCAACCAGCGCCATCTAGTCCCGGATTTCAGGAACGGACTTTGACATTAAGCCCTTTCACACATACAGACTTTTCCGGAAAATTACCGGTAAATTGCCCTAAAGAGAACATGTGTGAACAGGACCTTTTCAAAAATACCGGTAAATTCGTTCCGGCAATTTACCGGTATGAGAAGTTGTAACATTACCAGTAAATTGCCGGAATTCTGCTGTGTGTGAACGCAGAAGGAAAATTACCGGTATGAGCACGTACGAGTTCAGAACGCGGTGACGTAAGACGTCTACTCCGGGCCAGTCATAACATTCTGACGCTCTTTGCTTTTTAAGGATGTACTGTTTGGCTTCTTTAATATACAAAAAGATAAAATTAATGAATATTTTATTATTAACCTATTATTATTTCTTGCGAAATTTCATATTCACCGCAGTAAATTCTCTCATTAAAATCCTTTATTTATTGTTTTTAAAAAAGAGGTTCAACAGTATATCCAAACTATTTCATCTTCCAAGAGTCTTAAAGCTCTTAAAACAGTTAATTTATTTCATCTTTTTAATTTATTCTGTTAAAGCTTTCGTTTTATATTACTAATTTATTGTTACATACGTATATAAATGGTGCTTTGCATGTAATGTCACCTCTTTGTACGTAAAGTTGATATTTTTTTGTACTTGTATCTTTGGTACCTTGGCATTAATTAAAAAAAAAAAAAAACATTCTGACGCAGATGACGCATTCACGCCACACTTTCCCATGTATAATCCGCCCATGTCCGTCGCACAGACCTCTGTGTAGCCTATACACATGCGTTTTCTTTCTCAACTGTTCACATTTACTTAAAAAAACCTGGATATTCGCCAGGATGGCCATTTTTGCGTAAATTTGTGTGTATTTGGCCACTTAAGCTCAACAACAAACTACGAAAAATAACTCAATATGATACTCGCTATAAGCGGCTTTGGATGTGACTGTGCGCGCTCAGCCTTGAAACGCCTCTGGAGCGCGCGAGTACCGATTGGCTTAAAAAGACGTGCAAGTTATACATTTTTTGTGTGACGATGCAACGATGACCCGATTAAGCAAGTGACAATTTTGTCAACTGTCCAGAAACGCGAGCGAAAGTCTTGGATCGATGTGCAGCAGCTCGTTGCAGACGAGATGCGCTGATGTGAAGCCGCTTTGAGAGTGAAAGAGAGAAGACGCGGTCCAGCTGAATCACTCACTCTGTTTTCAAATGACTGATTTAATCTGATAGTTTATGTGGATTTATTTACTTATATAACCTACTTGCTATCTTGAATAAATGTTTGCAGGAATTTCCCTCATTATAAACTTGAAATCTGCGGGGATGAGTAAAACTATGTGATATACACACAATCCCCCACGAAATTCTGGACATGATTAATTATAACTCTATTACAGAGATTTGTGAAATAAAATTCCATTATTTTTTAGTATTTTTTTTTTTCTTCCCAGGCCTGGAAATTGCTGTTTCAAAATGTAATGGCTTTTTCAGGTTTTTCATGTAAGAACCCTAATAAAAGCAACTGAGGGACTCTGTTAATCACTTAATCTGGCCCATCAATGTGATCGGCTGAATGCTCCGTTACCTCTCCCTCCTCTAATCACATGCCGGTGTTGTGCCCATTTTCGACCCCTGCCAAATTATTACCCCCTCTCGTTGAAATCGCTATCTGATTGCCTAATCCTAACCCCTCCCCCACACCTAACCCTTAACCTACCAATGCTAGGGGGGTAGTAATCTGGCTGTAAATTAAAAAATGCGCTTCACACAGGCAACGACATTCCGTCTTTTTTCCGAAAAAGCACCATTCACATCCATTCCAAAATACTGGTAAATTCTGTGACATCATTAACCTCCAAACACCTCCTGCGCTTGTATTTGTGAACATGGAGGGGGTATATGCGGTCAGTCTTTTTGTTGATGGTTTCATTTTTGTTTCAAACTTTCGCATTCATGCAGCTGCTTTTGTCCCAGAGACATCGTAATAGACGACTACAAACCAGTGCTTAATTTGTAAATTTCGAGGTCCCGGAACGAAGCGGGGTGATGGATCCCAATAATTTGGCAGGGGTCGAAAATGGGCACAACACCGGTAAAGTCGTTCCGGAAATTTGACGGCAATTTACTGGTATTACTGTGTGAAAGGGGCTATTGTTGAATATTGGTGCTGAAGCAAATAACTGCAAATGCAGAATGGAGTTCTAACTTATAAAACTAATACAAATCTACATTTACATTTTTTTACATGCATAACCTACATTTCGTTTATGCATTAAATTTTGTTGAGTTTTAGGAAGGAAGCATTTTTTTCAAACATTACATAATTCAACGTTAAAACAATTATTGTTTTTTTTTTTAATCTTATTTTTGCGGCAAATGGTCAGAACAATAGGCAAAACATTCTAAGTTGCAAAGGGGAAGGATGACAGGGAAAAAAGGATCGAAGACAGGAAATGTTGAAATCCACAGTGGTAAATAAAAAGAAGCCTGGTACAGTTCATTTCAAGTCGGAGATACATGTGAAGAAGGTTTAGCACTTTTGATCCTCAATAATAATCGTTTAAGACCGTTGATGAGACACATGGCTTTTCTGCTGAGTACCATAGTGCTGCTTTTAGGAGTCCAAGGTAAGTCGAGAAAATAATTAAAATTTGTATAGGCTTTCTAAACCTGTGTTGGTTAATTACATTATTAAAGGAAGGCTTCTTTCATATTACTGCTTTATCAAACAAATATGATTTTGAAAATACATTCCCAGGGAAAGCAAGAGCTGATAAAATGTAAAAAACTGTAACTTGAATGCAATGTAAGTCGCTTTGGATAAAAGCGTCTGCTAAATGCATAAATGTAAATGTACATTTAATAGGCTATAATAACAATAGGCTAACTGAAGGAATAGCATCATCAACAATGTATTTTATGTTCTTTATCAATATATAAATTGTCTAGAGTAGCCTAAATTATATCAGTGTGAACATTAATTCGATTTTAGTCTAAACATTTTAAAAGAATAGGCTGCTTAAAAGCATGGATGAATAGTTAATAACATAATAAATCACAATGAATGGCCTACATTACAATATAGCCTATGCAAAGAAACATCTTTAACCAAAGGATTTGATATTTCATATAGATATTTCTTCTCTATTAGTAAAGAAAAAAAAAACAACATTTCAACATTCATCAATTCACTGACGTCAATGTGATTTTTACTTAATCGTGCTCGTCTGACATTACAACAGAGCAGAATTTTAAACGTGCCCTCAACAAACATCCTGTTTTTACTGTGTGTGTACTCAGACATTATGAAACAGACTTGTGAATGTGTTTTCCTGTAAAAAAAAAAAAAAAAAAAAAAACATAGGTCGCTGGGATGGTTACATTTAGCCGTCCTAATAAAAACTCTGTCACACTGTAAACTGTGCTGTTAAGTATAGCAGTTAGACTCAAATTTTCGATTTCGCTGCAGTTTATTACCTCATCAAGCGCTTTGAATCAATGAAAGTTTGTACAATACGTGTTGTGTCGAAATCAGCGACCTAGAAGTCGCTGTAGAATTTGTGTATGAAATGGATGTAACGAATTATGGTAACCTCTAATACTGCCTTGTAAGATTTGGTGATCCTATCTGCAGCTGTTCACATCAGAGAAATATACTTTCTAGGATATAAAATACATAAGTTTAGGCATCACCAGAGTGAATTCAGGTAACATTAAAGCTTTGTGAAAAAGAAGACTTCAGCAGATTTCAATAGTGTCTTTTGTGGCCTTGTCTGATTTGGTGAACCCTGCTGTATGTGTGCAGTTGTTCACATCAGACCGAAATGCTTTTTGGGATATAAAATAAGTTTAGATATCACCAGAGTGAATTTGGGTAACATTAAAGCGATTCTTTGTGAAGTAGAAGTGGGTAACAGATTTCGGTAATGTCTTGTACTGCCTTGTCATATTTGGCGACCCTGCTGTATTTCTGCAGCCGTTTACATCAAACTAAAATGCTTTTTTTTTTTTTTTTTTGTATGAAACA
The DNA here is from genome assembly GCA_039654775.1 of Spinibarbus caldwelli. Classification (NCBI taxonomy): domain Eukaryota; kingdom Metazoa; phylum Chordata; class Actinopteri; order Cypriniformes; family Cyprinidae; genus Spinibarbus; species Spinibarbus caldwelli. Next base: position 5,057,764 of record CM077245.1, read on the forward strand.
GAGAAGAATAGACATCACCAGTGTAGATTTGGGTAACATTAAACCCATTGTGTGTGAAGTAGAGAGAGCAACTGAGTTTGGTAACCTGCAATACTGCCTTGTTGGATTTGGTGACTCGGCTGTATATAATGTCCTTGAATAGTTTACCCAAAAATCATTATTTACTCACCCTTATATCATTTCAAAACCATATTCCTGATATTTTTCTGTGGAAAATTCTGAGCAAAATTTTCCAATAAAATCTTTCTAGAGAATATTTTGTTTTTGTGACTCACAGGTACCAACTCTCTGTGGACAGTAAGCAAGATAACAGTTCAAAGTGGAGGATCGGTCACCATTCCCTGTCACTACCATCGTCAGCACAAGGACTTTCCTAAGTTCTGGTGCAAAGGCAAGAACTGGCTTACCTGCTTGACACTGCGAACTACCAACCAAGAGAAGCGAACAGGCCTCAGCTTTTACAACAGCCCAGACGAACTGGTAACAACCATGACGATGACAAACCTGCGCAGGAGTGATTCAAACCGCTACTGGTGTGCAGCGAAAATACGAGGTTCATATGCCAGAACATCTCTAGAACTTACCGTCACTGAGGGTAAAAGTTATTGAGATACTTTAGTACTACTATGAGAAGTGATAGTTCCAACAGTAACTGATTTTGCTGATTGATTATTTTCAGGTACTCCAGATCTGTCGGCGGCCAGCAACAGGGTGTCAGGTGAAGAGGGCGGCAGTGTTACCGTACAGTGTCTCTACAGTGACAAATTTAAAGATACTGAGAGAAAATGGTGCAGAAGTGGAGATCTGCACTCCTGTCAAACAGCTCAGGATATAGAGCCATCCCTCGGTGCAGCTCTACAGATAAATGATACAAATGATGGCGTTTGTGCAGTGACACTGACAGGACTGAAGAAGACAGATGCAGGCTGGTATTGGTGTATGGCTGGGGAAGTGCAGGTTCCCGTTCATATCAGTGTTGATTCAAGGCAACTCATTACAGATGCCAACACAAGTAAGTAATGATCACATAGATTTATTAAAATTAACAAAAAAGATACCTTTTCCAGGGTCTGTGAAACAAAACTGGGGGGCGGAGAGATCACTTTTAGCCATGGACCTAAAAACAACCCATGACAACAGTGTAAACTTAGTTCAATTCTGTGGTAAAACTGTGGACTTGGCATCACTGCTTTTAGATGCTTATCATGACTTTTTGTCCCAAGAGATGGGATTTTGGAATGTGTTCCATTACTAGAACATCACAGCTTATAAAATGGTTTATTTGACTTTGTATATCACTTCATTATGGTAGCCCGTTTCCACCACGGAATAAAAAAAAAAAAAATTATACATCATATACATCACAATTTTTTTTTTGCAATTGTGAGTTTATATCTCACAATTCATACTTTTTCTCGCAATTGCAAGTTTATATCTTGTAGTTTATATCTATTTTCTCAGAATTGTGAGATATAAATTTGCAATTGTAAGTTAAAAGTCTTGTGATTGCAAGTTTATCTTGCAATTCTGACTTTATCTGCAATTGCAATTGCGTCTTTATCTCTCACAGTTCTGACTTTATAACTCTCAATTTCGAGTTTGTCATGCAATTCTGAGAAAAAAGTCAGAAATGTGAGATGTAAAATCAAAAAGTTGCAATTACCTTTTTTTTTATTTTTTATTCAGTGGTGGAAACGGGCTTCCATAACCTACTTCATGACTTTAATAACCATAATGAAATTTACAGTGGGTAATTTACCTCAGATCTTAAAAATAACGTCCAAGGATGTTCAAACTGTGAAGTCTATGGAAACAAAATGCATATTTCAATGACAAAGGATTGTACCGGTCACTGAGTATGTATTTGAAATAATATAAAAATGGTTTATCAACAATTTATTTATTTGATTATGTACTTACCAATTTTGTTGCGAGTTTACACTGTTGGCAATGGACAGTGGACCTTTTGCTGATGTGACAGCTTCTTAAATGTGTCATTTCTGCAACTGCAGTTCAACAGAATTGCAAAAAATATCTAAATGACATTTCAAACAGGTTTCTCGAAAACTCCCTCGTCGGTCATTGGTCGGCTAAACAGATCACCCCGCCCCAAACTCATGCCATTGGTTGAGCCAGTGTTGCTATGTGGGGGTAACCAAACAAAGCAATGTTCTGAAAGAAAAGCGTTTAGACTTTTGGTGGGAATCATCCAACAAATAATGTCTTCTCTCAACACATCAAGCTAGATTAGGAGGAATATTTTTATAGCCTATCATTTCTTTGGGGCCGGATCTTCTGAGTGCTTAGTATTATGACATTAAAGAAATTACACACTTCCCCTTTAAAGATAATAGGAGTGCATGCCAATAATATAATGAATAATGAATTTCATAATGAGTTTCTGGGTAAAGCAAAACAACACATTCCTGCTCTGATCTATATAAAATGTACTTTAGTAAAACAAGCAGCAATGTGTCAAATATGCGTCATATCTGACTGATTGTTTTATTATCATTATTTACAGGACCTTTCACATTTACAACAGCACAATCTTTCACTTCATCTAACTCTTTTGATGTACACAACCATAATTCAGTAGCAACACTTGTACCCACAACATCAAAATTACCTGAAAGTACTACGATTCAGACAGAAAAAACTGACAAGACATCTACAGCATCACCAAAGCAGTTTCACTCAACGACACAGTCCTCATCCTATCCAACCACAACAGAGAACTCAGAAAATAACCCATCTCACAGCAGTAGTAGGACAACACTAACCAGCAGATCAACAACTCCACATGTTGGTAGTAACTCTACAGTTACTCTGTCATCTAAAAATCTGACATTTGAACCTAAAACCACTCATGAAACCAGGTATGTTTAAAATATACTTCTGTAAAACATAAATTTTATTTAACATCTGTTTGGATCTATTTGATACTGACTGATAACATATCTTAGTTCAGTACAAGTCTAACTATTTCCTTATTTGTTTCAGAGACCTTATTTGGGTGATTGCACTAGTTTGTGGTGCACTGCTTATATTAATGTTACCTGTGATATCTTGGAAATTGTGGTCATGGGATAGTAAGACCTCTATTATTAATATATTATTATTATTATTATTATTATTGTTGTTGTTGTATGTGCATACATATATATATTCTGACCATTTCAGCGAAGGAAATCACAAGAGAGGAAGCAACAGAAATAACTACAGACCTCCATGTAAGTAAATTTTTAATGATATCAGAAATATTATTTGACAAAATTCAAAATAATGTTTTGAGGAAAATAGTAAAATTTTATATATATATATATATATATATATATATATATATATATATATATATATATATATATATATATATATATATATAAATTACTCATACAGAATCACCACAGATTGTTTTTATTTATTTATTTTTTTTTTTTGTATTTGATAGGCAAATGACAGAGTTGATCTACTGGGCAATGAATGGACAAATGCTTCAGTTGTGCAGTTCAGCACAGACTCAAACACTGTCCTAATAACATAACCTGTTGAGACCTCTGGAACACAAAGATGGAGTTATCGTCTTCATGTGTCAAGAGCCACTTTCCTGCAGAGTTTAGTTTTAACACTATTTAATTGCACCTGAATTAACTAAACAATGTATTTGAGTTTACTTGAAAATGACAGCCAGGTGTTTTGGAAATAATCTCTGCAGGTAAGGGACTCTTCAGATGCATGAAACAGGAACTCTGTCACAGATGGACAGCCAGAAGATGGTGCTCTCCACATCTATGTTAATTAACATGTAACAGCCTTTGCTGTAGTATTTATTTGGTTTAAAAAGGAAAGTTATGTTAGGCCTGTACATTCATGTCAACTCCCAACAAAGCTATCAGCATACTTAAGTAAACAATACTGATCAAAAATGTCCAAAACAATGACCAATTCAAGTGCTCAAGTATAGGAGCTGTGGGCCACCCCAACGTGTTATTTAAAAAGAAATGAACTATTTTATTGTACAGTGTCATAATACCTTTACCAGAGCAAATTCATAACTCATAATATCATAACCTACAAATAATAACATTAATGTTTACTGTTTCAATGTAAGTGCATTGTTATTTTTCTGCAGACTGAAGGATAATCTGAAATTATATTATTGTTATTTTGTGGTAATTGACAGCATACCAGAGATGATGAATGATACACATCAATAAAGTGTAAATTGTTTTGTAAGTAAACTCACCTGTCAATTATCCATGCACTTCAACAGGGGATTTAAATTATTACGTAATGTAATTTACCCAGTGGGCAATTGATGTCGAAAAGACAAATTGACATCAAAATTGGCATAAAAAAAATTCAGGTCAAATATGCAAATCAAGTTGCCTTCAAAAACTTGACATGATGTTGATGTAAACTGAATGTCAAACATATTGGCCTACACATACACATTAAACCAATTTCAGTGTGGGCTTAACTTCCTATTTTCACCCAGTTACCACTGAAAGAAATTGCCATCCAAACGGAACTTATTCTGAATTGATGTTACAGCATCTTGATCAAGTCTTGACTAATATTATCGTCAAACCCAGAATTTTTTATTTTTATTTTTTTTGCGTTTTTGTTTTGTTTTGTTTTATTTAGTTAAATGCCTGAAATAAAGTCTGTGGGTAACAGAATAAGATGAGAAAATATCTTGAGCTTATGACATACAGTAGAATACATAAGTAATACCCCCTTGTGATTTTTTTAAAGCTTTTACTTGTCTTAAAAAGGCTGTCGCTAACAAGTGCTTAAATGGGACTACAGAGGTGGACAGGGGCATTAAGGTAAACTCACTAGCCCATTTTTATAAGTGATATCACTGATATTCGGAAAAAATGGCCTAATTGTGAATGTGATATTTGTTATAAAAGCTAAGCAGAGATAAAAGTACTATCGAGTAACTTAGTTACTTTGTATTGCTCCACCAACAAAAATAGTTCAAAACAAAGGCCAAGCACATTTACTGCTGTGCCTCTCCATTTCTTAATCAACCTGCTTTTTGAACGAAACGGTTGTGTCAATGATTCAATCACTCATTCATACTACTTTTCTTCCTGAATGAATTAATGTTTTTGAATGGATCAGTTGAATGAATGATTCATCTCACTTATAAAGACAGTCACTTGCCATCACCTATTGGTGTAATGTAGCAGCACAGCCTGACGAAAGAGTCGAGGCATCAAGTGAGCATCACAGAGAAAATTCAATTCAAGTGTAGAAAAGAAAAGTGACAAGTCAGTTTTGGTCTCAAGATTTTGGATTCGCAGCGAACTAAACAGGTAATTCAATTCAAGTCAACTATTTTATTTAACATGACTTCATGACTGAAATGGTAATTTTAAGGGTAGGATCAAGTAAAAAATATCTCCAACAGCACATTTTAATTTTTTTTTTTTTTTTAAGTAAAAAGCTAGTATTTAGTCTGAAATGTTCGTTGAATTATCCGTTCTCAAAATGTATTGGTTCTACTCTCCATTATACTCCATTATACATTATTCTTGGCCTTAATGCCAAGATCTAGTGTTTGGTCCCTTTTGTAATGTTGTTTGTTTACTGGGCATTGCTAATTCTATGTAGTTAAAGTAACAGTAAAATAATAAATTAAATTTTTATGTTTGTATTACACTTCCTTTGATCAGTATTAGTGCTTTGTTATATATTGTATTATTATTGTATTCATTCAACTGTCTTTATAATTAACTTGCTTGAAAGGTTTGCACATATCCTATCCTGCTTGATCAGGTCACATAATTCCACAATTTCTCACATACACCAACTAAGCACAGTAGTACTGAGTTATAAGTCCACTCGGTAGGTATGCAAACAAACAAATGGATTTTCTTTAAAGACACGAAAGTAGAAGGAAATGAAGACTGGGGACGAGTGACTAAGAGAACTTTCTTTGTTAGGTTACCATCTGACAAAACCTGACTGTCAGACAAATCAAGATAGTTTAGAAGTGAAGTCTCAAACTTAAATGAATGCCCAAGATCACAGCTTTCTCATGGTGCTTGTTACCTCCTTGTTCCATGTAGTTACAGGGTAAGTGGCTACAACAAATTGCTCCAAAACGATTTTTGTTTAGTACAGTAGGTCATACAAATACATACCAGGTAATATGCTGGGCTGTTTATTTAAAATATTGTTTGAAATTTACTATACTTCTGGGTTTGAATGAACCCAAAATGGGTTTTTAAATTACAATCACACACAAATGACAACAGTAACAACACAGGCAACATATTAAAAGGTGAAAATTTATTACACCAGGAATTGACAAAAATATAAGGGCCATTCCAGCGAATGGGTGCTATTTCTGTACCAAGGCTTTTCACACTTGAAATTGTTAACCCTGGGTTATCCTAAACCCCGGATAAACGGAATCCTGGGTTATCTGTAATCACGTTTCACACTGCTCATACTATACCTGGGGTTAACTGTTGATCCTGGGTATTCATTAACAGACGTTTCACGCTGTACATTCCTAAACCTCGTGTTAATGTTCTTATTTGCATATTTGCAGTGTCACTGTCACTGATTGGACGAACAGCAGGCAACCTGTTTACACCATAGATATGTATACATACATATCTGTGGTTTACACGGCTTGTCCTGCGTGCCAGTTATTAAAAAAATGTCGCCGCGTAGGTCTTTAGCTGTTTTAAGAATAATACTGTCTCCTCATCACTTCAGTTCACATGCTTTCCGTCTTTTGACATTTCTTTTACTTTTCTCTCACCGGCTGCTGTTTACACGACGCGTGTTTCCTGTTACTGACGTGACACGAGCCTCGCTGCTCAAGTTCTGATTGGCTGTCTGTTGCCAAGCGTCCAGCAGCAACAAGCAAACACCGCTCCGTTTCACACTGAACAATCTTAGCACCGCAATGCGGGGTTAACACCGCAAATGCGGTGCTAACCCTGCTCCGGAGCAGGGTTTCATAACCCCGGGTTAAAAGCGGTGCTAACACCGCTTTCAAATTACAGGTGTGAAACGAGTCTTTACCCGGGGTTAAAAGCGGTGTTTAGAATGACGATAACCTGGGGTTAAGCACAGTGTGAAAAGCCCTTATATGTAGCCTACAAATATGCATGAATATTAAGCATATACTAAGTCAAGTCAAGTCACTATTATTTGTATAGCGCTTTTAATAATGCAAATTTTGTCAAAGCAGCTTTACATCAGCTTGATATAAAGCTGGGTGGCTTTACCTCAGCTTTACAGTATTTAGACAGGGAAATAGTGTGCCGAAATAGTGTCATTCTCCTCTGGCCAGACAAAATCAGCAGTTTAAATCTAGGCTGCAGCAGAGTCAGATTGTGCAAAGGACTCATCTGGTTCCTGTGGTCTTGTCCCGATGGCCGTCTAGGAGACAGGGTCTTCACTGGGGATCAGTCTCTGGGGCTCATCTAGTTGTCCTGGTCTCCGCTGATGTTCAGGTCTGTAGAGGTCATCTCTAGGTGCTGATCCACCATCTGATCTGGATACGGACAAGATCAGATGATAAGAGCAGGTCGTTTGTAACTGTAATGAGAGCAGTCTCAGTACTATGATATGGTCTAAAACCTGACTGGAAATCCTCACATATAGCATTTTCCTCTAAGAAGGAACATAGTTGTGAGGATACTACCTTTTGTAATATCTTTGACAGAAAAGGGAGATTCGAGATCGGCCTGTAATTAATTAATTCTTTGGGGTCAAGTTGTGGTTTTTTAATGAGAGGCTTAATAACAGCCAGTTTGAAGGTTTTTGGGACATATCCTAATGACAATGATGAGTTAATAATATTCAGAAGAGGATCTATTACTTCTGGAAGCACCTCCTTTAGGAACTTAGATGGAACAGGGTCTAACATACAGGTTGTTGGTTTAGATGATTTAACAAGCTTATACAATTGTTCATTTCCAATAGAAGAGAATGAGTGGAACTGTTCCTGAGGGGATCTATAGCATACTATCTGATGCGATACTGTGGCTGACAGCTTCATGGTTACAATTTTATCTCTAATAGTTTCGATCTTGGAACTAGTCCATAAAGTCAATACTACTGTGCTGCTGGGTAATGTCTGCACCTGCTGATGTTATATTTTTTGTTAATTTAGCCACTGTATTGAATAAATACTTGGGGTTGTGTTTGTTTTCTTCTAAAAGAGACGTAAAGCAAGCAGATCTAGCAGTTTTTAAGGCTTTCCTGTAGGAGAGAGTATTTTCCCACCAAGCAATACAAAATACCTCTAATTTTGTTTTTCTCCAGCTGCGCTCCATTTTCCGGTCTGCTCTTTTTAGGGCCCGTGTGCGCTCATTATACCACAGTGTTGGACTCTTTTCCTTAATCTTCCTTAAGTGTAAAGGAGCAACCGTATCTAAAGTGCTAGAAAAGAGAGAGTCCATAATTTCTGTTACATCATCAAGTTGTTCTGAGCTATTGGATATGCTGAGGAATTGAGATAAGTCAGGAAGATTATTTATAAAGCAGTCTTTTGTGGTCGAGGTGATGGTTCCACCATATTTGTAACAAGGAGTTGGCTTTACAGCTTTAGCTATATGGAATATACACGAAACTAGATAATGATCTGAGATATCATCGCTCTGCTGCAAAATTTCAATGCCACTGACATCAATTCCATGCAACATTATTAAATCTAGAGTATGATTTCGACAATGAGTAGGTCCTGACACGTGTTGTTTAACACCAATAGAGTTTAGAATGTCTATAAATGCTGATCCCAATTAATCTTTTTCATTATCAACATGGATATTAAAATCACCAACAATTAGGACTTTATCTGCAGCCAGCACTAACTCAGATAGAAAATCAGCAAATTCTTTAATAAAGTCTGTATGGTGCCCTGGTGGCCTGTATACAGTAGCCAGTACAAACATCACAGGGGATTTATCATTAACACTTGTTTCTTTGGATAACGTTATATGAAGCACCATTACTTCAAATGAATTATACTTGAAACCCGACCTCTGAGAAATACTGAAAATATTGCTATAAATTGTAGCAACACCTTCCCCTTTGCCTTTTGGATGCGGCTCATGTTTGTAACAGTAATCTTGGGGGGTAGACTCGTTTAAAGTAATGTAATCATCTGGTTTTAGCCAGGTTTCTGTCAAACAAAGCACGTCTAGTTTATGGTCAGTGATGTTATCATTTACAAAAAGTGCTTTTGTAGAAAGGGATCTAATATTCAATAAGCCAAGCTTTATCATTTGTTTATCTGTATTTAATCTGTTTTTTATTTGTTGAACATCAATTAAATTGTTACTCTTACTTTGGTTTGGATGTTTTCTGTATTTTCTAGTTCGGGGAACAGACACAGTCTCTATAGTGTGATATCTAGGTGAAAGAATCTCTATGTGCTGAGAATTAACTGACTTTTGTGACATGAGGCGGCTAGCAGATGGTCGGTTTAGTCAGTCTGTCTGCTTCCTGACCTGGGCCCCAGTTAGTCAAGTACAAACTCTAAGATTATGTGCCATATTTCTAGAGAGAAGAGCGGCACCACCCCAGGAGGGATGAAGACCAACTCTTTTCAACAGGTCAGGTCTGTCCCAAAAACTCTTCCAATTGTCTATGAAACCTATGTTATTCTTCGGGCACCACTTAGACATCCAGCCATTGAGTGACGACAGTCTGCTATGAATCTCATCACCCCGATAAGCAGGGAGGGGGCCAGAGCATATTACAGTGTCTGACATCGTACTTGCAAGTTCACACACCTCTTTAATATTATTTTTAGTGATCTTCTGACTGGCGAAGTCGAACATCATTAGTGCCGACGTGGATAACAATCTTGCTGAATTTACGTCAAGCATTAGCCAGCACTTTTAAATTTGCCAAGATGTCAGGCGCTCTGGCTCCCGGTAAACATTGGACTATGGTGGCTGGTGTCTCTATTTTCACGTTCCGTACAATAGAATCGCCAATAACTAGAGCATTTTCATCAGGTTTCTCATTGGGTGTGTCACTGAGTGGGGAGAACCTGTTTGATGTTTTGATCGGAACGGAAGAGCAGTGTTTTGACCAGCGACTATGGCGCCTCACAGTCACCCAGTTGCCCTGCTGCAGAGGTGCTGAAACCGGAACCGAGCAATGTACAGGAGTCCCTGAGCTAGTCGCATCCAAAGCAGTATCTACAGCCCTCACATTCTTACTGTCCTCAACTAAAGTTTGGATGCGTGTCTCTAATTCTGAAATCTTCTCTGTCAGCCTAACTATTTCCCTGCATTTATTACATGTGAATCCCTTGCTGCTGACAGAGACAGATAAACTGTACAATGTGGCAAGCGGTGCAGGTGACGATGCAAGGAGAAGCCATTACTCACCGTGATTGTAGAGTAATTCTGACTCACCAAAGTAGTTTGATGGACTCGTAAAAAAGGAGCGAGAGAGAGAGAGAAGCAGTGGTAGAAAACGTGAATGGAGATGAGATGCGATTGACAAGCTAATAAGCTAACGAGCTGCTACACGCAGCGCTCACGGTTTAGATTAAGAGATTAAAGGCGGATGATGTCAAATCAGTCTTAAATCAGAAATATGGTGAGAATTAAATGATACTTTAGCGATTTAAACAACAGATAGAGTAAGAGAGAGATTTTTTCAGATAAATAAAGCTACACGGAGCTACAAACAGCAGCATGGCAGGCAGGAACAGGAAGCGATCTCAACAGGAAGCGACACTAAATGTCCTGCACATTAATCTAACTGCAAATTTAAAATATATAATTAAAAAAAATAAAAAACTACCTAAAACACTGAAAACATAGCATTTGTTACATATCCCCAGTCTCTAACACTACATTTTAACATGAAATGTTTAAAATCCTTCAGAAATCTTTTTTATTATTGTACCTCCATATCCCATCTGTATGGAAGCCCGTTTCCGCCACTGAATAAAAAATAAAACAAGGTAATTGCGACTTTTTTATTTCACAATTCTGACTTTTTTCTCGCAATTGCGAGATATAAACTCGCAATTCTGACTTTTTTTCTCGCAATTGCGAGATATAAACTCACAATTCTGACTTTTTTTCTCAGAATTGTGAGATATAAATACGCAATTCTGAGATATAAACTCGCAACTCTGACTTTTTTTCTCGCAATTGTGAGTTTATATCTCGCAATTCTGACTTTTTTTCTCACAATTGTGACTTTTTATCTCGCAATTCTGGCTTTTTATCTCGCAATTCTGGCTTTTTTTCTCACAATTGCGAGTTTATATCTCACAATTCTGACTTTTTTTCTCACAATTCTGACTTTTTCACAACTATGACTTTCTCGCACCATAGGAAACAACTCTCCGTGAAAGGCTTTGCAGTGCTTTGTTCAATTTGCACTATCGATATGAACGATGAATGTTGCATCCGAATATGATTTTTTAACAAACATAAAAACTCATTATTCTCCATTTCTGTGCTTTGTGCCCGCGGTTGGACAGTACCATTACCGCCGGGCAGGGTGCGAGAGGGGGGACGGCGCGCACAGCTTTCAGACACAACATTCTTCATTTCTTTATAGTTCTGAGTTTGAGGCAGCTTCTATCGCGTTATTCTAATAACAGCTGTCAAGTCAAAAACGTATTATCATCATCTATATCGCAGTGATTATTAATGAAAACTCTAACATTGTTGCATGAATAATAAACAACAGATAAAAATATATATAGTAATGGGGCAATATGATATCATTTAACAATGCTCATTCTTCCAAAACAGAGAAAACATCTTTCACAAACATCTACATGTCTGTCTCTTTTAAAGTGTTTATAATGAGTTGTATGTGGGGTTATTTTAGCACATTTCTTAACCCCACCCCAACCTGGCTGTGGTTGTTGGTTAATGTCCATTTTAAAACCAAAGGAGGTGAAAAGTCTTATTACTCATGACTTACCACCCTGTTCGCTCAGTGTCTTTGAAAGTCCCCTTAACCCCAGAACCAGCTGTTAAGATCTTTGACCACTTTGTAGTGCTTTTTCCTTCTAATATGGTCACAAATCCGACAGGCATGCTCGAGCCCAAATACTGTTCCCTTTGAAACAAACTGTTCTCTCCAGGTAAAGTACTGCCTATACAGGTCCTCATTTTGGTCCAGGAGTTTCAGATAATTGGCCAGTTCCTTTTGGGATGGAAAGTCATCCACATGGCTGAAGGCTTTACTTGGTATGAACCACTCGTAGTTCTCTCTGGGTGGGTGAAGAATGACAGGAACAGCATTGAACAGCTTCTCGGTCACATAGTCTCTATGAATGGAGTTCTCAAAGGACAGTTTCACTAACTCAGCATAGTATTGTGAGCACTTAAAGTTCGGGTTAAAGTTACTACCCAACAAACTAATTTGTCTTTTATTGGGATAGTATAATTTACCATAAGGCACTGGCATATCCGAATCCCAGCGGTAGCTTGAAGTCAGATTAAACAGATCCTTTAGCAGGGGATGTGGATATGAATTACTTGGAGACTCCATATTCCACCATACCCACTTCTGGAAAGCTGGTTGTGGGAGTTGTGGCATATTGGATAAATCCCCACTAATATCTCTATGATGAAACATTACCCCATGTGAATGGTTAAACAGACCTCTGTCATCTGTTAAACGACAGCCATGGATATGGAAAGCTGAACTGCAGGGTCCGAATCCAAAATTTATACCAAACGGCCACATCCAGATCAACAGAATGGTGTCTGGTTCTTCTTTCTCAGCAGATGTTCCTATCAGGTGTTTGTCCAAGGTGACGTTCGCAGTGCATTCGTAGTTCTGCATCTTAAGAACACTGAGGCAAGTGTCTGCGCTGATGTTATTTATCTGGACTTGAGCAGCAGTGGATTTGCTGAACAAGTTTTTGGTTGAGTCGTAGCACACGTAGATTGTAAAACATGCCATCAATTACATGGCAACTGTATGAGTGTTGAGTGGTTTTTAAAACAGTTCTGGACATTTTGTTCATCACTAATGCAGGGAAAAAGATGTAAAATGTATCAATATTTAGCTTAAAAGGCTTGAAAATATATAAATGATCATCTAGAGTTGTATGGGAAAATATTCAATAGCCTAACATTTTATTTTACAGTGTCCTTGTTAATTGTTATTACTTTGATAACAGTAAATTACCCTGTATGCATAACGAATCCTAAACCAAACCCTAAGCCTAGTAAGTACTTGTTAATATTACCTGGTACTTAAATAGCCTATATAAATCACACTGTAAAAATGTCACCTTAAAGTGTAACCAAATAAACAGTCAATGTAAAGTCTAAGGAAACATAGTAAATGTTTGTAGCCTATAGCTTACAGACAAAATAGGTGTAAGATCTTCCTATGCATTTTGTTATATTAAATGAAGGGCTATTTTTACTATTCCGCACATGCCTGAATCTTATTTTCAGTTTTCTTATGTTTTATTGTAAATCTACAACATTATATCAGACATCTGCGCATCTTTTAATTTAAAAGTTTTTAAATTTAGTTCTAAGAAAAAACAGGCATGGTTTAAGATGTGACCACAACCACAACAAAAAAAAAACAAACAAAAAAAAACATAAAAAGTCTAACAAACACTATAAATAAGCCGTAAACATAGTTCTCTCTGTCTCTTTTCCTACATCTACTATCGCGATGCGGTACTTTCAGTTTTGCTAACTTGAGCAGGGTATTGTACATTTAAATTTCATTGGATTTTGCTATTTGTATGCACTGGATGAAAACTGTTACGTTTCTGTTTTTAACATTCAAATATTTTTCAAACTTTTATAAATCTAAATTTAAAATGGCAGCAAGGGTAGGCTATTTCATGCCAAAATACATGAATAGTTTGAAAATGATTTTTATTTAGTCATTTCCTCCCCTATGATGTTCAAAATAACATGAAATTCAGCTGACCTTTCGTTTCTCTTTCAGTAGCCTAGCCTATGGTACACAGCACAACTCAGGTATATTTCTTAATTAAACTTCAATAATTATATATATATATATATATATATATATATATTCTATAGGCTATGTATTTTCTATTTCAACAGAAAACAAATACGTTGACTCACCTCTATCGGAAAAGTCGAGAGCATCAAAATGTATTGGCTACTCAAGTGCGTTCTGAGAATCACTTCACATGTTTTGATGCACTTAATATAGGTGAGGCGCTGATGACGCTTTGCAGATTTTTGAATATTAAAATGAGTTGATCAAGGCCTACTGATATGGTCATCATAATATAAAATAAAATAAAACTAAATAAAACCAAACCAGATAAAACTCTTATCATACGTCCTTAGGAAAGACAATGTGCTCCTCAGGCTATAGATTTCTGTATTTAGCAGACGTTTTTATTTATTCAGAGACTTACAAATGACGAACATCACAAGCAATCTGTCATAGAGATAGAGCCAACAATTCCCGTGGTACAGGTGAGGTAAAAATTAGTCTAGTAGGATAAAGAAGCTTGAGCAGAGGTGAAATTAGTTTTTTAAAAATTATTATTAGGCCTATTATATGATATATTTGTTAAAAAAGTATAGTTGGTTTCACATAATTAGGCACAATTATAACCTTTTGTCAATTACTGCCTGCTGAACATGCTTCACTGACAGGTTCTGCAATGTGGGAGATACCATTTAATGACAACAAATCATTCGTTCTATTGTCGGGAACATCGGGCATCTATCTTTTGTACTAGTTAGTTGTTTTGAATAGTTTGTGCTTTCTGTTCTATTCTTTTGCTCTCTTTTAAGTGCACATCTTAAACACCACCCAGGCTCAAATTTTTGGAATGCGGGACAGCACTCATTTGTAACTTTATGTCAGGTGTTGTCCGCTTCAGTTATTTTAGCTGTACAAAACATTTTGTTCTGCCGCTTAATATGCCTACTGCTATTATCGCAGATGCTTTTGCCAAGTCCGATATTTTTTTGTTTGTTTGGTTTCATTCAGAAGCACTGGTAAACCTCTATTACATCAAAGTCTGCTCCTGACAAATGACATAGACATTTTTTGGCCATGTTTTTTCCTCAGCTTTATTTCAACAGGTGTGGACAGGCTTTAGTAAGCATGGAATGGTGACAATGACAGTCCTCTCTCTCAATGTGAGTAAGTTATGCTCCTCTAAAGACATGTACACTGACCCCTGCTGGCAGACAGTAGGCGATTAAAGACAAGTATTAGTCTAAGAAAACATCCTCAGCCATATTCATGTAGGAGGACATTCCATCAAGTAACGATTAGTCCGAGACTTCATTTGAATCCTATGTTTGCCTGAAATTATTGACTATATTACAAGCTTTTTACAACTTAAAAAATAGATTAATAACTATCACTACCATATCTCTTTATGTACTTGTAAATACACCGTTTCTTTTTTTTCCTTTTCTTTTTTACAAATCCCGTACCGACAAGTTAATCAGTAAATGTAAGGCAGAAGAACAAAGAGGGGCAAAAAAAGTTCACAACAGTCCATCTAATCTACACTCCATTTATGAAAAGGTTAGCTCATCTGCAGATCTGAAATGTAGTCTATTCTCTGGAGAATAAACATGAAGGTACAAACAGGAAGATCTAACAATATGACACTGAACAAACTGTGGATAAACTGGGATGTGGTTATCAGTGCCAGCCTGCATGGCTAGGCTGACTGCAAACATCGTTTAGTTGAACATGACTGGTAATGAAATGACTAGTTACCACATTTCTGCAGCAATACTTATTTAGTATAAGACAACCATACCAGAACCCTTGGTTACGGTCCTGTCATCCAAAGAGCAGATGCAATGTTAAAAAACAGAAGAAAATGAAGCAATACAGAAAGCAATTTTGCGGCTTTACATGCAAATTCACCCAACGTTTATACTGGAGGTCTGTCCCAAAAAGCAGCATGCACTGAACTTGATTTTTGCAAAGTGATGAAAATCCTAGATCAAGTTCATAAACTGTTAAAATGTACTGTCAAAGGCTGTCTTTGACACAACGCTATCCTACAAAACCAGTCTGTAGGCAGCATGTGGACAAGGCCTGCTTTCAACCAGATCACAAACATAACGCAAGCAGCATAGCCGTGCCGTCCTGTAACAGGAAAACGACAGTAAAGCCAGGATTCACAATGCGGCACAAAGTGTGAGGAGTATTGCAGGACGACAACTCCGTCTCCAAACCTGAAAAAAATTCCACGGTCCATTTTTAGAACAAACAGTAAAAGGCAATCAACCTACTGCTTCCCAAAGGAGGATCTGTTACGACTGAAGGAGCCATGCTGATTTATTAATGGCAGAGCATCTGTTGGCACTTTTGGACCTTTCGTTCACAAACTTACCGGAGGGTAATGAAGTCCAACAAACCCCCTGAGAGAACTTAAAGATAATGGCTGTTCCCTGAAAGGGGCACGACCAGGACAAAAGACAAAAACATCTAAAGCTAACAGTTTTTACAGTTCAGCTCACACTCAGATGCCTTTGGCTCCGGGTGATTATTCACAGTGCATAACATGGGGTAGCGACTGAGAAGAAAAACAAACAACAAATCATATTTAACATGTTGCCTGACGTAGTAGTTAAGACATTTTCCAGGGACATGCTTTCCGCTTCCCTTCTCAAGTGCTACGCTTTACCTACATACAGGCTCTGATGGCCACTTCTAGCTCTCACTGCACATCCAACCAAATGTGCAATGCTACCTAGGTACAAAGGGGGAAAAAATAATAAAGCTGGCCGTTATTGATGATGGAATGCAATACTTTCCTTCATCTCACTCTTTTCTGAGTGAAGACAACCTTTCGCATCGGACAAAAGTGATATGATGGAGCTTGCTTGAATGTAGAGGAATGTTATCCGATGGGGGAATGGCTGTTAATAAGGTGCAGGCTTTGTGTCTTTAGATGTGCATGAGAGATTGTCTGTTTGAGCGTGTGAAGAACCCTCGTCGCCGATGCAGCCCGAGCGACTGGTCACAGTGTTTACCTCCCAACAGGCGGCAAAGGAGGGGCTCCTCTCATTACTGCCAAACAAACAGAGACACGTATGAGTCCAAGCTCAAACATCACTGTATTCTTCCCTGTTGATATTGTACCAGTACCAAATGGTAGCCATCAGGCAAAAGCATTCAGCAGAGTCGTGCGATAAAGCTACTGAAGATGAAAAGCATGCAGCAGCTCTGTCTTTACGCAAGCTCATGAACGCATATGAGAGATCAAAGGAGGCTTTGTGCTCACTGTGAGATGCATTACATGTATTTGTTGAAGCTTGTGTGGTCCTGAACCAAACTGCTAGGTCGAACTGTTCATTTATTTGGACTTACCTCTGTTAGCTTTGCTTGGGTATATCTTAGTGAAGTGTCTATACTCTTCTGGAGGAGGGAAGTCATCCAGAGGATGAAAAGAATACTTGGACTCAAAATCATCTGTTGGAAAAGACAAATAAAGAGAAAAATTTGTATAGCTTTTTTTTAACAGAAAATAATAATGTACACTACCATGCAAAGTTTGGGGTCAGTATGATTAATTTTTTTTTAAAGAAATTAATACTTTTTTTTTTTTTTTTAGCAAGGACACATTAAATTGATCAAAAGTGACAGCAAAGATGTTTATCATGTTGTCTGAACTGAATCCTGAACAAAATCTCAGTTTTCACAAAAATATTAAGCAGCACAACTGTTTTTAACACTGATAATAAATGTTTCTTGAGAAGCAAATCAGCATATTAGAATGATTTCTGAAGGATCATGTGACACTGAAGGCTTAAAATAAAATTATAGTTCACAATATTACTGTTTTTACTGTATTTTCTATCAAATGCTGCAGCCTTGGAAAGACTTCTTTCAAAATTTTATTGAACCCAAACTTTTAAACGGTATTGAATGTCTTCTCTCATTGATTTTTGTGTATCTTGTCTTGCATTTCACAAATCTACAAAGAAGATTTAGTTGTGCAGTTTTAATTATGCAATAGCCTTTTCGCAGCAGTTTCTCCAATAAAAACTTTAAACATTTAAAGGGTCAAGAAACCCCCTGTTTCAGCACTGGTTAGTTCTCTCCACATTTTTAAAAAAAAAATGCTAAAAAAGTGGGTGTGGTCCGCTGCCAGTGGAGGGGGAAGAAGGGAGACAGACAACACCCACAGCTTCGGGTTCAGAGAGTTTCATTTCACTCCCATCGAGTTAAAAACACATAAATGCACAGCCATTTGCACTTTGCATTGAAAACATATATATGAACGTGCGTTGTTGCACCTCTGATAACTTTTTAGGCTTATTCTGCGGCGTTTATATAAGCCTTTTGACAGGTTGTGTCACAGAGCTGTAAAAACGGTTACACTAAGTGAATGAATTGCGTTTGTGCCGAACTCTTATTACAAAGCAATAACAAACACTCTCCGTCGATCCATGAACGTTTCTCTCAGTTAATGTACGCGATCTCACAGTCTGAAGCGTCTGTCATAGCAAATCAAAACATGCTGTTTTGTATAATTAAGCGAAGCGTCTTCTCATTGGATAAGAACACGCAGTCTCATGAATAATTTAACAGACACCGACGCGTCATCAATGTACTATAGTCCATTGCCACGTCACAAATTGTGACGTCAGCACGATGTAGATTTTAAACCCGGAAGATGAAAATAGCGCAAAAAAGCTTAAAATTAACCAGTTTTCTCCAACAGTTTAAATTATTGGATGCTAACATTGTCCTCTATGATGTGCAACACAAACACCTCTGCTAAAATCTCAGAAAAAGTAGTCTGAGGTTTCATGATCCTTTAACATGAATACTATGGTTTGATCATTTATAACCAACTGCCTCATCTTTCCTCATTTTTATGTAACTCAACTGGACAAAACCATCTCCATTAATGAACAAATGTAAATGACAATCCATTTTCTTTCCTTTTTTTTATATTTTTTTTTTAAGTGATGTTCATGTTATGCTAAAGCACTTTTGTTAGTCACTTTGGATAAGAATGTCTGCTAAATGCATAGAAATGTATAAAATGTCCATATTTGGCAACAACACTGATACATAGATTGAATTAAAGTTTCAAAGGGGCTTGAAACTTTAATTACATTATAGATGATCTTAGAAAGACTGAGCACATGCCTGATAACGCCACTGAATTGTCTAATAAGCCATTAAGTCTAATTATTTGATGCCGTTATCTTGTTAGCATCATCATACACTGAATATGAGATGATTCAGTAACAGCTGCGACTGCCTGTGAACTCATTAACTTTTTTTTTATATGAAAATGAATTTGAATATTTTTAGCTTTATAACAGGTTTAACACGAAGTGCAGACTTATTTTGCACAATACCAGGGCCCAAGAATAAAGACAGGCCATTGAGAGAATGTTTCTGGCCACATCACAGAACCATCTCTTGCCCTATGAGATGAGCACAGCGCTAAAGTTTAGATATGGAGAAAACATCATCCTCTCTATATGAACAGAGGCTGATGAAATGAGGATGTGAGGGCAGGTGCGGGGTGAGAGTGAGCTTGAAGGACTCACCTACAAAGGAACGGGAAATGGAAGTGTGTCCATTGCGGATGGGCGGGGGAGGGGGCGGGGGTCCGGCTGGTGTGCGGGAGGGGGGAGGAGGGGGCTTGCCTCGGCTCGGGACATCCGAGGTAGTGCCGTGAGTCCGGTAAGGAGGTGGAGGCGGCGGCGGGGCATCCCGACCATTTCGTGATGGCTGCCCAGGAACTGGAGGAGCTAGTAAAAGAAAGAAGTCATTGAAAACGCCCAGCAAATAGCTAACAGACAAATCATTTAAAATCATAATTCTCATGCACAATAATTCAACTCCATATGACAGCTTTGTTTGAGGTTTAATTTGGGGTTGACATGCCATTTTTGCAGTCCATCCAACTTTTTTGATGTTTTGATGAAGTTATGTGAATAAAGGCTTAAATTTCGATCTCCTCACACAAAAATGATTCAGAATAAAGCACCTGAATCACACAGACTGCATCTACAGTGCTTTTGTGGTGTTCTTTAAAGCTGCAGTCCGTAACTTTTGGTGCTCTAGTAGTAATAAACAGAACAGCATGTGTCTTTCGGAAGAACATTGTAGCCGGAGCTACTTCTCTCTGTTTATGTCTATGACAAGTCACGCAGGTATTGGGCTACTCCGCAGCAGTTTCTACCAGAACCAGTATAATATAGTACGAATATAAAAACTTATTATAGTACCATAGTGATTCAGGATAAGCTAAAAACATGGTTTGGAAAATATATTCATAATGAACTTGCTTATATAAATTTTGTAAATGTTGAACAAAAAAAGTTAGGAACTGCAGCTTTAAAGGTCTCATATTGTCAAAACTGAAATTTCCTGGCTTTTTTTTCATGATAACTGAGGTCTAGGGGCTATGTAACTACCATATAAGTTTCAAAACAGTCAATCCACAGTAAACTGCACACAGCCTGCATAAAGTAGAAAGAAAGAAAGGTGTATAATATGTGACCTTTAAGGAAATTGAGAGATGTGGTTACAATGACAGATGTATAATAAAAAGCAGCTTCAAAACTTTCCTTGAGTGTTAAACAGAAATTAAATAGTAAATAATGACAACATGTTTGTGTGTGAACTATTCTTTAAAAAAATTAACCTAGAAACACACTATGGTTTAAAAGTTTGGAGTCAGTAAGAAATGTATTTATTTTTCCAGAAAAAAAATAACTGTTACTTAGCAAGGCTAAATTGATCAAAAGAGACAATAAAGGCATTTATAATGTTACAAAAGATTTATATTTCTAATAAAAGCTGTTCTTTTGAACATTATATTTATCAAAGAATCCTGAAAAATAAATGTATCAAGGTTTTGACATATAATATTTTTTAAACAGAAAAACAGTTTTCAACATTGATAATAAGAGCAGCAAATCAGCATACTAGAATGATTTCTGAAGGATCATGTGACACTGAAAACTGGAGTAATGATGCTGAAAATTCATCTTTGCGTCACTTGAATAAATTATATTTTAAAATATATTACAGTAGGAAATTTATAATTGTAATAAAATTTCACAATTTTACTGTATTTTTGATCAAATAAATGGAGCGTTGGTGACTTTTTTCAAAAACATAAAAAAATCTTACACATCCAAACTTTTAAACAGCAGTGTAGTTTAAAACAAAAATAATTCATTTTAGCAAATTAGACAAATGTCACAGACAATAGAGCTCACCTGCTCCTCGTCCCGGGGGCTCTCGTGCTGGAGGAGGGGGTCTGGCAGCCTGTGGGGTGGGTGACGGCGGTGGAGGTGGCGCATGTCCGCGTGTCGGTGTGTGTCCACCTGCTGAAGGCTTCTTACTGAGTGAGTTGTGTCTCTGGGGCAGTTCGGGGGCTGCCTCATTCACAGGACTGGAGGGGCCATTGGAAACCCCAGACTGCTGACGGTAAGGGGGCGGCGGCGGGGCCAGGGAGGAAGAAGAGGATGAAGACGAGCGGCTGCTTGCAGGTGACGGAGGAGGTTTCACTGGTGGAGGTGGTGCGTTTTCACGTACTGGCGCTGGAGAGGGTCCTCGCTGCCCTGGAGTTGGTGGAAGTGGCTTTTCGCGATTGTACAAGGGCGCTGTAGCTTTCTGCGGCGGGGCAGGAGGAGCGTTTCCACGCCGGGACATGGGGGGTGGCGGAGGTGGGGCAGAAGAGCTGTGCTTCATGCCTGTAGATGGGCTGCTGCCTCCACTGGGGGAACGGGAGAGATCAGGCAGGGATGGTCTCTGGGAACGGCCAGACTCTGGAGGAGAGGCCTGCTGAGAGGGACTGTCGGGGTCATCGTGGCTGCCGGGTGGGCGAGGTGCAGCAGAACGAGTGCCAGGAGGGTGCAAAGCAGACCTGCCTGCAGAACCATCTGCAACACAACCGGTTCAGTGGAACAATCAACCATAATTAAAAGGTGTGAGTTTAATTTGAGGAAACTCCCTTTGCATATCTGAGAAACACTGGCACAATAATCAAATATCAATCATTTTTAGGCAATGATCACTGCAGAATAATAATAAGCACAAATCAGGAAATCTGTACACTCTTAAATATAAAGGTTCTTTATTGCAGTGTTTCCCAACCTTTTTTTCTACCAGGGCGCAGTTTTGATAAGTAAAAAAAATCTCACGGCACACCACTAAGAACTAAAAAACTATGTATATATATATATATATATATATATATATATATATATATATATATATATATATATATATATATATACAGATAGATAGATAGATAGATAGATAGAAAGGGGGAAAGGTCTTTTTTTCCCAATTAAACAATGTGTCTTTAGAGTTGGTATTTTTGCTTTATATATGATCAGACACTTGGACTTAACATTTTTTGAAAATCATGCTCAAATAGTGTTAACAAGGTTTTTGACAAGAAAATGAGGCAGTAAATTAATCGCATCACATTTTCATCAGTTTACACTTACACTTACTCCCTTTGCGTATCTGAGAAACACAGTTTATTGTAGCTACATGGGTGTTCAGTTTTTCTTGTTTAATACATTTGGCCAAAATCTCATGATATAAAAGATGAACCGCTATGCACAGAATATTTAAAACGTACAAAAGCATACTGGCTACAACTAGATGGCAAATGCTAAGATTCTCCGCTCTTCAAACACACAGAAACATTAGTCTTATAGACAGTGTTTCTTGAGTAAAGAAAACGCTGTACTTATTCAAACATCAGTTCTTTATTTACCCTTGCATTGTGAAGAAGTAGACGTCTGTCTTCAAACTGTGCATCGCAGCACTTCTTTCTGAATGGAGGTGCGGTGGAGTTATGACGTTTGACTGACAATTTGAGGATTCAATGGTGTTACAAGGTTTAGGCACAAGCTCTTTCGAAATGCTTTTCATTGGTTGAATATTTGTAAAACTCACAAATAGATATGACGATGACCAATAGCACTGATAAAATAATAATAACGAAATATAATAGAGATAGGAAGTTGTTGATAATTTTCCATGGCACACTGGAAAATTATCAAAACCACGGCACAGTGGTTGGGAAACACTGCTTTATTGGCATCTATGGTTCCATGAATGACCTTCAACATCCATGGAAACTTTACATTCCACAAAAGGTTCTTTATAGTGGAAAAGGTTCTTTAGATTTTTTTTTGAATGTTCTTCACTAAGAAAAAAAAAAGGTTCTTCTCAGAACTGTTCACAGAAAGGTTCTTTGGGGAACCAAAAACAGTTCTTATATGGCACTGCTGCAAAAACACCCTTTTGGAACCTTTATTTTTAAGAGTTTAGATTGTTTTTTATCACTGGTGTGAACTGTAAATGATGTGAATATTTTTCAAATTCTCATTTGAGCACCAACAGTATATGGAGCACAATTCTATTTTTGGATGAACTTTTCTTTTAATAGACCAAAACCAAACATTTTTAACAATCAACACACCTCCTACAGGTCGCAATTTTGGGACGCCACCCTGAAACAGCCCTCCCACTGGCTGGACCGATGCAGAAGACACTCCACTGCTGGACACACCTCCGCCACTTCCTTTCGGCTCTGAAAAACCACAAAAGAATTCAGTGATGCACCACACCGAAAGCTAACAAAAGTTTGCAAACCTATCAAATTCATGCTATTCTCAGGTGTTTTCCACTTACTCTCAATCATAGGTGCACTCCTGTCATTGACAATGCCAGCATTCTTCAGCTTGGTCCCTTTGCAGATATCAGAGAGCAACGCCCCTCTACCCTTCGCCTCATCTCGGCTCAGCTTGGGAGGGGTTGTGTTTGCCTGTGGAAAAAACAGAGTGTTTCTTTTTGTTCAGGTCAATTTTTCACAGAGGCGGGTTAAGTTTGCATTGAGCATGCTGTGAATATTTGTGAATATTTTTGTAGTTCCCAATAAAGTTACAAGCCAACTAGAGAGTACTTACCTGGCTAAGGGTGGGGGGTGGAGGGGGAGGGGGAGGAATGGGCATCTTGGATCTCTGTCCGGTGTTTACAGCTGAGAGCATGTGACAATTAAAACTTCATGAAGACAGTTACCTATAAAAACAGAAAATAAGTATCAATCAAAACGAACATAACTATGTATAATGTGTCTAGATAGTGTTAACTCAGAAGAACAAGGCCATTTTTCCCATGAAAAAAGCAGTAAGAACAGTGGTATACTTAAATATTATTACATATTATTTGAATACATTTTAAGACGTCATTTATTGCTGTGACGCAAAGCTGAATTTTCAGCATCATTATTCCAGTCTTCAGTGTCACACGATCATTCAGAAATCATTCTAATATGCTGATCTGCTGCTCAAGAAACATTTCTGATTATTATCATCAGTTTTGAAAACAGATGAGCTGCTTCATATTTTTGTGAAAACTGTGATAATTTTCTTTTTCTGATTCATAGAAAGGTCAAAAGGACAGCATTTATTTGAAACAGCAATCTTTTGTAACATTATAAATGTCTTAACTGTCACTTTTGACCAATTTAATGCATCTTTGCTGAATAAAAGTATTAATTTCAACAGAAAACCTTATTGAACTCTGGTATATTTACAGAATACATATCACATTTCCTAAGTTTGACATTCAGAAGTCAGTGATTTGTAAGCATGTCATGATTCATAACTGCTGGAAAGTGGTGCACATATATAATATTATCCAAGTTCCAAATAGACAACCAGATGTTTATCATTATAACCAGGCAGATACTGATCCATATTCTTCAGCATTTAATCATAAACCTCTTATTTAATAAGTAAACAAGTTGACAACCACACACTAGAATTCAGACAACATCTGACGGCTCATGACTTTATCTTAACGGAGTCACATCAGTATTTCTTTCGATATCATTTTCTAATTCTAGAAAAACAGAATGGAAACCATATTAACTACACTTGTTATTACTGTAAAATATATAAATGTCTATGGGATGTCCGTATATCTGATGCCCATGATAGCTAGAAGAAAGTTAGCAGTTTATTGCACTATAAATTAGTGTAGAAACTATGGTAATTCAGATGAAACTAGATTATATAGTATGTAAACACGGCCTGCAGGCTACGGCCATTTAACCCGTATACTCTTTTCAGCTCATTTCGTTGACTACAAAATCAGTAAATATCGCTGATCAAATGACATTGAAATGCATGTCTCGTGTTTTATTTGCATATTTATTTGATTGTGAATTAGCTCGACTTTAGCCTTAGCTTAGCCTGGCCTCGCGCTCGGCAGGTGCGTCCATCACGTTAAGACGTTTCCTGCCGCACTGACCGACGGTGCGTGAAGAAAATGTTCCGTCGGTCGAATCTAACATAACGTGTTTATGTAATGAAATAAAACAATGTTTGTGCCTACTTTTTCCCCACAATGTCCGATGTTTCCGCAGACCGGGTTCCCCTCATACATGATCTCGCGCGTCAATCGCCTTGATTTGCTCCCCCGTTAACACCGGAAATCACGTCACTGTACGTCTTTGGAGTGAAAATGTTTATTATTGATTTTAAAAACAGCTAGCATTATTAAATAATCGCACGCAAAGCAGCGAAAATCTGAGCCTTTGGGATTATTCAGTTTATGGTTTCTATTATAACCATGTTGTTTCTGCTAGAATTGTATTATTTTTATTATGTTATTCTCCGCTAAAATTTATGGTAAATTTATATTCAAGATATCCTTTTTTATATAATTTTATATATATATTTTTATATTATATAAGATTATATTGAACTTAAATGTAGTCTATATTATCATCTTCTCAACATCATGTCACTGATTTTTACATACAAAATGCGTGCATGATTACTAGCTGTTAAATTCAGTTGCAGTTTTGCTTCGCCTATTAAAATATTCCCAAAATAATCCCAATAAAACTAATTCTCAAATGCAGATTCTCGTGCATATTTCATTCAAGCAATGCTATTTTATGATGCTGAGGAAGAAAACACCGCAAACCCCGGGAGTGTCCTAAATACCAGCAATGCCAAATGCTGACACGTGGTGGTGCTGTAAGATGCCATAAGATGTACTATATTGATTTATATGACTTATTACAGTCATACAGTATGTGAATTAACTGCACAGCACCGCATTCTTTGTGGTATTACATAGGCCTATGTACTGTCAAAACAAGAAAATTCTGTTTAACTTACTATGTCGTAAATGCTTTCTTAGCATTTAGGCTTGATTATGAAAAACAACTCTCACAACATCAAACTTTCTTTGAATAAAAGTTTAAATGATGTGTGATAAAGGGGGTCATCAAGTAAAATAGGCCTTAGGTTGGAGTGTCAGTAGATTATTTGGTAATATACTTTTTGAACTGACTTTTATATTTTATAACTGCTTTATTGAAACTGTAAACACAAGCCTGGATAAGTATGTCATTTATATTGTATGAAGATGGTATCCATAAAAGTCTCTCAGCATTTTAACCTCACTAACATTTATGTTTGGCCTCTGGCTAAATGTGCTTAACAAATGATCGGTCAAGGAGTCATTTAAATTATAACAAGAAGTTTTTATATACATAGTACTATAGCTAATTTATGATTGTAGGTGCTTCACCTTGAATAAAAGTCAAAGAGCTGAGATAGTTAATATAATTCAGTTTATTTATTTGAAAACAAACCAAAAACACTGTCAAACTAAAATGTTCAGTAAAAATGCATATTCACTTTGACTTCCTGTTGACATTCCGTGCATGTTTTGTTTTTTTCTTGCAGGTGGGCATGTTGAAATGATTTACTCTATGATGACAGACAGCATCACCAGGAGTGCAATTATCACTGAATATGCAGAAGAATCACAAATCTCTCCATGACATGAAAGATCCCACATAACTAACCAAATTATCTTGTTTCTCAGATTAGAGCTGACAATCAATTGGACAACTGCAACATATTTGCTTAAATGTTAAAGGAATTGTTCACCCAAAAATGAATATTTGCTGACAATTTACACACCCTCAGGTCATGCAAAATGTAGATGAGTTTGTTTCTTCATCAGAACAGGTTTGGAGAAATTTAACATTACTTACATTACATTACATTACATTACATTAACATTACATCACTTGCTCACCAATGGATCCTCTGCAGTGAATGGGTGCCGTCAGAATGAGAGTCCAAACAGCTGATAAAAACATCACAAGTATCCACAAGTAATCAACATGACTCCAGTCCATCACGTCACATCCTGTAAAGCAAAAGCTGCATGTATGTAAGAAACAAAACCATTTCTGAGGCATTTTTAACTTTAAACCATTGCTTCTGGCCAAAATATGAATCCATAATCCATAATAATGCTTCCTCTAGTGACTATCCTTTCACATCAAAATCCACCAAAACATTTGTTTAGAACAGCTTTGGACTGTTTTTGCTTGTAAACAGTGCTTGATCTGTGTATATTTCTCTCCTGAGACAATTTTTTTCACTGGAGAAAGCAATATTTTGGATTATGGACTAATTTAGCTGGAAGTAATGGACTGAATTTTATGTCTTGATGGATTTGTTTCTCACAAACATGCAGCTTTTCACTTCACAAGACATGAATTGATGGACTGGAGTGGTGTGGATTACTTGTGGATTATTGTGATGTTTTTATCAGCTGTTTGGACTCTCATTCTGACGGCACCCATTCACTGCTGAGGATCCATTGGTGAGCAAGTGATGTAATGCTAACTTTCTCCAAATCTGTTCTGATGAAGAAACAAACTCATCTACATCTTGGATGGCCTGAGGGTGAGTACATTTACAGCAAATTTTCATTTTTGTGTAAACTATTCCTTCAACATGATTGATACTAACACTGCTGCTGTAAAAGATTTGAGCATAACAGGGGCGACCGTACCAGAATAGTCTTCATGAATGTAACTACTATTACTTTTGGCACATACATGTTCCTTATATGCCAACAGATGGCAGGCAGATTTGTAATCATGAAGCTAAATTCTCCACTTTAGTTACAGTTAATGAATGATGCTTTACAATTACTGCAATTTCATCAATCAGAAATCACTTCACACACCTTTCAAATGCATGTGTAAGATCCCTTGCATCATAATCAGTCATATGACCACAAAATTCAGCATGTCATTCAAAACAAGATTAGCACATTTATATCTATGTACAATGATGTAAAACAATATTGTTTTTGTATAAAAAATATTTAAAGTTTAAGGGATGTTATATAAAGAGGGCATAAGAGAGTGAATAGTCTGGAGTAAACAAGTAAAGGATAATGTAGTCGACCAGTCATAATCGTACAATATTTGACCAATCAGAATAAAGTGTTCCAGAGAGCTGTGTAATAATAATAATGGGGTTGTTTCATATTGAAAGTCTAGCTGGAAACTATTTAGGGGCGACTTAAAATTGCAAGGTGGGAAAAGCAATCACTATAATGCTAATCATTCCTTTGTAAAACAGTACACTGTGTTCAGTCTTAATGAACAGCAGTATACCATCATTTTAGAGCATAATCAAAATAACAAAGCTGATTACTGTGCAAAATAAAAAAAAATATATATATAAAAAAATCTCATTCAGGATAATGACATCATGCATCATGAAATGTTCCCTATTACAGTAATAACACTGAAAGAAAAACAAATGGTAATTTTATAGACTCACTGTATATTAGATTTCTCTAAAATATACTACAAAAGTGGCCATACATTGCACTTATTTAATTTAGCAACAGTGACGTGTGTAAATGTATGGATCCTACAATTAATTTTGGATTTACAATGTTGCATGATAGCAGTGTCATTAAAAAAATGCAGCTAATTTACTGAAAATAAACTGACTTATAGCCAACTGTATTTGGACACTCGTATGTGCTTATTGAGAATTTACTTTCAAAACCATTGGCATTAATATTTTATTGGTTTATTAGGAATTTGTGTCCAAATACTATAGCTGTGTATATTATAGCTGTGAATAATGTGAATAAAGATCTATCATCCATCAGTGCCTGCTAAAATGTCTTAACATGAAATCATATGCCACAAACTTTCTCTTTCCAACTGAATATCAGTTTGTCTCTTAAACACAATCCTGCCCTTGACCTGTTAGAAGAGGTTTGTAGTGGCAGAAAAAAGGCAGGACAACATATCAATTTCAACAAATGTCTTCTTATAATAGTGAGATTATGAAAATACAAACAAGTTTCTGTTTTTAGATGAAGGTTTTGTTGTTGCTTTTGTTTATTTTCTACTCAGTAGCAATGCCTCAGAGCCACAAATACACAGAACGCAAAGGAAAACGAACCCTCGTGTGGCTGAGCCGCTAGCTGTGCTACATTCCTAGGATGGAGTTGTCTGGACATCTTTGGACAAACAATATAAAGTACAAAATGTACATGTTATGATCACATGCTTATCGCGTCACCACACTTTAGGCTTTGTCACTCTGTTAGTAGCACAAGATAACAAGATGAGTTAGGCAGTGCTTAGAGTTCACGTCACAAACAGACCGGTGGTGAACTAAAGCAAGTCGTGTTCAGGCCCTGCTCTGCGTTTTTTTTTTTTTTTTTGCAGGGAACAAACTGATTTGTAGTCTCCATCTTCATCATCCACTTCATTTGACCTGAAGACTGAGAAGGACATCTTTGTTGTGATTTTTTTTATTCAGGAATAAATAAACAATCGCAAAAATGAGATAATGTTGAGTTAATCCACAACTAGAGAGTCTGAACTGGACGTCAGGGAAGCGTGTGCAAGCTAACCTGCTGGCAGTGTTGTTAAAGAGGATTTGGGTACACCTGTCGAGGGTCATAGGTCATTTCTGGCATGTATTGCTCGTGTAGCTCAGCATCCAGCGGGAGGCCATCCATGGGTAAATCAGAGTAGCCATATGGAGGGTAAACTGCATCCAGATCTTAGAGAGAAAGAGAGAGAGAAATTAAAGTTACAGTGATTACAGTGATTAAATTATTTAATAATAATGGTTTGTTGCATTGTTAATAAAAAAAAATAGTTACTTATTGTTAGTAAATGCATGAACTAACTGATGGGACCTTATTGTAAAGTGTCACCAATACATACAGTACATACATATATACATACATACATACATACATACATACATATACATATGTGTGTATATATATATATATATATATAATACAGTACATACATATATATATAATACAGTACATACATATATATATATATATATATATATATATATATATAGACAGAGAGAGAGAAATGTATACAAAGATTTATAATGAAATATTACATTATATACAGTATATATATAATATATAGTATATATATATTAATATTTTGTATAAATTATCTATGAATATTATAATAAATGCATTTCCTATTATAATTATTATATATTAAAATTTATGCAATATATTGATTAAATATTACATTAAATTAAACATTACATTATATTTCAGTGTAATTTTATTGTGTAATTTATTGTAATATTCATATATAATTATATATAAAATATATCATTATAAATTATTTATGAATATTATAATAAATTACGGATTATATATAATTATACATTTTATACATAATTATATATTTTCTATTATTTATTATATATGAATATATGAATATTACAGTAAATTACATTATACAATTACACTGAAATATTATTTATAATGTAATATTTAATTAATATTTTGTATAAATTATAATATATAATTATTATAATAATAAATGCATTAACTAACTAATGGGACCTTATTGTAAAGTATCGCCATATAATGTAAACAAAGATTTATAATGAAATATTGCATGATATACTGTATATATATGGAAAAAAAAAAAATATATATATATATATATATGTGTGTGTGTGTGTGTGTGTGTGTTTGTATATATATATATATATATATATATATGTATATATAATTTGTATAAATTATTCAAAATATTATTATAATATTATTACAGATAATATATATGATTATAATAAATTACACAATAAAATTGTACTTATAAATTATGTTATTTTATATATTTGTTAAATAGCTTTGGTCAAAACATAGCCTGATTAAATGTGGACATTTTTCAGTGTGTTGTTTATTATTTACAATATATTTTAATTAACGTTAAATTGACAGTCCTATTATTACAATTATTACAAGGTCATTTAATATTACTATTATTAATACATTTAATTATTCATTGAACATCATATTTGCTGCCTTTTTATAAAAGCACTAAGGTGCTCAAGGTCATGCGTGTTCAGTAATGAGATGTACGGTAGTTAAGCAGAGTGCCTGAAACTCCTCTAACCATGGTAAAACCACTGTACACAGTATGCACAGCATCACTGCCTTAATTAATCACTTCGTTGATGGATACAACTTTGAGCAGGGGAAAAAAAGAATAAAAACATGCAAAATACTTCCAGCAATTTCACACAATGGAGGACCCTTGACATTGATCGAGGGCTGGTTAATAAAATGTAAGTGACCGAGGGGGATTTCAGATGAACAAATTCAATGAATCCAATTATCACACTTGTTGATACACCAACATTCAGACAGAAACACACACACCCCTGAGGCCAGAGAAGAAACTGCTGAAGAATCAGGTAGACAAACATGCTCATCCTCAAGCTTCTCGTGTCATATTTGTAATAGTACATGGAAAATTATGTTTGTTTTGTACAAGACAAAATATTTTAGCTGCATTATATTCAGTCGATTTTTAGTAACCTGCAGGGAACAATTGTGAAGTGAAAAATATCAAGTCAGACTTATGATAATGTGCTGTTGCTGTTTTTTATGTACTATAATTTATTATTTAATCATTCCATGAAACAGCCTGTTCATTATTCATCATAAAACAATAATTAATTGAACGGAATCATTTTTACATTCTCATTCTGAATTAGTTTATAGTCTATTGCTATCATGATATGTAATTTCAAAACTGAGTTTTCCATACAGATGTATTTATTTTAGACTTTTATTGTGAGTGCATTTTTTTTTTCCAAAGTGTTTTTTGCTTATTTTTACAAACTGTGGGGTGTTCTTCAGATATTTTATGGCTGAACAGTGTCAGTGTGTAAAACAGGATCAAACAGGGTGATCTGGTTTCAGTGGGTTGTTTTTTATTTCCAATTTCGACGAACAGGTGAACAGCACATCGCATACTTAATGTCGCCTCTCAGAGGAACACAGCATTCTGTCAGTTCGTGGGACGGACTGACAACAACACAATCAAACTGCTCTTGCGCTTGATAAATGCGAATTCAATGACTGTCTCTCTTTATCTTTTCGTCTTTGACCCCTCTCTCACACGCATAAGCACGCCATAACTCATTTGTCATGTGGCATTTTATTTTAATGCTCTTCGCTCTAATGCAGAGAGATGTGCCGGATAAATAGACAATTTGTGGCGGTGTTGCGTACTAAAGCAGAAGGATAGTGAGTGAATGTGCTGTGCTCTCAACTCACCATCTGGTATATATCCAGGGTCGAGTGGCATGGCGGCGTGTGCCTGAAAGAATATGAATGCAGACACACTCATTAAAAGTTTCTTTCATAAAGAACAAAAATATGATAGATACCATTCATATATCAGGAAATAACAAAGTATATGTATATAAAATATATGTATAATATATATATGAGCAGCAAATCAGCATATTAGAAAGATTTCTGAAGGATCATGTGACACTGAAGACTGGAGTAATGATGATGAAAATTCAGCTTTACATCACAGGAATAAATTACATTTTAAAATATATTCAAATAGAAAACATTTATTTTAAATGGTAATAATATTTCACAATATTACTGATTTTACTGTATTTTTTATCAAATAAATGCAGCCTTGATGAGCAAAGGTCTTGCATTGTCCTGTGTTTGCTTTAGTGGCTTTCTTAAAAGCAAATTGGTTTACAGTAGGTCAACTCTTTACTCTTTAATTTACTCTTGTTGTTTCAAACCTGTATGACTTTCTTTCTTCTTTTGAACACCAGAGGAGAAATGTAATAGAAAGTCAATGAGAATTGGGCCTATCAATTCTGGTGGTTTATTTGACTCATGCACTATATTCCAAGCCTTCTGACGCTTTCTGTGAGAATCAGACTGAAATTTAAGTTATTGACAGAAAGTGTTGCCTGACTGCTGTGGTCACCATTCACTTTCATTTAGACATAACTCATTTACATATACTGTACGCCTCCTATCTACATTTTGGACACAAGTCACACACAAGAACATTTAAATGTCACTGCATTAGAAAAATATCAAACCAAGTTGCATCTGCAAACATGACACTTTTCTGACAACATAACTTTTCAGAGCCATTTTTCCTGATCTACACACCAAAAATGGCTAAAAATATACAAGTATCAACCATATAACCGATTGTTGTGTAAGAAACCTAATTGACACCGAAACACTGAATTATTGAAAACAAATGCAAACACTGTTTCACATCAGGCTTGAACTACCAATTGGGTTTGCATTAACTTTCAATAATTGAAAGGTCTGTCGTCAGTTATACCGTATCAATATAATTATTTCATTATGATTGCTAAAAATTTACACTGCATACATAATTCGAAATGATCTCATTAATAATAATGTGCACTAATCTGAGAGTGTGCTAGAGTGCTGTGTGACTCTTGGATAAATATATTCACCATTTCCCAGGCTGCAGGGTCATGTTTGAAGAGGGAATGAGTGAGCTCCACTGATACACGCTTCCTGTAGTCTGAACTCTTGTCCTCAGAGATGCGGAAGAGAACGGCCGCAGCATAGGTGGCTGAGAAGAGAGAATGATTACAAGCAGATTTTTCGATATATGATATGATACATGATAATTATTTACATATGGATTATTATTATTTTTATTATGTAATTTATATAATGCACTAATTATATTTACTGAATAAATGTGGAAAGAAAATAAATAAATAAATGAATTAATAAATAATACTATATGACAATTTAAAAAGTCAAAAATGACAGTAAAGACTTTTATATTGTTACAAAAGATTTCTATTTTATATAAATGCTGTTCTTTAGAACTTTCTTTTCATCAAAGAATTCTGAAAAAAATTACATTTCATAATGACACACACACACATTGCCTGTCCTTAAATGTCACACCAAATCAAGTGATGTGTTGTGTCACACGTCAGTCAGATGGCCTTCTTATATATAAAAAGACTCTTCTCACCCAGATTAGGCTGTACTATTACCCAAATGTATTCCTGAAAGTGAAAATTTCAATTTGCAAGACTAAAAGCCATTTTACACGTTACGTGAGAAAGTGAGTCTCGAGCTGAAAATTCACTTGCAAACTTGTGGTCTCTTGTGTGTTTGGCTTCTTTTCTACACTGAAGTGTGGCACCAAAGTCAACGTAACGACATACTGCATCTCTGACAGTATTTGTCTACCACAGACTGTCATTGTCAGTGTCGGCGGTTTATGCAAGCTGCTGGTGTGATACTGTAAACAGAAGAACTCAGAGATGCCAGAATTCTGTATCAGCTTACAGTACTTCCACTGGGAGTGTGATGCAAATTCAGAGGGAAGGTTTGCACAGTTTCAAATAGTTGTACAAACTATGATCTGTCCAGTGGTATATGGCTCTTTTCTGTGTTTTATCAACTTGGAGTGACACTTACATAATTAGTCATGAGGTATGGCAAGCTGTTTTAACATTTAATCCTTAAAACATACTAGTATCTATTTTAATGCTACTAGTACTTATTTTTTCTTAGCTACTAGTATCTATTCCATTAAGTACTTGTACTTCTTCAATTGCTACTAGTACGTATTCTTTAGCCACTAGTGTTTAATCTTTAGATACAGTGTGAAAAATTGTTTGCCCCCTTCCTGATTTTAGTTTTTTGCATGTTTGTCACACTTTAATGTTTCAGATAATCAAACAAATTTAAATATTAATCAAATATAACACAAGTAAACACAACATGCAGTTTTTAAATGAAGGTTTTTTTATGAAGGGAAAACAAAATCCAAACCCACATGGCCCTGTGTAAAAAAGTGAAAAAGAGTTCCAAGACGAAAACCGCTGCTGAGCAAAGAGAACATAAAGGCTTGTCTCAGTTTTGCCAGAAAACATCTTGATGATCCCCAAGACTTTTGGGAAAATACTCTGTGGACTGACAAGACAAAAGTTTAACTTTTTGGAAGGTGTGTGTCCCATTACATCTGGCGTAAAAGTAGCACAGCATTTCAGAAAAAGAACATCATACCAACAGTAAAATATGGTGGTGGTAGTGTGATGGTCTGGGGCTGTTTTGCTGCTTCAGGACCTGGAAGACTTGCTGTGATAAATGGAACCATGAATTCTGCTGTCTACCAAAAAATCCTGAACAATGTCCGGCCATCTGTTCGTGACCTCAAGCTGAAGCGAACTTGGGTTCTGCAGCAGGACAATGATCCAAAACACACCAGCAAGTCCACCTCTGAATAGCTGAAGAAATGAATATTCCTTGAATCCTATTGAGATGCTGTGACATGACCTTAAAAAGGTGGCTCATGCTCGAAAACCCTCCAATGTGGCTGAATTACAACAATTCTGCAAAGAAGAGTGGGCCAAAATTCCTCCACAGCGCTGTAACAGACTCATTGCAAGTTATCGCAAATGCTTGATGGCAGTTGTTGCTGCTAAGTGTGGCCCAACCAGTTATTAGGTTTAGGGGGCAAACACTTTTTGACACAGGGCCATGTGGGTTTGGATTTTGTTTTTCCCTTTATAAAGAAAACCTTCATTTAAAAACTGCATGTTGTGTTTACTTGTGTTATCTTTGATTAATATTTAAATTTGTTTGATGATCTGAAACATTAAAGTGTGACAAACATGCAAAAAAAAAAAAAAAAAATCACATATATATATATGTGTGTGTGTGTGTGTGTGCGCGTGCGTGTGTGTGCGTGCGTGTACAGTATATGTATGCATATGTATGTATGTAGCCTATGTGTGTGTGTGTGTGTGTGTGTGTGTGTATAATCATATGTATGTATATGTTTGTGTGTGTGTGTGTGTCTGTTTGTTCTGTTTATTGAATGCAGTTTCAATTATTCATTTAATTATTTACAAGTGAAAGAATATGACATCTGAATGTATTTTGCTTGAAAATGCACTACTTTGATAAAAATGCATTTTTCTCAGTTTTTTGTCCAAAATGTTGTATTTTTGATGAAACCTATCTGCATTCAAATGGTGATAAAACATGAACACATGAAGATAGAATAAAATAGTTTTTTTTGTTTAAAAGCAGAGGCTTGGTTCTTTATTTTGATATATAATATCTTCTTATATTCATAGCAGAAAATATTCTGAGGGCCGTCAAATTTAGGTGAAAATCATCAAAAATGCTGGAGGTGGCTGGCAACTTTTTTAAAAAACGCTGGCGGGGAAAGAGTTAATAATAAGTACTACTAACAGTATCTACTAATAAGGACTACTATCTATTTAATAGGTGCTATTATTTAATGAATAAGTTCTAGTATCTAAAAATATATACTGTATAATGAATGAATAATGAATAAGTACTAGTATCTAATAATAACTACTATATTTAAGAGGTAGTAGTATCTTAAAAATAGTACATAACGAATAAGTACTAGTAAGTAATAGAATATATACTAGCAGCTAAAACATTAAGTACTAGCAACATGAAAATAGGTAGTAGTACATTTTATATATTAAATGTTAAATAAGCTTGCCATATTGAGGTGTGGCATTAAAATTTGTCTTGATGGGTGTTACTCACCAATCCCCTCATTGGGAGAGTGCAGGAGCTCCATTAGAGGTGCAGAGGCTCCTTCTGCGTCGATCATCTCAGCAGACTGCTTATCCAGAGCCAGTTCACACAAAACACCAGCGGACACACGCTTTATGTTCTCCACGTAGGAGTACAGAAGCTAACAGGAAAGAAGTCAAAGAATGAGAGGGGTTATACACACAAAAAACTCATCTCTGTTGTTTCACTACTGCTTTATCAACACCTACATCTCATTACAAGGTTGCACTTTTCTAAACAATCTTGCACTTCTTATGTAACTGTTTCCTATTTTTTAAGTTACTTTGGATGTAAGTTAAGCATGTACTAAAGTAATTACGTAACAATGCTCAGTGTTTTGAGAAGAGACTAAAATTACTGACAATACTAACAGTATTTTTCAGTATTGTGGAATTCAAAACTGTGATAAGTGATAAGCTATTTTTCCCTAAAAATAGCAACAAAATGCTACTACATCACTACTTTTAATGTCACATTTTATTGTGCACAAATACTTACCAATACTATGGAAAAATTGTTTTAGTGAATTGGTTCATTCCGCAGATTCACATATATGAATCAAATCAGAACAATGAGTCCCTCCACATAATCAGTCTCGTTAAAGGTAAAACAATTAATAATCTTTTTCATTAATTGAAATAAAGCTGAAATAAAACAAAATATAATTTATTAGAATAAAATATAAATATTACATAAATATATATATATATATATATATATATATATATATATATATATAAGCTATATATATTATATATAAGCTAAATACATATATGTAATATATATATTTTTAATTAAATAATAAATAAAAATGACAAAATTACTAATACAAACTAAAATGAAAATTAAAAATGAAAACAAAGTCAACTGAAATAAATAAATACAATAACAAACTATAAAGCATACTATAATAATAAAGTGTACTATAGTATATAGTGTATATATAGTATACTATGATAAATATTGTCGAAAATAAATGAAAAGTAAATAGTAAATAAATAAAAAATAAATGTAATAATCAAAATAAATTCGCTATAACACTGCACTTAAGTCTTTTTGTGACATTATAGTTTAATCCTTTTTAGTGAAATATTTTAGTAAATACATTCATACCTTCAGTTTATGTTTCATTGTATATAAATGATATACACTTGGCTTTATTAATTAGAATGTATCTCTTCAAATTTAATACTATGACCCCACTCAAATTGTTTGTTGTTGTGCCAGAAAAATGTGTCTCTAAATATAAAAGATTTTATCTGATAGTTATGTATTTAGAAAATATATCACACCCTTAAGGTATTTTATTTTTTATTCATTTATTTATTTACTTATTTTTTACTTGCTTGTAGCATAGTTACATAACTACTTTTTCAAAAGAGTAGCTTGACTGTACTTTAAAAGAAAGGTTTAAATGTAGCTTCGCTGACACTGGTAGTGTAATATATAAACACAGACAAACACACACATACAAACAGCCAGACGCCCCGCAGTCATCGCCCGCAACACCCACACATCACAACACACACAGATGAACCGCTTTCACTGCCAGGAATGCCATAAGTTGGTTCAGTACTTGCACAAACAGAGGAATGGTCTGCATGCTGGCGATCTCCCCTCGGTTGATGGGATCTCTGGCCAGTATATGCAAAGCGCCCGTACAGCCTTCCACGATCTCCTCCATTCGCACGCCATCCTGTAAAAAAAAAAAAAGAGTGAAAGTGTGAAGAAAACATTAACTCTAATACTAAAAGGACCTGGTCTATGCCAAATACTGGGACCTTGATGCTAATTGGATTGTATTTTGACCTCCCTTTGAGGGCTTCGGCCTATATGTGTGGGTAAATAAAGAGGATATATGAAAAATCCATGCACTGGTATAAAAAGCTCCAAACGCACCTGATAGGTCTGCTGGGCCCCTGAGCCATGTCTTTGGGTTTCCTGATGAGCTTTCAATAGCAGGTTGACCAGTCGAGGGATTGTCCCAGATTCTCTCAGAGGCGCCTGATTGGCTGGACACAGGGCCAAGTTACGAATCAAACCCACTGTGGCCTACAGTGAGAAAAATGCATATAATTAACTACTGTTTAGAACATTTTCATCTATTTGTTTGTATTTTCTTATTGCTTTCTTATACTCACAAATGTATTAATGCAATGGTTTCCAAAGTAAATAAAAATTGCTCTAAATAAAAAATTGCTCTCTTTCATTTGAATATCATTTAAATAAACAAACAAACAAACAAACAAACAAACAGCTCAGATATTGTGGATTTGGATATATTTTATGTGAAATTTGATGAGTTTAAATTGAAATACATATAATTTAAATATCACCTTAAGCTGATGCTTTTTCTTAAAATGCTTAACACAGAGAAAATAAATATACAAACAAACAAGCAAACAATAAATTAGAAAACAGCTCAGATAATATGGTTTTGAATTTGATGTGAAATTTGATGAGTTCATACTGAAATACGCTATTTTGATTGCAAAATTAATAAAAAAATTGCTCTAAAAAAAAGTAATAAAAAAATTGCTCTAAATAAAAGTTTGATCTGTTCAAATTGAATATCATTTTAAAACAAACAAACAAACAAATAAATAAATGGGATAGATTAGCTCAGATAATTTGGTTCTGGAAGAATTTGAAATTTGATAAGTTTATATTGAAATATATAGTGAAAATCATATAAACCACCGCTGATGATTTTTCTAAAAATGCTTAAAACAGAGTGAGTGCGTAAGTAAGCAAGCAAATAAATAAATACATTGAAATAGCTCAGATAATTTGGAAGAATTTAATGAGAAATTTCTATTGAGTTTATATTGAGATGCATGCTTTTGATTGTCTTTGTATTTTGGCAAAGCTGAGCACAGTTTTTGAGAAAAATCTGAGAAGCTAGATATCCATTCACTTGCTGTCCTATGAATATTATTGCGGCCTAATTTGAAAAAGATCTCCTTTGTGATTTTTCTTTGTGATAGGTTTAGCTAAATTCTCTTAAACAATGAACCATGCCCCACTTTTGTAGTGCCGTACCTTTTCAAAAAGACCTAATCTGAACCTAAACTCAATTGTTGTGAATTCATCATTGTGCAGCTCCATTGTAAGTCCATTCTTCAAAGCTTTCATCATCTTTATCAAGTGACTCACTCTTGTGAATCCCAAAGTGCTGACTGTCGACTCAAACCCAGGCACCGACATCAACATGATGTTACTTGCAGCAATAATGCTCTTTTAATTAAAAAATTTGAGCTGAATACAAAGTTTAGGTTGAGATGCTTGAT
Source organism: Spinibarbus caldwelli (assembly GCA_039654775.1). Taxonomy (NCBI): domain Eukaryota; kingdom Metazoa; phylum Chordata; class Actinopteri; order Cypriniformes; family Cyprinidae; genus Spinibarbus; species Spinibarbus caldwelli. The sequence continues at coordinate 5,097,819 of CM077245.1, forward strand.
GTGAGGCTGAACGCAGCCTCAAACGTTTATGGATGCATCAATGCATATGCGAGTCTTTGTTGGTGAAATCACCTGTATATCACTCCACGATATAGTTCAGAGAAATGTCATGCATTTATGTGAAGTGTTTGTCATTTTACTTCTGCCTAACCATCTGTGCACCAAGAGCGCTGTGTAAACGCTTAATTTCATACGGCCTCCTTCATAACGCATCATTAGTCAACAATGTTCCTCTGCTGATTAGAGAATGCCGGCTGATAGAGCAGATTTCCGCAGGGTGGGACGACAAGCCATGTCAAGCGCCGAAACGCCTCCAAATAACCATGATGCAATGCATTCCACACATTGGTCTCTCATGTGTGTTGCATTAGTGATCTGTTCTCTCCACCCCGCCTGGGTGCAACTAAAGCCATCAGCCAAACTGGGACCGTCCAACTGCAGTACAGCATGGATTCCATTTGTAAAACTGTTGAAATGTTTTCTGGTCTTTACATTATAAAATAAATAGTTCTGGTTCTAAATGAACCAAACCAGTTATAAAATGCATAACACTGGGCCATACTACTACAGTACTTAGGCTACAACTACATTACTGGGAATAATATTCATAAATTTGGTTTTAAAAGAATTTTAAGAGAAAGTTCATGTTGAGATACTTTTAATTGCAGTCTTTGGTATTATGGCAAATCTGAACACAGTTTGAGATATTGTTGAGAAAAAATATGAGAAGCAATGTATAAAAAGTGCAAAAATGCATATAATTAACTACTGTTCATAACATTTTTGTGAACCTATTTCTTAATGTATTTTATGTATTGTTATTGCTTCCTTATGCTCAAAAATGGATTAATGCAATGTTTTCCAAAGTAAAAAAAAAAACAACAACAAATAAAAAAGTTTGCTCTGCTTCATTTGAATATCATTTACAATAAAATAAAATAAAATAAAATAAAATAAAATAAAATAAAATAAAATAAAATAAATGGGATAGAATAGCTTAGATATTTTGGCTTTGGAAGAATTTGATGAGAAATTTATATTGAGATATGTGAGGCACTGTCAAGAAAAATATGAGAAGCAAGTTATAAAAAGAAAAAAAAAAACCTGTCCTATTGCTTTTTTTTTTTTAATCTCTGTTTCATTCAAATTTCATCTTTATCTGATGTTTTTCCTAAAATGCCTTAAGAGAAAATGAACATTCAAATAAAAATATAGCAAGCAATACAATTTATTTGAATAGAATAGCTCAGATAATTTGGTTTTATAAGAATTCAATGAGAAATGTTTGATTTCATTTTTACATATGTGACTTTTGACTTCAGTCTTTGATATCTTGGCAAATCTGAGCACAGTTCAAGATGTTGTAGAGGAAAAATAGCAAGCAAGGTGTAAAAAGCAAGTCAACATCGCTCCAAATCCCAAAACTGAAAATGAAAAAACTATATTAAAAAGATCTCCTTTGTGCTTTTTCTTTCTTAGTAAAATCTGTCTCCCGTGGTTTGATGCATTATTTAAAGGTGCACTCAGTATTTTTTCCACATATAAAATGTTTTACAGCTAAAAAAAAAGTTCAATAGTACTTTTGAAAAATGTGTCAAATTATGTACATGCATATGAGATGAATTTACATCAGTAGCCTAATAAAAGCAATTTGATTTTTAGACAGAGCTGTTGAGACCACATTCGCCGTTTAATGCTTCTCACTTCTAACATCATCTTGTTAATATACCTTTTATTGGACACTTTCATTTAAGCAATACATTAATGCCTGACTGGATTTCAACAACAGCAATGATAGTGAAAATGTAAAAACGTGGCGGTGTGATACTGTCAAAAATATATTGGTTAGCTCAACATACACAAACAAATCACTGAGTGCACCACAGCGGAGAGCAACACACAAAACATCTGAGTACATAATCAATGTAAACGCTTATATTCTCAAGAACTCCTATTCAGCCAGGTTGATTTTGTTAGGAATCACCGCATGCAGACTATGAGTGAAAATAAAAGCCTGGCATTCTCGTTCTTCTGGATCAATACACACGTGCCGAACAGATCACAGCACACACACACACACAGGTTTCTGCTCCAACGGTCTGATACGATTAAGCGGGAGATCATGCGTGCCGGGAGCCCGTGCCCAGAGAGAGACAATCAGAGTCCGGCCCACCACAAATCAGAGAGCCGAGGACAGCCAATTACATCCACCACGACCTTCCTGATTTCCCCAAGCTTCAAGGGCTTTGACTAGCATGGAGGCATCGGCAAGATAAAAAAAGTTACTGCATGTGATGGTTATTTTAGAAGTGCAAAGGAAAACTGACCATCTGCAATGTTTAATTTTTTATATACAAATGTTTTCTATACAAATATTAAGGGCAAATGTTTGGAATGTAATATACTACTGTTTAAATGTTTGAGGTTGATAAGATTTTTTATTGAAATTTATTGAAAGAAGTCTCTTCTGCTCACCAAGGCTGCATTTATTTGATCAAAACTCCAGTAAAAACAGAAATACTGTGAAATATTATTACAAATTAAAATAACTGTTTTGTATTTGAATATATTTGCAAATGTAATTTTTTCCTGTCATGCAAAGCTGAATTTCCAGCATCATTACTCCAGTCTTCAGTGTCACATGATCCTTCAGAAATCATTCTAATATACTGATTTGCTGCTCAAGAAACATTTCTTATTATTACCCATGTTGAAAACAGTTTCAACAGTTTTTTCTGCTTCATATTTTTGTGAAAACTGTGATTGTTTTCAGGATTCTACAGGAAGTTCAAAAAACATTTTATTCAAACTAAAAAATCTTATGTAACATTATAAATGTCTTTACTGTAACTTTTTATGACTTTAATTTAATGCATCCTTGTTTAATAATAATAATAATAAAAAAAAACTAACTACTAACTATTAACTAACTGACATGAAGCTCAAAACTGGTCATTTCTGGACTTCTTGCAACACCAAACCAGGGTTATCATCACTAATTAAACATTTCTTTTAAATGGAATAAAGCTGAAATAAAAAAAATAATATTTTTCTTTTTCTAATTTTCATTTTGTCTGATGAATCATTAAAATTACTAACTAGAAATTATATAAATAATAATTAAAACTGAACAAAAACTGAAATAAAAAATTAACCTTAAATAGTAATATTTAAAAAAAAAAAAAAATAATAATAATAATAATAATAATAATAATAATAATAATAATAAAAATGAAAAAAGCACAAGACGACCAAAAATGTAACTAAAATTAAAATGAAAACTGAATGTACAAAAATAAAAGCTACTCTAAAATATTAAAATACTGAATAAAATTGCACCAAACATATATATGACCCTGGACCACAAAACCAGTCTTAAGTAGCATGGGTATATTTGTAGCAATAGTCAAAAATACACTGCATGGGTCTAAATTATTGATTTTACTTTTATGCAAAAAATCATTAGGATATTAAGTAAAGATCATGTTCCATTAAGATATTTTGTAAATTTCTTACAGTAAATATATCAAAACTTAATTTTTGATTAGTAATATGCATTGCTAAAAACTTCATTTGGACAACTTTAAAGGCGATTTTCTCAATATTTCGATTTTTTTGCACCCTCAGATTCCAGACAAAACCATACATCAATGGAAAGCTTATTTATTCAGCTTTCAGATTATGTATAAATCTCAATTTCGAAAAATTGACCCTTATGACTGGTTTTGTGGTCCAAGGTCACACACACACACACACACACACACACACACACACACAAACACACATACAAATACATATACATATACATACATATATATATATATATATATATATATATTAGGGGTGGAACGGTACACAGATTCGGTATGTACCTCGGTTCGGGGGTCACGCTTCGATACGATTTCGGTACAACACGAAAACAAAAAAACAAATCTACTATGCTTGGTTTCTTTTCATTTATTTTGAACAGACAGTAGTACAAATTACAATTTTTTCCACCTAGATATGAAAATACTAAATATTATATTACATTATAATGTTATATATATAAAATCTACAGTACATATATACATACAAGCAGGGGCGGCGCCAGAGAATTTTGAACGCAGGTGCTGAAGGGGTGCTAGATCAATGAAAGGGGGAGCTGGGCAATTAATAGTAAATATGACCAGAACAGGTTGTTATTATTATTATTATTTTTTATATGAATAATAAAATCGCTATATAAGCGCATTTCAAATGTTAATGAGGAGTGTGGGAGTATTATCGCGCTTACTGTATGACATGGGGGTGCCCGCGCAATCTTTGTTATTGTTTTTTTTCCTGTGGAAAGAACTTAAAATAGCCTACTCCCGTCATTTTTGGATGTGCTTTCTGTCGTCTCATGCAGTCTCTGTGAATGGAGCACGTCACAACAATGAACCAGCTCACAGACATAAGAAATAAATCTGCAGAAAGCTTGAAAAACCAATTTAAAAAAAAAACAAAAAAAAAAAACAAATCTCTGATTATGTAGTCCGTATAGGTGCATTTCTCTATTAAAGGCACGTCCATTACTGTGGCGATGGTGAGTCAGCGCCGGTATTCGGCAACTTCATCTTTGCAGCCGACACCGACTGAGAAAGCACTAGTTTATTAATACATAATTAAAATGTCTTCTTTTTCCCCGATGCATTAACAATCATTACTTTAGCCGGTGCTTTGCGGCAAGCTCTATGCGTGCGCTTGAGCGCGGAATAGGCTATAATACGCCTAAATGCCTACATTAAAGGATGGTTTAGTATAGGTTATTATACTAATCAATTTAATATAAACGTGCGACTAGTTGACTAGAAAAATCTTTAGTCGGGGGCAGGCCTACTTGGCATAAGGAACCGATCCATTTTTAAAATAAAATGCTGACATTACATGCGACTGCAAATCACGTCACGTTGTATTGCATTGCAATAGTTATGCATGTGTAATGAGTCAAATGTTTTTATTTTATTTAATTTTTTATGGGGGTGCTATGGTTTTTCTTGGGGGTGCTGGAGCACCTGCTAGCCCCTCCCTAGCATCGCCCATGCATACAAGGAATAAATTCTTGAAATATATTTGATTTAGTTTACAGATAAACAAGTGAAAAAAAATCTGTGACGCAACATAGCCTATATAACACAGCCTATATTGATAAGCTCTTTTGCACTACACTCATTACATCTGCACAGTTTTTTTGCACTACACCCATTATATCTGCACAGCACCTGCTAGCCCCTCCCTAGCATCGCCCATGCATACAAGGAATAAATTCTTGAAATATATTTGATTTAGTTTACAGATAAACAAGTGAAAAAAAATCTGTGACGCAACATAGCCTATATAACACAGCCTATATTGATAAGCTCTTTTGCACTACACTCATTACATCTGCACAGTTTTTTTGCACTACACCCATTATATCTGCACAGTTTTGTTTATTTAATGGTTGCACTATCTGCCATGTGCCTTACGCCACTTTAACTATCTCTTTTTTACAATGTCCTTATTGCATATCTGTATAGTTTGTATTTATATATATTTAAACTGTAATTATCTGTTTTTTTTACATTACTGTTAGTGTTTAGTGTTAACTGTATGCACCAAGGGTCTGAGAGTTACGCAATTTCAATTCTCTGTATGTATGTGCTGTACATGTGGTGGAATTGACAATAAAGCTGACTTTGACTTTGACTTGACTTGATATATGCTGAGTTTGTTCATTTTTGTGACACGCTTAATTTGTTCACAGAAAGGAAACTCAAATGGCAGAAAGCAACATTCTATTTGTTTTCTTTATTTTACAAAAGCACAATTTTTTGTTTTCATTGTGAGTGTACACAAATAAAAGCAGCCCTTTATACAGTGATGCATTATTAATAAGACAATAAGTGTTTAAAGTTGATTCTGCTGGTATAAGGAAACTGAAGTGATCGCGCACGAGCGCGCACACACACACACACACACACACACACACACACACAAAACACATCAGTTCCAGCTTTGCTAACTTGACAGCACAGTTGGTACTTTATCAAAATAAAATACAGTGAACCAAACATCAGCACGCCCGCCTCTGTATCACCGTTGGAACACGACTGAAGTACAAAGCCTATAATTTACATTATAAATAATAGTTTAGCATTCAGATACATCACAAATATGGAAATATTATGGAATATTTGGATTTGTGCCGAATGAGAGAGGTAGGATACACGAGCACAAAGCTCCATTTTGCAAACAGTTGAGTGCACAAGCCTTTAAAGTATACTCCTTTGTCAGTCTATGTGAGGGACGCATTCAGAATCAGCACATGGTCACTGTCTAGGGGGCTTTGTTTTCAAGTGCGCAACTCATGGCATTCGCTCACTGTTCTTCTGCTGGCGGTTATCAAACAGCGTTGCATTGCTGCGGGCGCCCCCTTCTGGATTGAGGGTGAATTGCCTGTATTCGTTGTAAGGCCTCATGCACTGAACCGAGATGTCTGTACCGTAACGGTTCGGTACAAATACATGTACCGTTCCACCTCTAATATATATATATATATATATATATATATATATATATATATATACACACATATACATGCATTTTTTCCCACCCCAAATGTACACTATTGGTGAAGCCATAATATTTGCATTTGCATAAAGTTCTAATAAATGATGTTTTATTAACAAAGTTCGGGAGGAGCACGTTCAGATAATTAACCTGATTAACACGAGAGGAGCACAAATTCCGAGCTCGGAGCCCTCCCCTCGGACAGCACGCCAAATACGCATAACCTTTACTCTGTTTATTATATGTAAGTGTGAACTCGTGAAACTTTGTTGCATCACCTATGGTCTCTGTTGCTCAACTCTCCTTGAAAATCATTGACTCCTGATGAGTTTTTGCTTCCAGTGTGACTGTCCTTTCTTATTTTTGCTCTCATTTCCTCACCTTTATGCCATCATCACTTTACTTCTATATAAAACAAAATTATTTCAGGCATCCTGATACAAGGATTTACAGCTCTCAGTGTGTATATGGCAGCGGCTCCTTGCATATGATGCTAGAGGGCTCTTTTATTGTTCCAGCTAGTGTCCTCAAAATTACGACGAAGCCCCAGTGGAGCGTAGGAGTGGCGCTCAATGACTAAGATCCGGCAGCAAATCAGCTTAACGTGAGAGGCAAGTCTCAGCGTTCTTCAACATCAAAGGTACGCAAGAACTGCCCCCAGACGATTCAAATCTGACCTTTAAATTTAAACGGCGGAGAGGACTTTCAAATTGGCAGCTCTTCAGACACACACACACACACACACACACACACAAAATAACACATACAGACCTTTACCACAGGCCAATAGTGCGGCTGGCCCAAGAGCTTGGTGATGGCAGGGATGCCGTAGTGCAGACGCACTGCATTCTGGGCCAGCTCTGCGTCAGGGTGGCGGCTCGTGAGGTGACGCAGGGCACAGACGGCCGGCTCGGCCACGTCCTCCTTCTCTCCGGCCCGGAGCACGGCGTGAATGAGCGCCTCCACCCCGCCGCTCTGGGTGACCAGGGCTTTGTTGCGCGCGTTGTTGCAGGTGAGGTTTGACAGGATGCCAGTAGCGCAGGTCAGCATGTTCACGTCATCTGAGCCAAGCTGACTCACTAAGATCTGCAGGAGATTGTCCAGACCTTCCTGTGTGGAGATCAAACAAGATGGGGTGAGGTTTTTTTTTTTTTGTATTTTCCATTTTAATTTGAATTAAATGTTTTTTTTTTTTTTTTTTTGTATTTATGCTGTGTTTGTGACATTTTTTATTAGGTAGTTTTATTTTATCATTTAAATTAGTTTTTATTTTTGTATTTTCCATTTTCATTTTTGTTAACATTTTTGTAGTGTGTGTTTTGTGTGTGTGTATGTGTATGTGTATAGATCTATATAGATAGATAGACAGATAGATAGATAGATAGTAGTTAGTATATATTTCTTTTCTTTTATTTTATTTCAGTTAATATTTATTAAGTAACGTTTTTTATTTATACTGTGAAATATTATAATTTAAAATAAGTTTTCTTTTTGAATTTAAGATTTTAAGAATTTTTAAAGAATGTTCAGCATCATTTCTCCAGTCTTTAGTGTCACATGATCCTTCAGAAATCATTCTAAGATCCTGATTTTATATTTTTGTGAAAACCATTATAATTTTCTTGAGAATTCTATGATGAATAGAAGGTTTAAAAGAACAGCATTTATTTAGAAATAGCAATATTTTGTAACATTATAAATGTCTTTAATGTCACTTTTGATCAATTTCATGCGTCATTGCTGAATAAAAAGTATTAATTTCTTTCTCTGTTAACATGCATATTGTTTACATCTTGTGGTTATACTATTAAAACACTGAATGTTTCATTGTTTACAAACTAGCCTCATTCACAACCATTGCAAAACCCTCACCGTGATCCAGATTAATGCCTTTTTTAAAGGAAAAGAGGGACAAGCGGTCATCAAGCCACAAATACTGTCGACTGAGTTAAACTTGTAATGAACCCAGAATATTCCTTTATCATTCATCTTTTTAATACATCATAAATGATCGGTAACAGTTCAAAAGATTCACATAAAAACACGACATTTCAAGAATCAGACAGTTATAACTGCTAATTATCACAAATGAAAGACATGATAGAAGAGGAGGAGACTGAGATAAGAAACAAATGAAAGAGGAAAGGCAGCGGAAGAACGAGATAAGAAAGAATGTGAGTTTGTGAAGGATTAGAGACGGACAGATGCTCAAATACTCACATTTAAATTCTACACACAGTTCGAGCAGAAGGAGTTGCGGCTGCTAATAGTTGTTTTTGTTCCTCAAATTTAATTATAAGGGCAAAAATGATAACCTGTTTATCATTAATTGTGCATTTTCTGGGCCACTGAATTCTGAGTAGCAGTGACGAGGGACAAATTGTATGGAGGTGAGGAACAATTATGAAAACCACAAGTCGCCTGAACTATAAAAGCATTAGAAAGTACAGAGGAAAAACTGTCAGACTACGTGAAAGCTGTTCGGTGGCTTTCAAGCTCTGACTGCACTCTGCACAACTGAATGCAATATTGAAAATGCTATTGCTATTTCATTTGTGAGCAAATATTCTAATTATCTGCTTTATAAAGCCATTTCACATTCACATTCAGTATAGATTCATGACAGACTGATTTTCTCTTGATAATTTGGGTAATTTTGCTTCACCTAAAAAAAAAAAGCTTTTCCTTTCAGCAACAACTTTTGGGTGATTGCTAGGATGTTCTGGGTAGTTGCTAAGCAATTCAATATGATGTTCTGGGTGTTTTCTAGGCTTTTCTGGGTGGATGCTGGGATGTTAAAGTAACAGTTCACTCAAAATTGAAAATTTGCTGTTAATTTACTCAACCTCAGGCCATCCAAAATGTAGTTGACTTTTTTCTTCAGAAGAACAGTAAAGAGGATTTGTTACTGAAACTGTGGTCCTTGGTGATTCATAACATGCAAGTCAGCGGCTGCATGTTTTTTGAGAATAAAAAAAGCATATCAAGGAACACAAAATTAATACCCATGGATGTCTTATGAAGTGAAAACAATCGATCTGTGCAAGAAACTGAACATTATTTACAACATTATTACCTGTAATCCAGAGCCTCAGGCAAACGGAGAAATTTGATTCTTTTCCACAAACTGGTTCGTTCAATTCGTTCAAATAACTGATTCTCCAGTTCATTTTCGTAATCACACAATGATGTAATGTATACCCAATTATATTATTAAAGTACCCGATAATGATGTGAAATGTGAATGTTTTACATGTATAATGAATACAAAGTGAATAAACTAGTCTTCATCAGCTCTGCTTTTTACACAATGAGAAACCATACAAACTTTCATTTTGCCCCTTTATTCACTCATGTGCTTATCAGCGCCTCATCGGTCTTCAGTCCATGTCGGGGCTTTTTCTCAGTTTAGTTACTGTTGGAGGAACTGGAGCACTGAATGAGTCTGCAAAAACCAGCATCATAGGATCATATAAACCAGTATTTTGACTCCTTTCAAGTTGGAGTGACTGTCAGGTTTCCGAAAGTGAGTTTTGATTGAGTAACTTGTAGATCTGTGCAGCTCAAGCCGTGAACTCTTTCAGATGCTTCAGTCCGATTTGGAAAATTGGTTCAAATAGTTCACCAAAAAGAACCTGTTCAACAGAATCATTATTTCACGAGCCGGATGTCACTGCCTCTGGATTACAGGTTATAATGTTGTAAATAATGTTCAGTTTCTTGCATAGACCAGTTATAAGACTTGCATAGACCAGTTATAAGACCTCAATATATCATCAGGAGCCACGGGTATTAATTTTGTGTTCCTTGATATGCTTTTTTTATTATCCAAAAACCAGTAACCACTTGCATTTTATAAATCACCAAGGACCACGGTTTCAGCTAAAAATCCTCTTTACTGTTCTGCTGAAGAAAAAAGTCACCTACATCTCAGATGGCCTGAGGGTAAGTAAAAAAACAGCAAATTTTCATTTTTGTGCGAACTGTCCCTTTAAGTACAGTGCACCATTGTAACAAACACACGGTCTACAGACTGAAAGAGCTCGTTTTACCTGCTTGGTTGCAGCGTCAGAGAGATTCCTCAGGGTCCACAGGCAGTTTTGTGTCAGACGCTGACTCGAACCTGTGAGATGTTGGCCGAGAGCCTGCATACCTCCTGCCAAATGGAGAGAAAAAGGCTCCATATTTATAGGATTTATAGGATTTAGCCACAAAAAAAGAAGAAAGGACAAAACTATCCAGCTACACAAACTGCTCTAAAAAGAAGTAGGCTGTATTTCTCCATGGATTAGCCACTGTCTGCCAAGGGGAGAGAAATGTCTTTTGGAGTCTGTGCAGATAAACTAAAAGCCACATGGCTTAGGAAGATAAAAAGAGGGAAGGAGATTAGGAGACATCCTTGAAAACTGCCTCTCATCCAGTGTTGTAACTACCTGATCCTCAGTGCTTTCTCAAGACGAGCATCGAAGCCTCATATGGGAAGAGGACGCAGTCACGCCATAACTGTGAAGACTTTTATGAGATCAGCTCTGGCAGGCTCGATAGAGCGAGATATTTTAGTCCTGCAACCTTTGTCGTTGTATATCTAAGTATTAATTCGCTGAAAGGTCAGCGTTAATTAAGTAACGGCATGATGGTCCTGACAGGCAGGTTTGATAAAGGTGGGTTTTTACATAAACTACACCTGTAATATTAGTTTTAATGGAAAATCTTCTTGATTTGTGTTCAATGGATAAATAATGCATTGTTGGGACTCTAATATTGCGGTTTAACACACATGTGGCTGATATGTCAAATCATAGTGCCAATGTAGATGATGCAGATTTAAGTTTGGCTTGTAATGTGTCCTGATCCCATTTCCCTTCTCTCCTCCAAAAAAATTTGGCACTCTCCACTGTCTTTCACGGTCATAAAAACCTGAAAATATTAGTCATGGAACAGTAATAAAAAGAAAAGTTATAGCAATTTTCTGGTAATTTTCTGGTGATTTCTGGTCACGCCGTGCAAAGAAGCTCATAAAGCTGAATTATCCATTGATTTGCATTCAAATCTCAGGGTTTTTTCAAAACAGCTGGATTATTACTATTAATTTTTTTAATTAATACTTTTTAATTAATAGTTTTATTCAGCAAGGACACATTAAATTGATCAAAAGTGACAACAAAAACATTTATAATGTTACAAAAGATTTCTATTTCAAATAAATGCTGCTCTTTTGAACTTTCTATTCATCAAATAAGCATATTAGAATGATTTCTGAAGATCATGTGACACTGAAGACTGGAGTAATGATGCTAAAAATTCAGCTTTGCATCATAGGAAAAAATTACATTTTAAAATATACTGAAATAGAAAACAGTTATTTTAAATTGTAAAAATATTTCTTTTTAAAAATATATATATATTTTTTACTCAAAATAAATGAAGCATTGGTGAGCATAAGTGACTTCTTTCAAAAACATTAAAAAATCTTACCAACCCTAAATTTTTAAAGGGTAAGGTATACAGGTGCATCTCAATAAATTAGAATGTCGTGGAAAAGTTCATTTCAGTAATTCAACTCAAATTGTGAAACTCGTGTATTAAATAAATTCAGTGCACACAGACTGAAGTAGTTTAAGTCTTTTGTTCTTTTAATTGTGATGATTTTGACTCACATTTAACAAAAACCCACCAATTCACTATCTCAACAAATTAGAATATGGTGACATGCCAATCAGCTAATCAACTCAAAACACCTGCAAAGGTTTCCTGAGCCTTCAAAATGGTCTCTCAGTTTGGTTCACTAGGCTACACAATCATGGGGAAGACTGCTGATCTGACAGTTGTCCAGAAGACAATCATTGACACCCTTCACAAGGAGGGTAAGCCACAAACATTCATTGCCAAAGAAGCTGGCTGTTCACAGAGTGCTGTATCCAAGCATGTTAACAGAAAGTTGAGTGGAAGGAAAAAGTGCGGAAGAAAAAGATACACAACCAACCGAGAGAACTGCAGCCTTATGAGGATTGTCAAGCAAAATCGATTCAAGAATTTGGGTGAACTTTACAAGGAATGGACTGAGGCTGGGGTCAAGGCATCAAGAGCCACCACACACAGACGTGTCAAGGAATTTGGCTACAGTTGTCGTATTCCTCTTGTTAAGCCACTCCTGAACCACAGACAACGTCAGAGGCATCTTACCTGGGCTAAGGAGAAGAAGAACTAGACTGTTGCCCAGTGGTCCAAAGTCCTCTTTTCAGATGAGAGCAAGTTTTGTATTTCATTTGGAGACCAAGGTCCTAGAGTCTGGAGGAAGGGTGGAGAAGCTCATAGCCCAAGTTGCTTGAAGTCCAGTGTTAAGTTTCCACAGTCTGTGATGATTTGGGGTGCAATGTCATCTGCTGGTGTTGGTCCATTGTGTTTTTTGAAAACCAAAGTCACTGCACCCGTTTACTAAGAAATTTTGGAGCACTTCATGCTTCCTTCTGCTGACCAGCTTTTTAAAGATGCTGATTTCATTTTCCAGCAGGATTTGGCACCTGCCCACACTGCCAAAAGCACCAAAAGTTGGTTAAATGACCATGGTGTTGGTGTGCTTGACTGGCCAGCAAACTCACCAGACCTGAACCCCATAGAGAATCTATGGGTTATTGTCAAGAGGAAAATGAGAAACAAGAGATCAAAAAATGCAGATGAGCTGAAGGCCACTGTCAAAGAAACCTGGGCTTCCATACCACCTCAGCAGTGCCACAAACTGATCACCTCCATGCCACGCCGAATTGAGGCAGTAATTAAAGCAAAAGGAGCCCATACCAAGTATTGAGTACATATACAGTAAATGAACTGTATATTTTACTGAAAACTGAATTTTTATTGGTCTTATGAAGTATTCTAATTTGTTGAGATAGTGAATTGGTGGGTTTTTGTTAAATGTGAGCCAAAATCATCACAATTAAAAGAACCAAAGACTTAAACTACTTCAGTCTGTGTGCATTGAATTTATTTAATACACGAGTTTCACAATTTGAGTTGAATTACTGAAATAAATGAACTTTTCCACGACATTCTAATTTATTGAGATGAATCTGTAATTGTTCAAAAAATTTTTTTTTTCTTTTTATTATAGAATTGTTACACAACAAACAAATGGAAACAAATCCACAGCAATCTCAGAAACACTTAATAATGTAATAATCATGAATGACTGTAAAAGTCATGGAAATTCATTCATCAATTGTGGGGAAAAATATTAAAAAAGCCCCAGACACCCAGACAAAATCTGAAGCAGAAAAAATGAGTAGATTGTGATATTAAAGGGAAATTACACAAAAATGCCCAAGAGAACAGTCCTTGGGAATGAAAGAAAATAGATAAGAAGAATGGTGCTCTAGGGTCTAAGAATTAAAAATAAAAAAAAACATAAAAATTAAACAAAGGGAAAAAGAGTGTTAAAAGAGGAACGTACTGCACATATTTACTCACCAGCATCAACAATAGCTGGCTTGTTGCTTGGACAAACAGAAAGCACCTTCAGGACTCTGCTGGTGGTCCATAGGAGCTTCTCATAGTTGTAGTTTCTCATAATGAACACCAAACTTTCAGGCCCTCCATTTGCCAGGATGATCAACTGTGAAAAGAGAAAAACCACACAGATTAAGGCCAAAAATATACTCTATGCAAGCACATGAACTCAATCTTTAAGGCCAGTGATGATACCACACCTTGCTCTCCTGATTGCCGTAAGACAGCAGCTGCAGGCAGTCTGTGGTGATGGCCAGGAACTTGGGGTTGGACTTTTTCAGAAGAGGGACCATCCGTTGCAGTCCATCGGCCAGACGCACTGCCATCTTTGCACCCTCCTGGTGCAGTAACAGGTTGTGTAATGTGGTAATGGCGTAGAACAGCACTGACTCCATTGGGGAACTGAAGAAAGAATAGAATATTTATAACATTTTCAAATCATACAGATTTTAATGCCCAGAACCACTAAATACGATGATCCCCTTGTGAGAGAAACACTTCTTAAAATATAACAGCAGCTGCATATTTACATGTATACAGACATCTAAATATTGTGTGTAATAGTAAGCATATTAAAGTCTTTATAAAGATGTTGTTTTCATTTGTTGCTCAAAAACATGTTATTAAAATATTACCTGAAAAATATTTACTTTCTATTAAGTTAATTATGTATCATTTGAATAAAAAAAGTGAGAGGCGAAAATGGCAAGTAAATTCTCTTAAATGATACAACACAAATACAAACTATTCTTTAACACATTTTTATTAATACAATTATGATTCTTCTTCTTATTATTATTAATTATTAATAAACATTACTTATTTTTCTTATATACTACTATTATTTATTATTAAAATAAATAAAATATCAATTAATATTGTTCGAATAGATAATGTAATGTAATATAATATAATATAATATAATATAATATAATATAATATAATATAATATAATATAATGAATCTCAATACTTTACACACATTCCAGGGAAGCAGAGATGAGCATTATTATTGATGAAATATATATATATATATATATATATATATATATATATATATATATATATATATATATATATATATATAATTTATAAAAAAAAAAAAACATTTGTTTATTATTAAAATAAAGTATAAAAATGTAATATTGTAATTATAGATACTGTAATATAATATAATAAACACAAATTAATAATTGTCCAAAAAATTACATGTTGCAAGAAAGGGGATATGATCATTATTATTAATACAATTATTATTATTATTGATTAATTATTAAAAACAAATAAAATAATATTTATATTCAATTAAATCAAATATCTTAATTACACATTGTTATTACCGGTATTAGAATCCAATAAAATACAATAACATAACAATTTTTAACTATTCACAATATTGCTTTTGATTTCATACTGTTAAAATGCATTTGTTAATATTCCTTGCACAGAATTTTCCTCAGAGCCCCAATACCCCGGACCTCAGTTTGAAAACTGAATAGACAATGTGAAAAGTATTATATTATTTATTGCTTACATTTACTTTTACAGTTACAGCTCAAATTAGACTGTTCTCGATTAGAGAACTAGCAGAAAAACACATAGTCCTGCCATCGGTTATCAGGATGCACAAACAAACAGCAACGTTTTCACAAATCTACAGAAAAACCAGCCTACAAATGGCTTACTTACAGCCGTCTGTGCATATTAAACTAGAACATAAAAGAGTGTTTTCACACCAGAAAAATCGCACACACCACCTTTAAAGATCTAGACTGCTATGAAAGCGGTTGCATGCGGCAATCTTTAAGATATCATCCTTGAGCAAGACATTTAACTACAGACTGCAGCAAGCAGACTGTCCCTGTAACTTAATATGGTGATACCGTGTCAAAGTTGCAGCGGCCCTGGTTGCATGGTCATAAAGATCCTGCTCTACTCTATTATCTCAACATCTGCTGCAAATGGGCTTTCTGACAGAGCAAATTTCCCACCAGAGTCCAAATATATCTCTAAAATTCAGCTCTGCTATAGCCCTCATTGCAGTGTAGTGGATGCTTTCATATACAGAAAATGTACACACTGTCCTGCTTTAGCATTGCTTAGTCACAGCATTCATCAAAATGCACCAGCGGTTATGAAGTCAGTGCAAATTAATGTGCGCCACAACCAGAGAAGAGCTCAACATGCTCACCAAGCTTAATACGAAGTGGAAAGAAAACGCCAGGTTGACCAGACCAGAAACGGAAGGATTATGGCTTCCCTGCTGACCATCTTAAAACCAGCGTGAGTTTCCATGCCGGTCCAGGCTGGTTAGTGCTGCTTTGGTGATGATCTAAGCATGGTCCATCTAAGGCTCTCATAGGAACCACAAGTGTCCATCAAACATTTGCCACTATTCAACCGAAACCATTTGTCTGTCCATGTACAGTCAAGGGACTAATTAAAACATGAAAGCATTAGACCAGCAAGGCATCTGTCATTCATCATTTATCTAATGTTACAGATACGTAAGTCAACACTGGGTATCTGCATTTTCAGAGATGGCTGATATACTGTAGATAAAAATGTAATATTTTTTAGCCTTTGATACTGAATTCTCTGAGATGGCTTTAATATTTTTCATTTTGCATAATTTGGACCAAACAGCGATTTTTATTTGATATGAATAGGCTATTTTACAATTACTGTTTTCTTATAAGAATATTTAATTATTTAATCATTTATCTATATGGGACAATATACAAATTATATATTTGTGTATCTATAATTGCATTACATATACATGCGTCTTTTTTAATTTTGGTACATTTCTAATTTATTTCTACAATAATTCTCTTTTATTTATTCATTTAATTTTATTCATTTTAGCAAAATCAATTAAAAGTATATATATATATATATATATATATATATATATATACATATTTATATATTTAATAATTTATAATTAATAAAATTAAATGAATTTATATATACATATACACAGTACTGTGCGAAAGTCTTACGCCACTAGTATTTTCACCAGCTAAAAATGTCTTTTGCTGTAGTGTGTCAATAGAAATGTATCAGTTTACATTTCCAAAGATTCATTTTGCCATTAATTGTAATAATCCCGTGAGATTTTTGTTTGCACGAGGAGTCTGACAACAGCCAGTGCTCCACACATGAATGACATGAAGAAACAGAACAAACTGAGACAGACTAAATCCGACTGGTATTTTCTATTATATATTTGTAAATTTTTTTCATTTTTTATTTTAAATTTAGTTACAGTTTCAGTATTTTTTTAAGTTTTTTATTTTTTAGATATGTCTATTTAGTTTTTATTCATTTTTATTTCAGTTTTAGTTTTTAGTACTTCAGATCAACTAAAATAAAATTATGCCTAGCCAACTAGCTAAAAATAAAATAATTTTTTTTAAATAAGATAAGATTTTTGCTATAATTCGGTTTATTTTATTTTTTTACTTTATTTTTATTTTATTTTATTATATTTTTTTCAATATTTCTTTTAAGTAACATTTTATTAAATAATGTTTTAGTTTAATGTTTTAGTTAACAATAATAACCATGACAGCTTTTGAGAGACATTTTGGTATGTAACACCCACGATCAAGTCAACACATTTTTACTCATATTCTGGTTTGCATGGAAATATGTTACATTACAGAAGTAAAACAATGCACACACTGACCTGAGCATGCGAACTAGTGCAGGGATGCCGCCCGATTTGAAGATGGCTAGCAGTCCCTCGCGCTGGTGTGAGAGGCTGTGCAGGACGCTGGCAGCGCAGCGCGCCGTCTCCAGGTCTCCGGTGTTCTGCATGGCCCTCACCACAGCAGACACCATCTGAGGAGACTGCATGAGCACGCGGCGAGACGCCTCCTTCCGCGTAAGCTGATTCACGATCAGTGCTGCCTTATTTACCACCACCTGTGATAGTAAAAGAAAATCTTATGTTAAATCTCATGTTAAAAAAAAACTTTTATGTGCAGCATGTCTGGTACCTAGCAGTATGATATGACATAACAGCAGTATGATATAGCATATCATATCCTATCTAATCATATGAAGTTTATTTTTACTTACCTTCAGGCCATACATTATGTAAATAAGTTTGTTTCTTTATTGGAAAAGATTTGGAGAAATTTAGTAATACATCACTTGCTCAGCAATGGATCCTCTTCAGTGAATGGGTGCCGTCAGAATGAGTCGAGAAAGCAATATTATGAATAGACAACTCATATTTTAGCTAGAAGCAACAGTTTGAAGTAAAAAAAAATGTCATGATGGATTTGTTTCTTACATACATTCACTTAACATAAGATGTTAATTGAAGGACTGGAGTCTTACTTGTGGATTATTGTGATGTTTTTATCCTTTCCTTTCCTTTTTTTTCTTTTATTATTTTATTTGGATGGGACAATGCATATTAATGAACGTACAATATAAATTGACATAAATACGCCGGATTTAGCACAGTGCTAATTTCCTGTAGTCCCAGACATGGAAAACACAGACAAAAATTTTAAAAAATTAAAAAGACAAAAAAAATCAGCTCTTTGGACTCTCATTCTGACGGCACCCATTCGCTGCAGAGGATCCATTGGTGAGCAGTGATGCTAAATTACTCCAAATCTGTTCTGATGAAGAAACAAACTCATCGACATCCTGGATGGCCTGAGGATGAGTAAATTTTCAGCAAATAAACATTTTTGGGTGAACTACTCCTTTAAGGAACAGTATTTCACAATTGGTGACTTATCACAGTATCCAAATTGCTCAATGTACATAAAATTGGAAAATGTGTTCTCGAAATAAGAAACTGTAAAGTGTTAATATGCAAAAACATGCAAAAATATGCTAAATTATTCACACGGCATGAATAGAAAAATGGAGAAATATGGTTTGTAAATGTTTTAGACTTTCAATGGTTGCATGCTCTCGGCAGCCGGTAATTTAACTTGGAAAACAGATGATATCTTAAAGTTGTTTTTTACATCATGTCGTAGCACATTTCAGTCCTTTATTTCACTTTATTCCCCTTTTCTCCTTCCACATTTCTAGTTCGTCCTGTGAGATTATTTCCCATCTTGCAGAATGAAAAGGTTATTATCACATCCACTCCCCATCTAATTCTTTGAGAATGACAGCTATTAAGGCAAAACTTTTGTACTTTTACTCCAGATAATTTAAGATATCAACTCAAGTGGGACAGAACAGAACAAAAACTAAAGCTTTTTGTAAAACTGTACAGTTTTATCACTGTTCCTGTTCGGTTTATCCACAAATAGGTCTTTGTTTTTAATGAAAAGGGTTTAATATGATGATTGTATGTGTATTTTCCTTCACCCATCTGTCATCATACCTGGTCCTCATCAGCCAGCAGTTTGGTGAGCTCTGGTACAGCGCGCGTGGCCAGCTCAGCATCATCCTGGTAGTTGATGAGATGGACGATGGCTGTTTTGAGGAGCTGCGAGGGCTCAGCCAGTCTCTGCACATTGGTGGGCTGGTCTGGATTGCTCTGTGTGGTGAGCACCGTCTCTCCCTCCACCAGCGTCTCGGGGAACATGGCCGCACGTACTCGCTGAGCTCGAGTTAGACTGTACTGAGCCTCGATATCTGAGCACAGATGAAGAAAGAGTCATATTAAACCAACAAGCCCCTCAAGGTGATGCATTACAATAATTTTAACACTTATTACTCAGTAATATTATTTATTTGACAGCACTGATACTATTAGATGAGAAAAAACTTGAACTGAACTGAACTGAACTACTGTCTTCTGTAGAGCTGCTTTATAGCTGAGGCAAACTGAAACTGTTTAAAGAAACAAATCTTTATGATGAAGTTTGCTTCACTGATTCTGTTACTTTCCTATTTAATACTGTGAACCTGCTTTGAAACAATCTCTACTGTATAAACGCTATATAAATAACGGTGACATGACTGTTATGAGGTGTTTTTATTTTAAGTGTCAGAAAACTGTAAACTGACAAAATGTTTAATAATAAATAAATAATTAACTTTACAAATAAACATTAAAAATATTTGTAAAATATTTTAAATGTAAACTGTGTTATTTTTATGACAAAAAGTCACAAAAAGTGTAACAATGTGGCTCAGAAACACACTCCAGCTTCACATAATAATAATAATAATAATAATAATAATAATAATGTTATTATTTGTATTATAACTATTACATTAATCACTTCTTCCACCAATTATTATTATTATTATTATTATTATTATTATTATTATTATTATTATTGTTGTTGTTGTTGTGAAAGTGATGTTTCCGAGCCAGTGTTACACTTTTTGGTACTTTCTGTATCACACTTCTGCTTTATATAATAATAATAATAATAATAATAATAATAATAATAATAATAATAATAATAATAATAATAATAATAATAATACAATTGGTGGAAGAAGTGATTAATGTAATCTTTTAATAAAAAATAACATAAAATAACATTATTTATTATTATTACTATTATTATTACTATTATTAAAATTATTATTACTACTAATATGTACTGTTGACTAGGTGTATTAATATAGAATCGATGCGTGGTCACAGGTGTGCACTTACAGGCTATTTTACCATCTATAGGAGCTCAAATCTGGTTTGTCCAATAAGATTTTAGATGCCATAATTTTATAACCCAACCTGTATCACACTATATTTTGCAGAGTGATCCAGTACAGATGTGGTTCAGGGCACATTTAATAACAGAATAGATTTACACCAGAGAACCAGGGGCATGTATAGAGCATTTTAAATGGTGGGGCCAGTCTGGGGCACGATTCGCAGAGTGTTAATATTATTAATTGCGCAGTGTGAGATTCATTGGTCATAACAGAACTTTGTGAGATCACGATGAACAAAGAGGGACAGCTTTAGTCAGCGTTAGTGATTATGAACGCTCTTTGCAAGCTTTCTAAGCAATCCATTTAAAATGTACAACGTTGTTTTTTGGCCACACTCACGTTGCAAAGTTTCGGGAATGACGTCTGCATATGTATGCGGGATTCGCTCTCAAAGTAGCAGTGTTTGACATAGTGATAACCACAGCAATAGACAGGGCAAAATATATGAAAATGTGTATTAAGACATTAAGCACCCTCACTAATTTCAGAAGCACCCTCAGTGATTATTTCTGGAACCTGGTTGATGCACTTTTATTGTATAACTATATACAAAAACAAATACAAATGCACTAAATAAAATAATATAATAAATGCATATTTACAATTTAAGCACTTAACTAAAATAAGTATTAATAAAATAAATGACTAGAGAAGGCTGACTATAATCAGCTTGCTTCAATTTAGTGAGAAAATCCTACTCTTCACCTGAATTAGAAAAAAAAAAGAAGCTCTTCTGGTCTTCAGTGATGCGAGGACAACGTTTGAGCGTACACGTAATATCTGAGCAAAAGCAGAGCCAATTCATAAAAGAACAATGTAGCCTACATTTTAAAAGCACACATCCAGTTTTGTGTGAGTCAAGGTTATTTTTGTAAACGAAAACTAAAACTAAGACAAAAACGATTGATGAAAAAACTATTTCGTAAACTTAAATCAAATAAAAATGACAAAAATGAAACGAAACAAACAACAGTTATTGAAAAACTAACAGAAATAAAATAACAATTTTCAAAAATAAATAATCGCTTTCATAATCATTACGTTCTCACCCCTTGGCAGAAAAATATATGAGCTGTGTGACAGTTTAGGGAAATACCTGTAAATGGCGCATCATGCACATGGGGTTATCTGACGGAGAGACGCAAAGCAGTTTAAAGCAGAGTCCTGCACGGGTCCTGTTTGGTAAACGTGCACCAGCAGTACCTGACCTTACCAGACCAGAACCGTTTGACATAAAGGCCGCGAGTCGTGACCTGATCCCCACCACATTAAATCTACATCAGGTAGTCAAAATTATTTATTTTCTCATGTAACACAACCAATCAAACCAACATTAAGCATTCTAAGTTGGTGTTTTGAAGAAAAACAGACATGCAGCGCAACATGATAATTAACAGAAAAAAAAAGATGAGAACGCGCATCCTTTCTGTAAACAATACAAAACTTTTGCCTAGCATCCTGTGATCACTCTGCCAGGCTTTCGATTAAATGTGCATAGGCTAAATGACATCATACACATGCTTATAATTCTTCATAAATGAAAAAAAAAAACAAAAAAAAACATTCAAATATGAGCCTTAAATGTGATTGCCGTTATTATTGAATTTTATTAGTCCCAGTTATGATTTATGCGAGGTTGTTCACAGAAAAGTGAGCAAGACACAATGATTATGTTCAATAAGAAAAAAGACATCTAACCATCAAAACCAAATTAGGCTACATTTATTTTCATATTAAATATCTCAACACACATAATTAGATATAAGCACAACTTGTGTAGATTTATTTAGTAAAAAGGCCTGACTGCTTCATTTTGGCATATATTTGTATACTTTTACCATCTAATCAATCTCAGCATGCATTAATTTTGTGTTGCTAGACGTTTGCCTCACTAAGGTTAAATTATGCCTAAGTCTTTCTTTGGCCTGCGCTCTGGAAGTGATCTGTTGATTCTGTTAAACTTGAATTAAAACTGAAACTAAACTATATAAAAACTAAATAAAAATGTTAAAGTAAAAACCAAAACTAAAACTAACAAAAATATTAATGAAACTAATTAAAACTAAACTGAATTTTATACCAAATGTGAAAACGATATTAAAATAAGACGAATTTAAAAATTCAAAACTATAATAACCTTGGTGTGAGTGAAGGAAATCTGTTTGCGAGTGGAGAAATTAGTGCTCGCGCATTACATCGATCGCGTAACATTATGCGCTCTCGAGATTATCATTAAGATCACGCTATAGAAACTGCCTAAAATTAAGTATAAAGAGGAGAAGAAAGCGGCCCTAGGCAGATGCCTACACGTGCCAGGATCCACCATTGCCAGATGCAGTTAGAAATTTACTAAAAACAAGCCTATCGCAAGACATCTGGTAGGGGGGCACCTGGGGTGGCCAGCCAAATTTCAGGGGGGCCGGTGCCACCCCTGGCCACCACGTAGACACGCCCCTGCAGAGAACCAGAGGTGCAAATAATGGGAGCGCACCTGTGACTTTAAGTGCAATCCATGCTGGAAGCATCGCGAGCGTCAGAAAAGGGTCTTTGGAGGTTCTGTTGTGATAGCAATAATGTTCAAACCATAAAAAGTGAACCTACTGAACTGAGTGTTTGGATGAGTTTCTAAATGTCACTGGCTCTGGGCAGACAATAAATTTGCAGCTTTCTTTCAAACTACGCAAGCACATATGCTGCCATGGTGAAGAATCTATTTTAAAATCCCCAGATATTTACAAGTGACGATATGCACCATGACAACAAAGAATAATGAGAAAACCACAGGTACATTTAATATGCATCTTGCAGAGATAAAGCAATAACATTCTTTGAGCCGTGGCGCAGCGGTTAAAGGGATAGTTCAACCCAAAAATTAAAATTCGCTGTTAATTTACTCACCATCAGGCCATCAAAGATGTAGGTGACTCTTTTCTTGAGTTGAACAGTAAAGAAGATTTTTAGCTGTAACTGTGGCCTTTGGTGATTCATATAATGTAATTCAGCTGCTATAATTTTTTGAGAATTAAAAAAAGTATATCAGGCAGCACAAAATTAATACCCGTGGCTCCTGACGATATATTGAGGTCTTTTGAAGTGAAATAATCGGTCTGTGCAAGAAACTGAACATTATTTGCAACATTATTACCTGTAATCCAGAGCCTCAGGCAAATTGGGATATTTGATTATTTTCCGCAAACTGGTTCTTTGATTTTTTTTTTGGAATTGTTCAGTTCAGTGGTTTATGTATTGTTTATGTAACGTTTATGTAATCACGCAATGACATCATGTATACGCAATTATATTATTAAAGCACCCAATAATGATGTGAAATGTGGATATTTTACATGCCTAAAGAATATAAAGTGAACAAACTGGAACTGTTTCCTCAGTTCAGTGACTATTGGAGGAAATGGAGCACTGAATGATTCATTCATCATAGGATAAGATACATCAATGTTTTGGCTCATTTTGAGTTGGAGTGACTGTCAGGTATCCAAACGTGTTTTGATTGAGTAACTTGTAGATCTGTGCTGCTTGAGCCGCAAGCTGTTTCAAATGGTTCTGTCCGATGGGGTGAACTGGTTCAACTAGTTCATCAAAAAGAAGCGATTCAAAAGAATGATTCGTTCATGAACCAGACATCACTCTGGACCGTTTGCCTGAAGCTCTGAATTACAGGTAATAATGTTGTAAATAATGTTCAGTTTCTTGCACAGACTGATCTTTTCACTTCATAAGACCACAATATATCATCAGGAACCACAGGTATTGATTTTGTGTTGTCTGTATATGCGTTTTTGACTCTCAAAGTGCCAGTAGCTGCTAACTTGCCTCTTATGAAACACCAAGGACCACAGTTTCAACTAAAAATCTTCTTTAATGTTCCACAGAAGAAAGAAAGTCACCTACATCTTGGATGGCCTGAGGGTGAGCAAATTACAGCAAATCTTCATTTTTGGGTGAACTATCCCTTTAATGAATATCTTCACATAGACTGTGCACTTTTTATGTCCAAGAAAGCAAAATCCCAAAAGAAGCAAAATCCCAAAAGATTAAAAAAAAAAAATAAAAAAAAAAAAACACATTCCGAATGTTGCACAAGTCCAGTGAAACGACACAGCCCTCGCGGAAGGGTTCAGTGCCACTGACTCTAATGTGAAATTTCGGAGGCCCTCGGGTCGTATAATTCATCAAAATGTTCCGGAGAGGCGAATGGAGACCTTTGGAGAGAACGCATTACCTGTGGCGCTCTCGCCAGTGCTGGCACTGACACTGTACTTCTTACTGCACTCAGACTCGTCCTCATCTCGAATGGTGGTGGCTCCTGACTGAATGCCCGAGTCTGAGGCGTAAAACGTCTGCTGCCACTCCTCCACCTTCACAGCCCCCTCTGCCTCACTCACTGCGGAAGATGAGCATGAATATTAGTAAATATTTGTCAAAGGCTTAGAGCTTCATTTCAAACAGAGTCGGCAGATGTGTTTTCATGGAAAATAATTTACTAACTAAAATGTGTGGGATTTTAGCATTTTATATATGTATGTATGTATGTATGTATATATATATATATATATATATATATATATATATATAGCTTACAAAAAAAGTATATATATTATACATAATATATATTATAATATTAATCGTGGCCTAATGGATAGAGAGTTGGGCTTGTAACCCGAAGGTCGTGGGTTCGAGTCTCGGGTCCGGCAGGGAATACCACGACTGAGGTGAGACCCTTGAGCAAGGCACCAAACCCCCAACTGCTCCCCGGGCGCCGCAGCATTGGCTGCCCACTGCTCCAGGTGTATGTTCACTACTGTGTGTATGCACTTGGATGGGTTAAATGCAGAGCACAAATTCCGAGTATGGGTCACCATACTTGGCCACACACCACTTCCCTTTCCCCTTTCCCTAATATATTTATACTATATATTATGTATAACACCGGTAATTCTAACTTTTAAGCAATATACAATTCAATTAAAGATTACATTACATTAACTGGTAAAATACATATAATAAATTATATATAATACTTAATTACTTAAATACTTAGTAATTTTGACATAATTATCAAATATATTATCAAAATGTTATACAATTAAAGGCTACATGAACTGTTAATATAATAATAATAATAATAATAATAATAATAATAATAACATTATTACTATCATTATTCACTCACTCATTATTTAATCAAATGGTTGTAATTTAATTTAATGTGAGTATATATATATATATATATATATATATAAATTAGGGGTGTAACGGTTCACAGAATTCACGGTTCGGTTCGATACGACACAGTGGTGTCACAGTTCGGTACGTTTTCGATACGGGGGGCGGGGGAATTGGTTACACCGCAATGTTGGAAATATTTCTGTTTTAAACCATGAAGGCGAGCCAATGGATATCACACAAGCACGCGTTTGCACGTGCAAACTTTGCGCAAGATTTATGGTGGTGAACGTCTTAATCTCAGTCAATTCACTATAAGCAGAAAGTTGTTTTTCAATTAAAAAAACATTTTAATTGAGGAGTAAATAGCCTAATCTTATCCTCGCAGCGCGTCAGCTATGCGGTAATTATTGCGGGGAAAATTAATTGTACTTTTAATTTAATAATAAAAGTAACTTCATAACAATAATAGGGCTAATAAAAATAAGAATGTAACAGGCCTACATTAATTGGAAATGCCAAATCCTCTTAAGATTGCCAATAATTGATGTTTTTGACAATATCTCTGGCTATCGTCGATACAAGATCATCGTCTTTCGACGCACCCCAGCAAGAGGAGGTTATCGCGGGGCAGACAGCACGCTGCCTGTTACGTCGTTTGGGCTGCATTGTTGAGCGCAGTGGCACTGATATTTCACACACTTTAAGCTTTTATTTTCCAAACGTAATAGGATTAGTCCAACGAATCGTTCGGTGTGTAATGCGTACCGAACCGAAAGCCTCGTACCGAATGGTTCAATACGAATACGTGTATCGTTACACCCCTAATAATATATATATATATATATATATATATATATATATATATTAAATTACAACATTAAACATAATATAAAACATTGATGTTTATATTATATTATTAGGTAAATACTTAAATTCTGTACTATTTTTAAGTCATGACATTGACCATGTGAAATCAATGTTTTTACATGCAGCTCAAGTGTTGCTCTTCTTAAAATAAAGGAGGAAAGAATCAAATACTGTGACACTGAGATTTATGCTAATTTTATTCACTTAATTTTTTTATGCTGATAATAGCATTTATTAATTTGTATTAATATGAATTCACATTAAATTGCAAAACAGAGCATTTTTACAGGTGATTCTCAGACGTTTGGATTCTATTGTATCTACATGCCACTTAACATCTACATGTCCTGCATAACAAAAAAGGTCAATTCAAGAAAATATGAAAAGAAAATTTGAGAACCTGAAACTTAGCAATTCTAAAATGATTAAACTTACTTTGCAGTGACATCACCACTGTCCAGCCTTAATTCAACCTGTGATAAAACACAGAGAAAAGTCTTAGACTGCATAGAAAACAGGAAGGATGCAGTATGAATGCAGTGATCTGCAATGTGAAGTGACAGCATGCACCAGTTTAGAGCGAAAAGCACCACTGGGACTTAAAAATAGTGAGCAGGCAATGCTATTTATAAAACTACTGCATAGAACGATCGCACAAATCATAGTAGCTTTCCCAAAGTGGAATTTCAATGCTTCATTTGTAGTTCACAGTCTGAGCAGAGCAGGTTGATGGGACCTACAGTTTACAGTTTATATTCTCAAGGACTGAGAGTCTCAAGAGTCTGTTTCAATGCAGGTTTATGTTTTTAATGTCTGCATCATTCATGACTATAAATAGCACAGACTACAGGCAGAGATATGACTGGAGGTGAGGGCCGATCAAGAGGCATGACGGATAAAGACGACACCTTCATCTGACCCCACTTCAGGAGCAAAAACGCCTCTGAGCCGTGAACTTGGCGCTGGAGAACGTCTCGGTTACGTATGTAACCCTCGTTCCCTGAAGGAGGGAACGGAGACGTCACGTCGGATGACCGACGAAATTGGGATCTCGCCAGAGAGACCAATCCACTTCGAGTGTAACTAAACGAGCCAATGGACATTGGCATGCGATTATTGCATCCAGCTGCCGCTGATCACAGCGTGAGCATAAGAGGCAGCTGATGCACCGCATCAATTATGTTTTCGCTGAGGAGCCGAGCCGGCGACCCGGCAGCTCAGCGGTGGTACAGCGACTGTGGCGACGGGACGTGACGTCTCCGTTCCCTCCTTCAGGGAACGAGGGTTACATACGTAACCGAGACGTTCCCCTTTCAGTCGGTCACTCCGAGTCACGTCGGATGACCGACGAAATTGGGATCCCTACCAAAGCGCCACAGGAGCTGCCCCTTCCAGTGCCCTGTGTAGGGCTCCTGACCCTTCCTATAAGGCAGACGATAGGACCGGGCTCTACACAGAGAAGGTCAACTACTGGTGTTCCTTGAGTAACCCAAACAGTAGGACTAGGATAACACTGGGAAGCGTGCCCTTCCACTTGGAAGAGGCACACTGCGGAGTCACCTCCTCCCAAAAGGGGGTTTAAGTGACATTCAAACATGTGAAGTAACCCAGAGGGCCCTTTTGCACATGGAAGTCTCTGAGATGGCTCAGGCTGCATCTTTAGAGATGGCAGAACGTGGTCCGCCAGGGGAAACACGGCTCCAATAAGAATACCGTGGAATACACATATGGGATCCCGACAGGGTCTCTCATATGGGCACTAGCCTCGCACCAGATTTCAAGAATTCATTGGCTGAAGGCCTGGCGCCGGACGCTCCGCCGTGTCCGGACGCCGGAGTGCTGGAGGACTCAACAGGGTTTGCCTGGTTAAGGAACTCTCTGGAGAATTTAGGCGTAAGGACGCCGCAAGCCGACTCCGAGCCGGCCCTCTCAGTGCCACTACCCGTTTGAGGTGAGAACACAGGAGGAAACCGGTTCGACACGTAGGCTATAAAACCTAGCGAACGTGTTGGGAGTCGCCCAACCCGCAGCTCTACAGATGTCTGCTAGCGAGGCACCACGAGCCAGCGCCCAGGACGATGCGACACCCCTAGTGGAGTGAGCACGCAACCTGAGCGGGCAGGGCACACCTTGTGCTTCATAGGCCAAGGTGATGGCATCCACTATCCAGTGGGCCATCCTCTGCTTGGAGACAGCCTTCCCCTTCTGCTGTCCTCCGTAACAGACAAAGAGCTGTTCTGAGGTCCTGAAGCTCTGAGTTCTATCCACGTACTGACGCAGTGCGCGTACAGGACAGAGCAAAGCTAGGGCTGGGTCTGCCTCCTCCAGGGGCAGCGCTTGCAGGCTCACTACCTGGTCCCTGAAGGGCGTGGTAGGAACCTTGGGCACATAGCCGGGCCGGGGCCTCAGTGTTGCACTGGAGTCAGCCGGCCCAAACTCAAGGCACGACTCGTCGACCGAAAATGCCTGCAGGTCCCCCACCCTCTTGATTGAGGCCAATGCAGTCAGGAGTAGGGTTTTCATAGAAAGAAACTTCAACTCGACTGACTGCAATGGCTCAAAGGGGGCAGTTTGTAGGGCTCTTAGCACCAAAGCCAAATCCCAAGAGGGAAGGGAGGGAGGCCTCGGAGGATTTAACCTCCTGGCCCCCCTAAGAAACCTGACGACCAGATCGTGCTTCCCCACCGACCTCCCCTCTATGGGGTCGTGGTGGGCAGAAATAGCAGCAACATATACTTTAAGGGTGGAGGGGGACAGCCTACGCTCCAACCCCTGTTGCAGAAAGGAAAGCACGGCTCTGATCGAACATCTCCGGGGGTCCTCCTGGTAAGAGGAACACCATTCGACGAACAGGTTCCACTTCAGCGCATAGGCCCGTCTTGTGGACGGTGCTCGTGCTGAAGCGATAGTGAGCGCTACCTCCTGGGGCAGGTCACCTAGAACCTCCGCGTCCCGTCCAGGGACCACACATGAAGTTTCCACAAGTCTGGACGCGGGTGCCAGAGGGTGCCCCGTCTCTGAGAAAGCAGATCCTTCCTCAGAGGAATCGGCCAGGGAGGGGCTGTCGCGAGGAGCATGAGTTCCGGGAACCAGGTCCTGTTGGGCCAATATGGAGCCACTAACAGGACCTGCTCCTCGTCCTCCCTGATCTTGCACAATGTCTGTGCTAGCAGGCTCACTGGGGGAAACGCATACTTGCGCAAGCCCTGGGGCCAGCTGTGTGCCAGTGCATCCGTGCCGAGCGTTGCCTCGGACAGGGAGTAGAACCACTGGCAGTGGGTGGTTTCTGGAGATGCAAACAGGTCTACCTGAGCAACTCCGAACCGACTCCAAATCAGCTGGACCGCCTGGGGATGGAGTCTCCACTCCCCAGGAAGTGCCGCTCGAGACAGCTCGTCGGCCACCTGATTGAACACTCCTGGGATGTGGATGGCACGAAGGGACCTCAGATGCTTCTGACTCCAGAGGAGGAGGTGGCGGGCGAGTTGCGACATGCGACGGGAGCGCAAACCGCCTTGCCGGTTGATATAGGCAACGGTCGCAGTGTTGTCCGTACGGACCAGAACGTCCCTGCCCCGAAGGCGCCCTCTGAGGCGGCACAGGGCAAGGCGTACTGCCAGCAACTCGAGGCAATTGATATGCCAACGCAGAAGGGGGCCCGTCCAAACCCCTGATACTGCGTGCCCGTTGTACGTGGCACCCCAGCCGGTGGCCGAGGCATCCGTGAATACCACAGCATGCCTGGATACCTGCTCCAGGGGCACTCCTGCCCGAAGGAACGAAGGATCTGACCACGGGCTGAAGGTCTTGCGGCAGGCCGGTGTAATCTGAACCCGGTGAGTACCGCGTTTCCATGCCCACCTCGGGATTCGGCCATGGAGCCAGTGCTGAAGCGGTCTCATATGGAGCAGACCGAGCGGAACTATGGCCGCAGCTGCAGCCATATGCCCCAGGAGCCTCTGAAAGAGTTTCAGTGGGACCGCTGTCCTGCCTGATAAGGTCTTGAGGCAGTTCAGCACCGACTGAGCACGTTCCTGGGTGAGGCGTGCTGTCTGGTTGACCGAATCCAACTCCATGCCGAGAAAAGAGATCCTCTGCGTTGGCACGAGTTTGCTCTTTTCCCAATTGACCCGAAGGCCCAACTGGCTGAGGTGCCTGAGCACCAGGTCCCTGTGTGCGCACAACAGCTCTCGAGACTGTGCAAGTATGAGCCAGTCGTCGAGGTAGTTGAGAATGCGCACACCCTGTTCTCTCAGGGGAACAAGGGCCGCCTCTGCGACTTTGGTGAAGACACGAGGCGAGAGGGACAGCCCGAAGGGCAGGACCTTGTACTGATATGCCCGACCTTCGAACGCGAATCGCAGGAATGGCCTGTGCCGCGGAAGAATCGAAACATGAAAGTACGCGTCCTTCAGGTCGATCGCTGCAAACCTATCTAGGGGACGGACGCATCCAAAAATGCGTTTCTGCGTCAACATCTTGAACGGCATCTTGTGAAGTGCACGGTTCAAAACTCGCAGATCCAAGATCGGTCGTAACCCACCGCTTTTCTTGGGCACAATGAAGTAAGGGCTGTAAAACCCCGACCTCATATCGGCTGGAGGGACCGGCTCTATTGCATCCTTCGCCAGTAGGACTGCAATCTCCGCGCGCAAGACAGGGGCATCGACGGCTTTGACTGACGTGAACCGGATGCCCCTGAACTTGGGGGGACGCCGGGCGAACTGAATCGCATAGCCGAGTCTGATGGTCCGCAGGAGCCACCGGGACGGGCTGGGGAGCGCTAACCAGGCTCCGAGAGACCGCACCAGTGGAACCAACGGGCCCACCGACATGCCCGCGGTGGGGCAGCGAGGTGGAACACAGGGACCGGCCCCAGGGCCTGTGACGGCCTGGCCTGTGACGGCAGGGGGCGGGGTCTGGGTGTGTAGTGTAGCACTCACCTGATTTCTCCTTGCATGGGAGGAGACACAGGAACCCGGCTTGAGGCTTGTGACAGCCCGGCGTTTGACGACTTGAAGCGGGGAATGGAGTGCTACTGCCCTTACCTGGTTCCACGAATGGGCAGGAGGGGTGCTCTTGGGCAACCACCTGCTGCCTGCTGGCGAGAGAGGAGGAGGGAAGCGATCCTGTGATGCACGGATCACCACTCTCCTCCTCTTGAGACCCAGAGATTGAGGAAACCGCTCTTTTACTGATGTTTTGGGTACCGCTGGCTGCTGGGCCAGCGGCGGAACAAAAACAAACTGAAACACAGGATTCTCCACCCGGCCCTCCACCGGGGGAGGGAGTGGTGCGGTCACCATCTCCCGAAGAGCAGTCTCCTCCATCTCTGGGTCGCCCGTCTCAGGGCCTCTTGCACTTGCGCTTGCCGCCAGGTTTGGCGGGGGCCTGGACGGGCTGGGCGTCCTGCCTGCGACCGGCTCCACGACGCGGCCTGGTGGAAGGCTGCTGCGGCTGCGCGGGAGCGGGGGCGGCCGCAGGGGGGCGCCCACGGCGACGAGCAGGCTGAGGGGCTGCAGCCGGAGTGGAAGCAGCAGGTTTCCTCCGGCGCATGATGTGTTTGATCGCCTCAGTCTGCTTCTGGGCTGCCGAGAACTGCTGGGCAAAGCTCTTGACAGCGTCGCCGAAAAGGCCGGTCTGTGACACGGGAGCATTCAGGAACTGTACCTTTTCCAGCTCTCTCATGTCAGCAAGACACAGCCAGAGATGGCGCTCCTGGACCACTAACGTGGACATCGCACGACCCAGAGACTGTGCGGTCACCTTCGTCGCTCGTAGCGCGAGGTCCGTCGCAGCGCGCAGCTCATGTAGAACCGCCAGGTCGTGACCACCCTCGTGCAGGTCTTTCAGTGCTTTGGCCTGGTGGACCTGCAGCAACGCCATAGCGTGGAGGGCGGAAGCCGCCTCCCCACAGGCTCTATAAGCACTGCCAGTTAGACCTGACGAATACTTAGAGGCCCGTGAGGGGAGACACGGATCACCCCGCAGGGTGGAAGCGGCTGTTGGACATAGTTGCATGGCCACAGACCGTTCCACCGAGGGGATGCCCGCATACCCCAAAGCGGCTCCACCATCGAGGGTGGTGAGAGCGGAAGAACTACAAGATTTGTTTCGGGCAGTGAAAGGTGCCCTCCACGATCTTGTCAGCTCCTCGTGCACTTCCGGGAAGAATGGCACCGGAGGGGGGCGCTGACCCCACCAGCGAGAACCAGCGCGACCCCCACCGAGAAACCACTCGTCCAGCCTCGAAGGATCGGGACGCGGTGGTGGATTCCACACGAGCCCGACATTCTCGGCGGCCCGGGAAAGCATGGCCGTCATCTCTGGGTCTGGCTCGGACAACGCTACCACACCCGAAGGGGGCAGCGCAGCCGAGTCGTCATCCCCGGAGAGAGAGGGCCCGCCCTCCGATGCAGTGATCGACATCTGGTCGTCAGGGGGACCACCGAAGGAGACGCCTGGTGCACCCCGAGCAGAGGGCCCAGCACGCTCCTTCGGCAGCTCCACCGGCTGCGGAGTGCTTGAGGGGCGAGGAGCTCCACTTGGGGAAGCCCTCACCGTAATCCTCAGATCACCTCTGCCCCCACCGGACCCAGCGGCGCGCACGCTGGACCGCGGCAGAGGCAGAGGGACTCCGCCATGTTTGACATAGCGGAGTCTAAGACGCAACTCCGAGATGGTCATGTCCCCACAAGAAGAACATGAGCCATCCACGAAAGCCTCCTCAGCGTGCTGAATGCCCAGACACGTGAGGCAGCAATCGTGACCGTCCTGAGGCGCCAGGAAGCGACCACAGCCAGAAACGCACGGGTGATAAGACATCTTTAAAAAGACGCGATCACCCGTGTACTCTCTTAGAGAAATTTGCTCTTAGAATGCTCTCTTTTTTTTTTGAGGTGCTGAAGCACGCAGGGGAGTTTGGCCACCGCACACTCCAAGTGTGGCTGCCAGCGGGAAGAAGATGATTCTGCTCTCCCGGACACCGTGACCACCGCTGCTGCACCGTAACGCCCGCACTCGTTCACAGAACACTCTTCTTGGGAAAGGGAGCAGTAGCTTCACTACCGCTCGGCTCCGAAGCGAAAGGATAATTGATGCGGTGCATCAGCTGCCTCTTATGCTCACGCTGTGATCAGCGGCAGCTGGATGCAATAATCGCATGCCAATGTCCATTGGCTCGTTTAGTTACACTCGAAGTGGATTGGTCTCTCTGGCGAGATCCCAATTTCGTCGGTCATCCGACGTGACTCGGAGTGACCGACTGAAAGGGGAACTCCAAATTTCATTTCAGAAAGAAAAATCGATATGGAAAAGTCATGAATGACACGTTCACAAGAATGTCACCAGCCTTGCAAACAAATAGTGAGGAAAGTTCTGTTTTCATGCATTTATAATATTTTATTTCGCAACAAATCTGAACCTCAGCTACAAAAACCAGGAGGGTTTAAGCCCCCATTTAAAGCTGGAATCCATCTCCAAGATGTTTGGACCTTGTGCTGTTGAATTAAATAAAAGGAATATTTATTTTGTTTGTTAAAATAAAATACAATATTTTAAGTATTCTTTATTTTTTTAAATTTATTTAAAAGGATGCAATTTTTACATTAATAAAATAACATGATAATAGTGATTAAAAAATATAAAGATTATTAATAAATTATATATTTAACTTATTTCATTAAATATACTTAAAAATGATATTTATTAAAGCATATAATTTCATATTAATAACAATGAAAATAACTAAAATTTACAGTGATTAAAAAACATTATTTATTCAAATAAAATGTATTATTTAATTATAATATATTCTATTAAAGCATTGTTTTTTATATTATAACACCCAAAATAACAGTGATACTTGATTAAAAATTATAACAATTAATATATGATTTTATATACATTAAAATATTAAAATAAATGTATTGTTTGATAATATTTACTATTAAAGCATATAGCTTTTGCATTAATAACACAGAAAATTACTGATAATATAATTTAAAAATGTATAGCAATTACTAATATATGTATTTCATTCACTAATTAAAATATTAAAACAAGATGTATTAAAATTAAAATTAAATTGCATAGACTATTTAATTATACTATTTATTAAGGCATATAGCTGTACATTAATAACACTGAAAATAACCGTGATAAGTGATTTAAAATGTATAATGATTATTAATAAATACATTTTTATTCACATAAAAATATAAAAATTCATTTAATTATAATATTTACTATTAAATAATTTATTTTTACATTAATAAAACCAAAATTAACAGTGATAATACAATCAAAAATGTATAACAATTATAAAAGAACAAAATTACATGTCATGCATAGCAGCCCCACATAAAAATCCCTAAAAGTAATGCACTATAGAAGGTATTATATACTTTAAGCAGCTGTTACAATTCATTGACTTTTATGACGACTTCTTGACCTTTATAAAACAGTGTGATAGAAAGAACCTTTCGATTTCCTACTGTCAATATCTTCATATCCTAATACACAAAAATAACTCAAAGTAAAATCAGATGCTCTCTCTTGTATTAGTGATGCAGAAACGAAGACAAGGAGCTGAATTTTAATAAGAATATAAAAACACTTGCAAGACCGTATCATAAAAACTGAAACAAGAAGAGACACAATTTCTTTCATAAAAGCAGTGACTAATCCATTTTACCTCTTTGAACTACTTCCTTACGGTATCACATCTTACAAGATCTTATTTTTCCCTTTTTTGTTTCCTTCCAATTGGATTTAAATGGAATCCAGCTTAAAAAGGAGCCTCTGTTTAGTATTCTCCGCTGTATCTCGCTCCTGCCCTTTTCTTGCCTTCAGCTTCTCTTTATAAAACATTCAAGTATGAGTACAGTTTGCCGCTGTCCCTCAGTTCCATACGGCATATGGGATTTGCTAACTGCTGTTATGACACCACGTGCCCTGCATTTTCCACACTCAATCACATCAACATACAGCTAGACATCAACACACATTGAGTCTGCCTGGTCAGCTGTAGTCACATACGACACTCCAGCAGTCAGAAAAACACCTTAAAACTGATGAAAACAGGAAGATGTCATAAAATAATGAGCAGCCACGACGCTGGAAAAACATTTAGCCTAGTAGGCATTAATACCCATTAATTATGCATGCACTGATTAATTAAAAAAAGTTTTCTGGGTTAACAAGGCTTAAGACGATGTGTGTATTGTGTCTTCCTTATTCCACTGAATTTTACATCAAATTACCATGTTTAATAGGCACAGTTCATCCAAAAATTAAAAGGTTGATGTGAAGGTTGTACATCGTTTATGGCAACTTGTGCCAGTTAGATAGGAAAGTTACTGTACAATGACTTTCCTAACAAAAAAGATTCAGAAGACTTTAATGGAATAGTTCACTCAAAAATTAAAATTTGCAGAAAATGTATTCACGCCCAGGCCATCAAAGATGTAAATGAGTTTGTTTCTTCATCAGATTTGGAGAAAGTTAACATTACATCACTTGCTCACCAATGGATCCTCTGCAGTGAATGGGTGCCGTCAGATTGAGAGTCCAAACAGCTGATAAACATCACAATAATCCACAAGTAATCCACACCACTCCAGTCCATCAGTTAATGTCTTGTGAAATAAAAGGCTGTGTGTTTGTAAGAAATAAATCAATCAAGAAGGCATTTTAACTTTAGTTTCTGGCCAAAATATGATATAAACTGTAATAAAATAAAAAACTCCATCCCCTGTTGTCCTCTCACATCAAAATCCACCAACATATTTGTTTAAAGCTGTTTTTGCTTGTAAGCGGTGCTTGATCTGTGCATATTTCTCTCCTGATTCAGACGAGACGACTTGTGCATTTATGTATAGGCAACTTGTTTGAAGTTAAAAACATCTTGATGGATTTGTTTCTTGCAAACATGCAGATTTTCTATTCATAAGACATTAATTGATGAACTGGAGTGGTGTGGATTACTTGTGGATTATTGTGATGGTTTATCAGCTGTTTGGACTCTCATTCTGACGGCACCCATTCACTGCATTGGATCCATTGGTGAGCAAGTGATATAATGCTGAATTTCTCCAAATCTGTTCTGATGAAGAAACAAACTAAGTACATCTAGAATGGCCTGAGGGTGAGTACATCTTCAACAAGTTTTCATTTTGGGGTGAACTATTCCTATATAATAAAGCTGCATGAATGTTCCTCAAAACATCTCTTTTAGTGCTCCACAAAATAAGCAGAAAAAAGAAAGTCATACTGTTTGGAACAACATGAGGGTGAGTAAATGACAACAGAATTGACAGAAACTATTCCTATAATATCTTGCTGACGAATGCAGACACAGAATACTGTGAGCTTTGAGTATTTATAACTACTAGCACATGTGATCAGGATGGCAGCGCCGAAGAAGAAAATTACACTTGAGTGCTTTCATCTCAAAAATGAGATGTTGCATACAGGGCCCCAACTATGGCTTAAAATTCAGGGATATGAGCAAAAATGCTCTCCAACTCACTCAAAACCATACTAATCAGAACATAGTGACATTTCATTTCTAAAGGCTCTCGGCCAGGCTGAAACTTTTTAGAGTTGAGTGATGCATATTTTGTGAATATGCATAATAGAGTGACTTTATAGGCATGTCTTTGTCGAGAGTAAATTCGCAGCATATCTAATGAATATCATTCAAAAGTGCTGCTGTACAGTAATTTATTAGTGACAGCAGAGTAATTTCAGAGTGCTGATTTCGTTAAAAATGACATGGACTGGACAAATTCCTGACATCAAATCTTGAAGAAAACTAACCAGTTTAAAGGTGAAGTGTGTAATCTCTTTGGAAATGGAAAGAAAAAAAAAATTAAAAATGTTTAACATTTAACGTTTAACATGCCTGCTATTGGCTGAACAAACAGACAGTCCCCCAAACTCAAGCCATTGTCAGGATGCTCAAAACAAAAAAAAAGAAAAAGAAAAAGAAAAAGAAAAATTATTATTACTATTATTTTTCCTTATATATGTGGCTTTCCATATTTTCCAACATGAGAACTGTGGAAAAAATGCTTTTAAAGTTTTAAAGGCTCCCTGCAGTTTTTCCACCAAAATAAAAACTAAGGTTTAATGTTTGAAATCAAAGAAATTAAGTAAAATGATTAATATTAGTATTCTAATTTTAGTTTTTTTTCCCTGCAAAATAAAATAATAATAATAATAATAATAATAATAATAATAATAATAATAATAATAATTATTATTATTATTATTATTATTCAGTAATAGAGTTCTTTATTGATTTAATTTTCATAATTTAAAATAATGAAATTAATAATAATAATAATAATAATAATAATAATATACATGTAATAACATACATGTAAAAAATTAAATCAATAAAGAAATATATTACTATTGCAAAAATAGTATATTAATACTGCAAAATAAAAAGCATTATTATTATTGTTGTTGATGATAAATTGTAATAGTAGCCCTAAAGTATTTCTTTATTGATTTAATTAATTATTTAAAAAAGAAAAAAAAAATAATCATCATCTTCATCATCATTAAATTATTATTATTATTATTATTATTATGGCATACTGAATGAGGAAACAGGTTTTCCTTTTCTTCGTGTGTTTCGCATATCACATGTCTGATTACTAATTACAAATGGATTGTCTCTGCATATTTAGTATTTTAACAAAAAATAAATAAATAAAAGAACATTTAAAAAGGAAAAAATGTAGATGGTAGGCTTTATAGAGAATGTGAGGGAACGTTTTCTCTGGATGTGAGGGACAGACTGCAGCGGAAAGGTCTAAAATAAAGAGCTGTGAGGAAAAGACAGGAAGTCTCTATTTTTTGACCATTGTCCTGAAGAAGGCCAAGGTCTGTCCGAGTCAGTGTAATATATCTCTTTCTCCACGACTCACTTCCTGCAGAAGACAACATCTCTGATGATGATTAATGCTTCGAGAAGATCTCAGTCTGTTTTGTTCATCAGACACAACCTGTTTACACTTTCGCCATTGTTCTGGTGTTACAATAGCTACCTGTGATCCGGACACACACACACACACACACACACACACACACACACACACACACACACACACACACACACACCAGATGAACCTAAGGGTCTTTGCTGTATTTAGGAAACCTGACACTGAACACTGCAGCACCAGCAGACCTGTCAGCTGCTGTTTGACTTCCGGCGACACGCTGCTGTTCTTTGTGTTTACTATGCGAGTGTCAAGGCGGATTTGTATTTGAGAGTCCGCCAGCGAGAATATGTCATGTAAATATATGTGTGTGAGGATTTAAGCGTAAGATAAAATTCATTACATGTAGCAGCAAATGTTAAACTATAGTGTATGTTCCAATGATGTGCAAAACTACTCATTTTCAGTTTGGTTTCCTGAACGACGAGTGGACTACTACTAAATAATCTAACTGGCTTGTCAGTTGCTGGATGACTAGTTGACCATAAACTGACATCTGGGACTGCTTAAACATCAACAGAATCAGTGTCATTATTGTTAACTAAAAATTAAAACTAATAACAATTTTCATCAATTTAAATAAAGCTGAATTAATATAAAATATACATACTGTAATGGATAAAAAACACATTTCATAAACTTCAATAGTACTAAAATTACTAAAAGTTAAACTAAAATACACTGAAGCTAAATAAAAATATATAACTATATAAATGACAAAATCACAAAAAAATTGCTAAAACACCAACTAGTCAGTTGCAGTTCAAAATGTATTACAATTGAAAAAAGTTATTTTAAATTGTAATAATATTTGACAAGGTTACCATTTTTACTGCTTTTCCGATAAATAAATGTTGTCTCCATAATTTTTATATGGTGTTAGTCATATTGATACTTGCAGTATTCATAAGCAGTGCTGACAGTATCTGTTCCTTGTTTGTACATTGGTTGTGGTGGTTTATTTTATTCTATTTTGAGCTTTTGCATTTTTAAATATTTAATAAAAAAGAAAATAGCCAATAAATAAATAAAAAGAAAAAGTGTCCTGAAATAAATAACTTTAAGCTTGAGTAGTAAAATTACAAAAAAATAAAAAATAAATAAATACTGAAATAAAAATGAAGCTAAATCGAAATATTACATAAAAATAAAA
The DNA here is from genome assembly GCA_039654775.1 of Spinibarbus caldwelli. NCBI lineage: Eukaryota > Metazoa > Chordata > Actinopteri > Cypriniformes > Cyprinidae > Spinibarbus > Spinibarbus caldwelli. The sequence goes on from CM077245.1 coordinate 5,137,775, forward strand.
AAAGCATATAACAAAATAACTAAAAGTAACATTAAAATAAAAAATGAAAATATAAAAATAAAGCTAATTTAAAATATTAATAAATACTCTAATAGTATATAAATGACACTACAAGACACAGAGCTGTATTGAATAAATGATTTCAACCTTGTAAAAAAGACAAGTGTCACCCTTAAAATCAACAGAATTGGTGTTCACAACCACTTGCATAATACATCAATGAGCAAAAAAATGTGTGATGGAGCTTGATATTATTTATCAAGAATTGACTGGATTGTGAAAAGATGTTTCATGATGTTATTAATTCATTTTGATAAACGATTGCAAAGGCCAACACTGTTTACTTTAGTACATCTTGCACCAAAGAATCATTCACAACAAGATGTATTAAGAAATCAAATAAGGTCAATTTTGTTTCCATGCGGATTGCAATGACTGAGGCTAAACAAATTGTCCTTTCAATTAGTGCATAGCAAGTTGCTTTAGAAGAAAAGCCCATGTTAAATGGCAATTAAATGCAGGTTTGTGTTCAAAAGCCTCTCAGTTTGACAGAGCCGTGCTAATAGAAACATCTGTACACGTTCACATATTTTCAGCTTCTCAGCAGGGCTGAGAAAATCGAATTCACGACAGGAGCTTGGCAGGAGGATCTGCAGGAGCCGGCGAGGTTTTGCCAGACTCCTGGAGTGCAGCTGATGATACCGTGAGTCACCTCACGCCAGGACTCGAATTACAAAGTCACCTGCACTCCGCGCTCCAACACTTAGACAGGAAGTGGAGAGAAACGCCAAACACGACTGACTATTACAACAAAGGATGCAGTGACGGATCTACACGGTTACGTGTAAATTTATTCCAAGAGTTGAGTTGCCTGACGGTGCGATCGAACATCTGTTGGGATAAAAACTGCAGTGAGGTTTTGGTCTAACGTTACAGTAGAAAACATTCTGATAGAGTTATAGGACACCTAAGAAAACATCCACGCACTAATGTGGTTATACCAGCCATTAGAAAGCATTATATAATCGTGATAAAGATGATTAGCTCATATTAAATTCTAAACCAATTTATAGAGGACATACGATAGAAAAACTAAATTTTCTTTGCTCTTTTGTGCTAAAATAGCTCAATATGGAAACATATTCTTGTATGCGCAGAGGAAAGCTGGCTTCCCAGTTCACACAGAGCATTACTGAAATAAATCTGCATTAACAGGTCTTTCAACAACAGTCTTGTGGCTGGAATATAAAACTATATTTACTATTGCTGAAGCACATTTACTGTACACACTGAAACAAAACAGGTGTAGAAACTATTTTTATCAAAAACTGATAATTACAAAGAAACTGCAAGTAACGCATTGAACTAAAGGTGAAATTTAGAGGTAGGAAGACTGAAATTGGACTAACTACAATAATCTTTGTTCTATTTACAACTTGAAAAAATTACAGCGCATGCTACTAGGTGATATTCTGATCATATTTTATTTCCAAGCACATTTTACCAATTCCAAACCACATCAATCTTAATAACTACTATTAATTTTGTATTTAATCATTTATAAGTGATATATAATTGTCCATGAAGGTTGGAAGTGAAAAAGGTCTTATATATGTGCATAATTATTAGGCAGGTTTCTTTTACAGATAAAATGAGCCAAAAAATAGATTTAACTCAGACTGAAAGGTCAAAAATTATTAAATGCCCATGAGAAATGTTTAAAACTAATGCAATGCAAAAATTCCAAAGTTAAGGCATTGGACAGCAGGGTCAGAAACAAACAGGTGGAGAAGAAAAGACATGTTAACTGCAAAAGAATTAAGAATTAAGGTGAAGAATTAGGTGTGAAACCATCAGGAACCATTTAGTCTCCAGTGCCACCATTTTTCAAAACTGCAACCTAGCTGGAGTCTCCACAAGTGCAATGTGTCAGATTCTCAGAGACTTTGCTTGGGTAAAAAAAAAAAAAAAGTCCTAAAAAATGACGCTCACTTAATAAGAATAACATGCTGAAGTGTAGTAAAATACATGAAGATTGTTTTATATTTTTTATTTTGAGAGTGACTCTTGAAGCACCAGCATCACATCCTCTTGTATCACTGTTTGAAAAATTTATCTTCCAGAATCTGGCAGTAAGTTTTAGTAGTTCATTTTTAGTCCATCTCTGCAAGACTTTTCAGGATAGGAGATGGACTACAAATGAAACCTCCTAAAACTTACTGCCAGATTCTTGAAGATAAATTCTTCAAACAGTGGTAGAAGAGGATGTGATGCTGGTTCTTTGAGAGTCACTCTCAACTTACCTGTCTATATAAAGCCTATAAAAAAATCAGTCTTCTTGTATTTCACAACACTTCAGCATGTTGTTTTTACTAAGTTAGAGTCATTTTATAGGATTTTTTACCCAAGCAAAGTCTCTGAGAGCCTGACACCTTATACTTCTGGAGACTCCAGCTAGGTTGCAGTTTTGGAAAATGGTGACACTGGAGACTAAATGGTTCCTGGTGGTTTCACACCTAATTTTTCACCTTAATTCTTCATTCTTTTGCAGTTAACGTGTCTTTTCTTCTCCACCTGTTTTTTCTGACCCCGTTGTCACAGTGAGCATTTTGCTGTCCAATGGTCATGCCTTAACTTTGCAAATTCTAGTATTGCATTAGTTTTGCATACTTCTCATGGGCATTTAATAATTTTTGACTTTTCAGTCTGAGTTAAATATCTTTATTGGCTCATTTTATCTGTAAAAGAAAACCTGCCTAATAATTCTGCACACCTGAATATATGAAGTTTTTCACTTCCAGCCTTCATGGACAATTATATATCACTTATAAATGATTAAATACAAAATTAATAGTAGTTATTAAGATTGATGTGGTTTGGTAAAATGTGCTTGGGAAAAAAATATGATCAGAATATCAACTTGCCTAATAATTATGCATGCACTGTATATATGCACAGTATGAAAATCTGGATGTCTTACTAAAATAAAGGTTCTTTGTTGGCATTGATGGTTCCATGTAGAACCTTTATCTTTCCATTCCACAAAAGGTTCTTTAGATTATTAAAATGCTCCTCACAACAATAAAAAATTGTTAATTTACAAAGTTTTCACTGAAAGCAATAATGGAAACAATAATGCTTCTTCTATGGCATCACTAGGGAAATATTTCATTGTGTAAAGTCCTGTATCCCACAATGCAATGCACTCAACCTGCCCTTCCATTTCTAATGGTGAATGAACTGGAAGCAATATCATCTTTAACTCATTACGTGATTTTAGACTTAAATGTATTGAATTACAAATGCAAAATAATAATAAAAAAGCTAAAAAATAAAAACATTGTATTTTCAACACTGAACTGGACACCACTCTTAAGTAGATATGCATATAAGATACAAGATATCTTTAAAAGAGTATGTAGTATACAGTAAGTTAAAAAGTAGTATTCTATTCATAACATAGCCATGTCACATGTAATAAGCTTATTAAAATATTCCCACTTATATTTACATAAGAAAAGGTAGTTTCTCACAATTGCCACTTTATATCTCATATACAAGTGTGAATTTATATATGCTTTGATCTTTGATCAGAAATACAGAGAATAGTAATATTCTGAAATATTATTACAGTTTAAAATAACTGTTTTCTCTTTTAATATATTGTAAAATGTAATTTATTCCTGTGATGCAAAGCTGAATTTTCAGCATCATTACTCCAGTCTTCAGTGTTACGTGATCCTTCAGAAATCATTCTGATATGCTGATTTGCTGCTCAAGAAATATTTCTGATTATTAACATTGTAGAAAACAGTTGTGCTGCTTCATATTTTTGTGGAAACCGTGATTCTTTTTTTTTTTTTTTTAATTATTTGACAGTTAGACAGTTCAAAGTACAACATTTATTTGAAATATACATTTTTTTGTAATATTATAAATGTCTTTACTGTCACATTCAATCAATTTAATCCTTGCTTGAATAAAAGTGTGAATTTCTTTCAAAAAAGAGGCCCAAAACACCTATGAATATAGAAATTCCTATATAGGGTCCTATTTTTATGGATTTTTCTTAGAGTGAACAAGAATAAGAGCAAATTTGAATTCCACGTGCAAAGTTAGTGAATGAGACCCATTACAAGACCAATTACGCAAAATGAAATGATACAAATGTGCAGAATATAACCCCTATGGCTTTCAGCAGAGAAGCCAGTACAAAGTGTCGCATAAAGATTATCACTCACGTTTCCACCACATGGATGTAACAGGACCTTAAAACCTTAGTGAGCAGCGACTGACCCGCAGCGGGAGCATTACATTTCCAGCAGGGGGCAAATACAACATCACTGTAATTCAATAGCATGAAAGAGACACTAAAAAATACGTCAAGGGATGTTCTTTGTTCTTAAATACAAGACATACTGGATCATCTCAATGATTATCTACTGAATTTCACAGGAAGAACTCAAAGCCTTTGAACAGCGTTAATCACAGTTCAGTGTGCCCTGTTAAGAGTTCATTCTCTTTTCTTACTGCTTCAATATCTAGTCATTTTCAACTCCCTCATGTTCAGGGTTTCTCTGATATTAACTGCAGAAATGTACTTTGCTGAACTAAAACATTAAAATGGGATATTGGGTTCTGGATATGAATCCAATTTAGCTGAGAAATATGCTCTGCGGGATGGCATTTGATATGCCATGGTCGAGGTACAAGAAAAGGTTCATAAAAATATAGTTAAACATTAACTGGAACAGAATTGATATAATTTATGCACATTATAAACATTGTTACAGACTAAGGAACCTACTGATCTGACTGTCTGTGAGTGAAAATGATGAGTACTTCCATGCCACATATTATTTCTATACGTTAATGAAATAGTTCACCCAAAAAAAGAGAATTTGCTGAAAATGTAATCACTCTCAAGCCATCCAAGATGTAGATGAGTTTGTTTCTTCATCCTCTGCAGTGAATGGGTGCCGTCAGAATGAGAGTCCAAACAGCTGATATGACTCATGACTCCAGATCAATTAACATCTTGTGAAGTGAAAAGCTGCAAGTTTGTAAGAAACAAATCCATCATTAAAATGTTTTAACTTTAAACTGTTGCTTCCAGCTAAAATATGAGTCCTCAAAATATTGCATTCTCCAGTGAAAAAGTCATCTTGTTTGAATCAGGAGAGAAATATGCACAGATCAAGCAACGTTTACAAGCGAAACCAATCCAAAACAGTTTGAAACAAATATATTGGTGGATTTTGATGTGAGAGATGGAGTTTTTCACTAGAGGAAGTGTTATTTTGGATTATGGACTTTTTTTTTTTTTGGCCAGAAGCAATGGTTTAAAGGTAAAATGTCTTGATGGATTTGTTTCTTCCAAACACGCAGCTTTTCACTTCACAAGATGTGATTGATATACTGGATGTGGATTACTGTGATGTTTTTATCAGCTGTTTGGACTCTCATTCTGACGGCACCCATTCACTGCAGAGGATCCATTGCTGAGCAATTGATGTTATGCTGAATTTCTCCAAATCTGTTCAGATGAAGAAACAAACTCATCTACATTTTGGATGGCCTGAGATTGAATACATGTTCAGCAAATTTTGATTTATGGGTGAACTATTGCTTTAAACATGTTATGTTTGATATTCCTTGAGTATTCAAACAGGCTATAGGTAATGCAAGAGATTCTGACATTCACTTTTAAAAATAAAGGTGCTTCACGATGCCATAGAAGAACCTTTTTGTCTAAATGGTTCCACAAAGAACCTTTAACATCTGAAGAACCTTTCTGTTTCACATAAAGTTCTTTGTGGCGAAAGAAGGTTCTTCAGATTATAAAAAGGTAAGAAAGAAATGGTTCTTTAAAGAACCTTTGACTGAATGGTTCTTTGTGGAACCAAAAATGGTTCTTCTGTGGCATCGCTCGAAGAACCTTTTGAAGCACCTTTATTTTTAAGAGAGTTGCACAACATATCGTAACATTCAAACTTTAAAGGTTCATCTTGATGGCTTTTATGTCTCTTTATTTTCATTAAATATTGCAAAAATGCTAAATACTGCTTGAGGGACTTCACATGCTATATCAGTTTTAATTAATCAGTGCCCTTATGAGCTAACAAAGAACTTTCTGCTGGACTGATAGTATCTAAACCAATTAAAAACTGTGTGCCTGAGAGGCCAGTCCACTTCTGTAGATCTGAGATCATTAACAGCTTTAATTAGGGCCGTTTCAGTGCTGTGATGTTCAGTGCTGTGATGTTGATCACCTCAGATCTTCAGCAGAAACCACATTTCTATTTATTTATTTTATTTTACATAGACAGTAAAAGTCAAAATCAAACATACAGCTATTTCTTGAGCTATAGGGATGTTTATATAGCAGATTTCAATGGTTTTGTAATATGAAAGGCATATTAAAGCTGCTTAGGAATGATTTTATTATTTATTACTTAAAATGTGCACAAAATCATCACAAAAAAATGTAATTATTACATCTGTAAAATCTAACTTGTACAATAGTTATGCCATCATTCCTACTACAACACACAATTGTCCACAAAAATAAATAATAATAATAAAAAAAAAATTATTAAAAGTTAGCAAACTTGTTTAGCAAGAGATGTGACGTGATGTGAGAAAAATGAAGACAAATAGAATGCAAATATATTTATATAGTGCATCATTTCTAATAAAGCTGTAATTGTCAAATAATGCAAAAAAAAAAAAGAGAAAATATTGTTAATTTTTCAGTATTTAGTATACACCAAAATGCTATAGCTATAGAATTAGCCTCATCAAGGCAAAGAAGCCATTTTATTTCAATGTAATTTCCATCACAAAATGCTATTTAAAACAATGCATCATTTAAGATGAGACAAAAATGACTTTGTTTCTCAAAATAAATTACAGAATTTTACAGTAAATGCATATCCACTGTTGAAAATTATTAGTGGATATACATGCATTTTAGGATTTTTTTTTTCTGACCCAACAAATGTCATTGTCATCTCATCTCAAATTAAATAAATGTGTGAAAAGAGTACTTTAGGAGAGTTTACTTTCTAAAGGTGCACAGGGACAAAAGTGCCCATAGTAAAAAAAAAAAAAAGAAAAAAAAAGAAAGAAAGAAAGAAAGAAAGAAAGAAAGAAAGAAAGAAAGAAAGAAAGAAAGAAAGACAGAAAAACATCCTTCTATTTTCTCAGTAATTTTTCTTAAAAAGGATATAAGATTGGCCCATAATTGCTGAGTGTCAAATGATGAACAAATATTTCTTTAAAAGCATGTAAAGTAGCTTCCTCTAATTGGAGATGATTCCACGGAAAGGCTCATTTGCATAATTCAGAAGAGCCTGGTTTATAGAAAGCTTAATATCTCTAATGGAAGTTGTAAACATATTGCGTGTTAATTAAAATGGATTTGAGGGTCGGGGTCTATCCGGGTCTACTTGCAACTCTGACGAATGCTGAATTTAAGCACTAGGGATTTGAACACTAATTTCACTTCATTTTCATGTACACAGATACTTATGGGTAATATAGTGGATTATGTTACAAAAAATACAAAAAAAGTATGTTAAAAGTTTCAAATATTACAACAGTCATATAATTTTTATACTTATATTCTTTGAATGCTAATTCAGAAATTGCATATTATATAAGGTATGAGTTAACCCTCTGGGGTCTGAGGTGATTTTGGGGCCCTTGAGATGTTTTGACATGCCCTGATATTTGTGCTTATTTCAGCTACTTATACTATTGACCAACATGTATTTTTTTTTTGTATTCAGCACAAACTGTGCTACAATAATATGTAACCCTGATGGATGTACATGTTTGCATTTTTTAGAAAAAAAATATTATGCGTGGTTAGTAAGTTTTGGGATAAAAAAAATGTAGCTGAAATAAGGCCATAAAACCCACACTAAATAGTTCTGAATAAGACTTTTGAGTAATCAGTCTTGTAGGCTAGAATATTTACTTCAAAATTACATGAAAATCATTCTGCTTACTCATTCACAGAAAACAATATATTGATTTAAATTTTTGAAGACATGTTTTGTGATCGAAAGCCTATATGCGAGGGAGTGGCAATGGCCCTAAATATTAAGCTGATGCAAATTATATAATTGTAAACTACAAATATATATTAAAAAAAAAAAAATCATAAAAAATGTAAAATATGTACTCCAAAAATATATCAAATTAAATATATACAATTTCAAATGTCTCCAATTCCATGACAAATAATATTAAAAATAAAGTATACTATTTTAGTATCATATTCAAGTTAAAGGTCTATCATATAGATCAGTAATATTATATATATATATATATATATATATATATATATATATATATATATATATATATATATATATATATAATTTAATTATTATATTATTATATAAATAAATATTATTTGTTATTATTTTAATATCACTGACATTGTATTATAGTTTTTGTAAAAAAAAAAAAAAAAACATTATTAAAATATAAATAAAATAAAATTATATAAAATATAATTTGTTTTTGTTTGTTTTCACCTTGATTTAATTTAGTAATTTTTCATGATTTTTTTTTTTAAAAAAAAACATGTCTATATAGTTTTATTTAAACCAATAAGAAACAAATTGCTATGCTTGTTTTCGGAAAAATATGTTTTAAATTGCATTTGGTCTTGTAGCGCTGGCACATTTAAAGACTATAATATTTTGTGGTGCTATACTGTCAATCATGTTGACAGATCTTTGTGAAATCCATCTGGCTCTGGTGTCTTTATCAAGCATCTGAGTGTAACTCACATCATCAGGAGAACTAGAGCTCGCAGCTTCCTGTTCTGAAGGCAGAAGGTGGAGATATCTGGAAATCTAAGCATGGCAATAAACTTCACAGCGAAGGAACCACGGGGTGTGACCCTCAAACCCAGACTCAGGATGCCATCTCAGAGTCTGGCCTCAATGAGATTTGTGCAAATAGCACAGGAAGTGAAGCTCTCCTGAGGACAGCTCAAGGTTAAAGACCCACATAAAGAGCCAGCAACTCAGAAGAGGGGCTGTTTTAATATCGCTCATATACTGTTGGAGCTTTTCTTCATAGTTTGATTTTCATGTTTTTACTTCGATTTTATTGACAGTTTTAGTATTTTTTATTTTTTTTTTTAAATATGTCTATAAAGTTTTCATTACTAATTTTACTATGTTATTTATTTTTTAATATCATTGATAGGCTATGGTAGTTTTTGTTAATGTTTTCACTTTATTTTTATATTTGTTTGTTTTCGTTTAATTTCAGTTTAAGTTTGAGTAATTTGTATTTTTTAAACATCATTTACAACATGTATTATTTATTATTTTAATATCATTATAGTTTTTGTTATTTTTTTATTTTTATATTTTTGTTTTCACTGACTTCAATTCAAGTTTTAGTCATTTTATTTAGTTTTTTAATGTCTAATTGTATTATTATAATTTCATTTATATACTATAGTTTTTGTTTATTTTTATATTTTTGTTTTCACTTTAATTCAGTTTTTAGTCTTTTTTTTTTTAAAATATGTCTGTATAGTTTTTATTCATTTGTATTTATTATTTTGATATACTACTATTTTATATATTTTATTTTTAGATTTTAGTTAAAGTTTCAGTTGTTTGGTGTGTGTGTGTTGTTTTAAAACATGTCTATATAGTTTTTATGAATTAGTATTTATTTTTAGTAAGTAATATATAATAATACTATATATATGTTTTTTTTTCAAGTAACTAGAAGAAATACATCTCCAAAACAGAATTTTAAAAAGTCCTTTTTCAGTAATCCATTAAAGCAAATAATCATACACACATATGCAGAAAATATTTTCTTCTCTTTTCCTTTTTTTTTTTTCCCCCGGCTGCTGTTGTGTTTTCCAGTAACAATAACTAAACAACCTTTAAGCAAGATAAAATTAGTTGGTAAGGAAAACTGCATAAGTTATGAGGATGTTTTCATAGAATGCATCTTGAATTCAGTTTATTTTTCTCATCCCAGTGGCAAAATGTTTTCTTCTTCATAAACCTCACTCAGTTTGGTACGGTTGATGCTTAAAACAAAAGAAAAACAATTTGCCAAAGGGGTATGAAAAATAACTATTTAAAATACACTCTCTAAAAACAAGTTTTAATGTACTATTCAGTCTTTCTTCTCAATTTATCTTGTTTTAAAGCTGTTTAGATCTTGTTCTTCAAAAACATGACAAAAACACACAGACTAAAAATTGTTTTCCATTCTACTTCCTCTCCAAAAGAAGTTTGTAACAGTCTTTAATGAAGATCTAAAAGTCTCTTTCTTCACTTTCACCACTAAACAGGTTTCATCTCTTCTGGGCTGCTTAAGCAAAACTGTGAAAATTTATTCCGAATGCTATTTAAAGACTATAAAAACACAAAATAAAAATCCCATTGAGCTGGAGGCTGGCGCTCAGATAGACGTGCATCTGCCGACAGTGTTGCTTTGCTTCTTCGCTTCAAAGAAAAAAGATTTCCCAACCGTGGAAAAAGCCACAGGGATGATTTACCGTACTGAAGATCCCATGAAAAAACCCCTGTGCATCACATCCAGTCGACCCCGAATCAGGGGGCGAGGGCATGTTTAATGGTGTTACTTGCAAATACGTTGAAGCTATCAGCTTTCCCTTTGCTCCTGTAAACATAAAACGGTTTGGGTGCACCGGGATCACCTATTAAACCTTCAACACACACACACGCACGCGCAAGTCAGAAGAGAAATGACAGGTCTTTCATCTCACGTCCCCATAATCCACTCTCATTAGCGGCACTGAGCAAAAGTAGAGGGCGGACACACGGATGAAGGAGATGCGTCGCTGCTGCTTGTGAAACAGTGAACCGTGGATGTACAAAAACCGTCGTCACACACACACACACACCAGGGACCCTCGGTGTCTGCATACAGCCAGAGACACACGCTAATTAAAGCAAACCTTGCATGAGCCTGGTGAGATTTGCCGTTCTTCCTTATCGCCCGCTCCCCCGGTCGGCCTCCGACGACGTGTTAAAGAAACAAACAAACATAGATGGGAATATAACCAGCAAACGCAAGAGCGGGCCTCTCTTGAGGCAGCTTCGACATACACGCGTAAAAGACTGCCTTAAGTCCCTCGTAATAATGCGGCGCTAAGCTCTGGCATGGTGCTTTTTCAACCCTGGCAAGGGTGAAATGATATGACACAGTCGAGCGCCAAGAAAGGACGGCTGTTAAGGATAAACCCTACTGTGCCAATAAAAACAATGAGGGGCAGTTTTAAATAGCGCAAAGATGATGTTGTCTTTGCTCTCAGGTCAATATGTCTATAATTATATTTTTAAGGCTGTCAAAGCTTACATTAACATGTTAATTAAATATTCAAAAGTTTGGAGTCGGAAAGATTTTGATGTTTTTGAATGTAGTCGAAGTCTCTTATGCTCAGCTAGGATGCATTTATTTGATTTGTTTTCTATTTGAATATATTATGAAATGTAATTTATTTATTTGATGCAAGGCTGAATTTTCAGTATCATTACCAGTGTTGGGCAGTAACTAGATACTAGTAACAGCAATAATATTACTTTTTGCCGTAACTATAGTGTAACCAATAAGATTTCAGTAATAATATTAGTTACTATCCATAAAACAGCTCGTTACTTAGTTACTTTCAATACATCAACCCCTACTAATTTGAAGTCTAACAATTCAATAATTCCTAGATTTATTTCCTATATTTAATGAGATTATTAATACAACACTTTTACTTAAACGTTACTATTAATCACCACTGAGTGTTTGTAATAGGCATTTATCACACTTCCGCGTTCGAAAAGCGGAAGTTTCAAATAGTAGCGCAAAAACTTCCGCTGCAGCCTCTATCAGTGGCTGTGTCCATAGCGCGGGATTGCTGTGATTTATTTACGTAAAATTCCGCACAGATACATCTTCACACCAAACTCAGTTTACAATCATTAATTGAGTATTGTGAAACCAAGGAAGATGGTTTCATGATATTCCAATGTATATTTCGTGACTTAAAGGGGAGCGCGCAAGCCATGCTGTATGTGTATGCGCAATACTTCAGAGTCTGACCACCTTATTTTATTACACAACTGCAAGAAAATATTACAAACAGCATATCACATTAAAGAGCATTTCAATTAGCCAAAGCTTAAAATAATAATTACGACTAAAGACGGTTTTAGATTATTAAATGAAAGGTTATGGGGAAACTTATTGTATTAAACAATAATGCTCACATTTTTCATGCTTACGATGCAATCCTCAATAATTACATCAAATTAAAGTTGTTCAAATAAACAAATATTTCTAGCCCGTAGACGATTATTCAAAAATAACTAGACTGATCACCTTAATAACGAGTCATATCTTGCGTGATTGAGTGCAATGACTGAACAGCATTATACTGTATAAAAACAGGAGGTTAATCATAGTAAATATAATGCAAGAATAAACGAAATAATATTAAAAATAAATGTAAATGAGTCCGATTGCTCCTCTGGGAGTAATTTGAGCAGCATGTGCTATTCATTAATCTCATGACTGGCGACAGCGCTGACAATCGCGTCGATCAGATAATGTTACACATTAAAATGAAGGATGACATATATGGTAGAGCATCAGTATAAATAAACAGTTTTAAATATTGACGTTTATTGCAAAGTCCAACTAAATTAATTTAATTTTCTTCACAAAACTGGCGTCTGTCCATTGACAATAATGCAGGCGGAAATTCTTTTACGCTACTAATCGGAGCCGGATGTGACGACACGCGGACTGTGATAAAGGCCTATGCCTTCTTGACTGCTATACAATGTCGACATTGGTCAAATCATGAGGCAGAATATTGTTAGTAACATTTTAGAAGAATTTTATGGGGAAGATACATGGGGTGTGAAAGAAAAGTAATGTAACTAGTAGTGTAACTAATTACTGTTGCCAGACAGTAATAAGTAATAATATTACTTTTGAAAGGAGTAACTAGTAATGAGTAATATATTACATTTTTTGAGTAACTATCACAACACTGATCATTACTTCTTCAGTCTCACATGATCCTTCAGAAATCGTTCTAATATGCTGATTTGCTGCTCAAGAAACATTTCTGAATATTATCAAAAAAAGTTGTGCTGATTAATATTTTTGTGGATACTAGGATTGATCAATAGAAAAGTTAAAAAAAAAAGTTGAAATGGAAATCATTTGTGACATTATAATTGTTTGTACTTGCATTTTTGATCAACTTAATGGATCCTTGTTAAATAAAAGTACTAATTTCTTTAAAAAAAAAAAAAAAATTAAACTGAACCAAAACTTTTAAACGATATGTTTTAAATGTTATATTTAATATAATTTTTAATATATTTTGTTGCATGTAATATTAGTATGGTCCTAGTGAAAAAATAAATATACTCAAATGTATTTGAAATACATTTATTTAAGTATACTACAAATACATTTACATTTATCTAATTAATAAAAATACCCTGCAACTGTAATTTTAGTATACCAAACTGGTAAACTGGTAAAGTCTGCTAAATTGGAACAACTAATTTTGCACTCAATGCACTTCAAGTAGTGCTGAAGTCCAACTAAAGATATACTGAAGTATATTTGATTGTGCCTAAGTTGAACTATTGCAAGTATACTTCAGGTACACTATCTTATATATCTTGCGTTTAAAGACTGATATTATTCAAAGATCATACATTCCTCATCAATAGTGACATTAAAACATATTATTTAATGCTTTATATTAAGAAATGTGCATTGTGCACAAGTAGTACTCCAAATAAAGTTTAATTATAATTTTTATATCAGTGAGTCTTGAGTGCTATGTCAGTAAATATGTTAATAGATCTGAACTATATGAAATAAATGTATTTTAAATATATTACTTTTTTACTAGGGGTTCCATTCTGCTTTCTAAAAAACTGGTGGAAAACCTTACCTTTCTCTTGGTCCTAGTTTTGTTTTGTGAAATGCTCTATAACAATAAAGCTGAACTAAACTGGAAATGTTAGTATTCATGATTATGCAGCTAGCATTACTTTAAAAGCGGGTAGAGAATAATATGTTGTCAACTTAAAATAATAAATGCTTTCCAGATACTGTTGTTTTGGTTTTAGTACAACTTCAAACATAAAAGTCAACTATTTATGTTTGGAAACAGCATGTAATCTTTATCATTTCACACTGGGTTCTTTTCTAACACAGTATAAATAAATATAATACTTAGGCATCCTTATCAAAAAGTTCAAAAACACTTGCACTAGACAAATTAAAATGTTCAAAACCACCTCTTTCACAATAAAAACATGCTTTTCAGCTTGTTGCATAAGATGTTTTCTATTAACAGGATCATCCAGAGTGAACCAAACGTTCAACTAAAACCAAATGACGAGCCTAACTCTACAAAACCAGACTAAGAGGACAACTGGTCTCGTATTGATTCCTGATCAAACGCGCCTCTAGATTCTTTTAGCCCAGATCAGACCGGTTTGGCAAGCACACAGTACGCCATCATTGCAAATCTGTCGAAACCAGGTCTATGCTGAATGATCACACAGGGAGCTCTCAAATCAACAGCCCTTCTCTTGCCATTTTCTACAGCGCTGCGCGAGGCATTTGATTGGTTTGACAGGCCTATGAAAGCATGTTGCCTTGGTTTCCAGAGAGTGTTTCTGTCATTCTGCCTGTAACAGCTAAATTTCAGAGGGAGCTTTGCAGACGCTGAAATTACCTGCACCTTTTACCTATGAAGATGCTGGGATTGTTGACCAAACAAATGGATTTGTGATGCCAGAGTGGTTTTAATGAGCGTCAGTCACCAGTGAAAACATATAATAATAATAATAATAATAATAATCATGAAAAATAAGAGATATTAATATAGGGTCTGTCCCCAAAGTTTCTCACAAGAACATCCTTTAAAAATAAACAAGTCTCCTTGCTCTTAACCTATATGGTAATTACTCTGCACCCCATGTCCTAGCTGCCTCTTACCACAGAGATCAGCGAGGAAAATCGAGCCAGGTGAGCAGCCAACCGCGATCAAGTAAATTGAAGATGAGGCAAATTAATTCTCAATCAGCTGTGCCATAGTTATAGGGAAAATAGCTTAATGAGGATTTAAAAGGGATTCCTCCTGCTGCTGCGGAGAGGTGGAAAAGGAAAACCTGGGCGTAGAGCCATAATAAAATTTCCAAGAAGGGCTGTAAACAACATCTGAGCAGATTTTTCCTTTGTTAATTTTTAAGGACTAATTGGGCAATCTGACAAAGTCTGGAGATTGAAGGGACTGTTTGCTCAAAAACAGGACTAACATTGAAAGACATGCAGGACAGCTAAAATCTCTCAGAGAGAGGGCTTCTTCCATGTACACTGAGAAAAAATTGAATTGAATTGAATTGAATCTTTTATTTCGAACATGTAAATAAATATAGTAAAAAACAAAACAAAAACAATACAATACAAAATAATTGTAACTTATACATGTCCAAAAAGGAGTAGGAAGATGCATAAATTTATTTAATCCTACCCCTTCTCCACTCCGCATTAATAATAACAATCAATAACAATAATCATCAAACTAACTTCATGTTTCTATCATCTCATCCTTATCTTAATACACTCTTTTCAATTTCCTACATATATTTATAAATATAAACAGAACATAAAAGCTATAACTAAATAATCTGTATGAACACCTAGTCAGATCCGTTCTTCCTCCATATACATTCTGAAAACCATACGTTTGTACTGCTTTTTGAACTGGGTCACACTTGGGCATTGCTTGAGCACTAGACTTAGTCTGTTCCACAGTTTCACTCCACATACAGAAATACAAAAACTTCTTAATGTTGTATGAACATAAAAATGCTTAAAATTACACTCTCTCCTAAGCTTATATCTCTCTTCTCCATTATGAAACAATTTTTGAATATTACCAGGACTGTTTGAAAATGAACTAAATCAATCTGATTTTAAAAATAATGAATTTGTGTGATCTCTATAACCAGTTTTGTGAATTATCCGTATTGCTCTTTTTTGCAATGATAATAATAATAAAAGATAATGATAATAATCTGCATTTATATGTATTACCCCAAACCTCTGAGCAATAATTTAAATATGGTAATATCAATGCACTATAAAGAATGTAGAGTGATTTGTGGTCCAGAACCCTTATTCAATACTGAGATACTTCAAGACAATTTATTATGTATATGGTTTATGTGAGATTTCCTACTTAATTTATGATCTATTATCACCCCAAGAAATTTATTTTCATTTACCCTTTCTATGTCCACACCATCTATATGTATCTGAATTTGTGTACTCTTTTTACTGTTTCCAAATAACATACATTTAGTTTTACTAACATTTAATGATAATTTATTTAGGACTCGGCAGTGAATATATAATTGAGTCAGACCACTGAATCATGTTGTTAAAATAATCACGTAGAACATTAATGGTATCTGCTACATTTATCATTGATGTTGGTTCTGTTCTGTTACCCTAGGGGGGTATTCTGCTCTCCCTGCTCCTATCCATGCTAGGCTGCGTGGATGGGCAGAGAGTGTTTGCCCAGAACAGAACCATTCCCCCAACCTAAAATGTATGCTAATCGTAAGTTATATTGACGATAGTGGTCTTGACAGAACTGTATTTTATAGGCAAGCTTTTTCCAAACAGACATACACACACACAAAAAAATCTGTCTTGACAAAATACAGTTATATGAAGTTCTTTCAAATCTACATCCTTTTCGAAATTTGAAACAGAATTCTGACTAGTGACCTTCGATTTACAAAAAAAATGTTTTCGTCAAACCCATACACATCAATCATAGAAATGTCATGGCTATATTCCCTCATCACTCACTCATAGCTCCGGCATATGCAGCAGGAGCAGGCAGGTGCCGGCTGGGCGCAGCTGTAGATATCATGCAGGACAGGAGCAGATAGTGAAGAAACCACAGGCTGATAAAGTGAGCAGCGGATGTGCATATGACTGCTGTAGCACGAGGACACAGACGGAACAAACTTCAGTGACCTTGCTTCTATTGACCAGAAAATGAGCTTAGACTGTGGACTGTGAAACAGATAATATTGGACAAGCCAGGCTACTGTAAACAGTGGAAAATATCCGTCAGTATGTCTTGATCTTGCACTATGGCTCTGGCGACTGTGCTCTTTGCCACTTTGAGGGATTTGTGCAATGCAATGTGCTTTGAAGAAATCACATATTTCACTACACAACACACATTGACTTGCAATTACCAGAAAACTGAGCTAATGCGCCACTCGGAGAAGAATATAAATGAATAAACAAATACTAATTAAAAAAGGAATGTCAAAAAAGCACACAAGGCCGAATGATTATAAGAAGGCATTATTTATCTGTAATTAAAATCCCAAGCAATGTCATCTCTCATTGTTTTCACTGCACTGCAGTATACCAAGGTCTTGAAGTAATGAAGGTACTTGTGCTCTGAAATTCAGTGTATAAAATTTTAAAAATTAGTTAAGTTTATAAATCAATAGCTCTGCTTATATTTGCATGCTTATGTGGGTAAAATATCAACTGCATTTCAATGTACCAATAAGAAGGGGATATAAAATTAATCCGTTTTGATTTTTATATTTTCCACTTTCAATTTAAACTTTTAGTAATTATATTATATATATATATATATATATATATATTAGAGCCCGACCGATATATCGTTTTGCCAATTTTATCGGCCGATATGAGCCTGTCGCAGATATATCGGTATCGGCAAATATGCCGCCGATATGAACATTTTTTTACAGAACATAAAACGCAGATAAAATGCTTGTATATGGTGTAATTACATAGCTTTTCCAGCAGAGCGCGCTCCGTTGTTTGCTACTGGCGACCTGGATGAAACGCTTTAAAGCTTAAGTGTATGGAATACCATTGAAACTTTGAACGGCCATATCTCTGTAACAGCGCCGCGGATCCGCATTAAATTCGGGGGATCCCTTCAGCTCTAGGAACCCTCTCGAACGCCAAATCAAGTGTACGTCTCGAGGCCCCCTTTCGAATGAGACCACCCCCGCGTCGATAGCCCCCGGAGTCCGGGAGTTACGGGCGGTTAAACTTGCGGTCGGGCGTCGACCGATCTGGCGATCCTGGGGGGCTACCGAGGCGCGGAGGGTGGCGTTCGAGAGGGCTCCTCGAGCTGAAGGGATCCCCCGAATTTGGTGGAGATCCACCACCGCGTTCACGAGATAATCACATCAGCCAACACTTTAACTTCAGTAAAGAGGTCTCTTGTTCAGGCTGCAGCATTCAAGCGTTGCCTTATTCGACCGTAAGTGCCCTACGAAGTGGACTTCACATGATATTCCGCTATGATTCCAGTTCCAAGGGAACGCACACGTTACATTCAAAGGGCATTAAAGCGCGCGAGATGTGAATTTAAATTGTATTTATTTACAGTGGTATGTTATGTCACACTTCACACTTCTCTAGTAAGTTTCGTCTGTGTGTGAAGACAGTAGCGCAAATCCGTGAATGAATGTTCTGAAGTGAAATAAACTTCAACGGAATAAAGTTGAATGAAATTAAATTGAAATAGAGTTAAATAAACTTCACCTTTACTGTTCAGTGCACTGATGTCAGACTTATTTTGGATAATAAAGTTTATTATTAAATTGTTAAATGCCCTGCCTCCATTACATATCTTTGTCACGTCATCATAAGTGTTTGATCGCCACATTTGAGTGATCATTGCAATAAATGTGTTTATGTATATATATTCTGTTTATGTATATACTATAGTGTTCTATATATAGTACCAGTCAAAAGTTTGGACACAGGAATGGGAAAGTGTCCAAACTTTTGACTGGTACTGTACTATAATATACACAAAGAATATCGGCCGATATATCGATATACCCATATCGGTCGGGCTCTAATATATATATATATATATATACACACACACACACACACACACACACAGTGCCTTTCATCAAAGTTGTGCCCAATACCCGCTCTTGTCTTAGGACAATTTTGATGAACTTTTTTGATCCACTTCAAATATTGACTACTATATATATACATTAAAAAACATGTTTTCAACACTGAGAATATTAATAAATGTTTCTTGAGCATCAAAGCAGCATATTAGAATTAATCTTTGCTGAAAATTCAGGTGTGCATCACAAGAATAAATTACATTTTAAAATGTATTCAAATAGAAAACATTGTAAAAAATATTTCACAATATTACTGAATCTATGAATCACATCTCACTGCTAGAGTGCAAACACTTAAAATGCACTGAGTATCAATTTCAGATTTAATTCTGCCCAGTCAGGTGAAGTGTAATCTCTCACTTAAATTCTGCACTTGAAGAGTTCGCTAACAGATACATATCGTCTTCAAGGTGCCAGTCTTCTTATCACCTTCAAAGGCTTTCTATAAAACATCACGGTCTTCTTCCAGAGCTACAAGGCCAAGGGCAATTTTACGGTATCTCTCGCCGAGGATCTCTGCTGATGTAGAGGTTACTTTTTCGCTCTCGCTAGCGCTATCTTCCCTCACTCCACTACATTAGCGTGCTACCGCGCTAATGCCGCAAGGACAATCTCCAAATTGAGCCTGGCAAAAACGTTTGACATATAACACTTCAAACAAAAAAAAAAAAATGAAGTAGTCGTTGTCGAAGGAGAGAGTTTAAAAATGAACCCTCTCAAACAGGCCGCATCTAACTCAGCTAAAAATCAGCATTATGGTAACGCACTGACGGAAAATGCAAATGCTGCCGCTAATGAAATTTGGCTGCGGGTTTCTTGGCAAGGTTTGGAATTAAAAAGATTTAGGACTGAGGGAGAAGAGGAGATAGAAATGTTCACATATAATGAAAGAAAATGACAAAGATAGGAAGGTACAGAGGAAGCAGGCGGAGAGTTATTGAGCCGTGAACAACAGAGACGTACTCAAAAGAGAATGAGGCTATTTATTAAGAAATAGAAACATGAAACCAGAGGATCCATCAGTTACCTAGGAGCTCAGTTGTAAAGTCTGCACAGTTGCTGCCGTAATTGCCAGCATTTGCAATTGTATACTACCATACTACATCTGCACTATGTAAACTATATACTTCAAAATATGCACTAGCATAATACTGTATCCCACAATGCAACGCTCTCAACTTGACCTTCCCATTACCATTGTGACAAATGAAAGTAATATCTCTTTGACAGCTTCTTCTTAACTCAGTGTTTGTTCAGGCTGCCAAATGTGAAGACGTTTTACACAAAATGTTATCAAAATGCAAAACAACCCTTTTCAACTCCAAAATGGTAACTAGATGCTACTCACATACAACATAATGTGATCCTGTTCCAATCATTGTAAAAAAAAATAAAATAAATAATTTTAGTCTTTCTACTTCAGAGTTTCATGTTTCATTCAATGTGTTACTTGCAGTTTCATTGTAACTTACTTGTAAAACATACTCCAATAATCTTTGTTTTATTTCTAAGTTCAGGAAGTCTTTTTTAACAGTGAAATACAGTACACTGGAAAAAAAGAGTTTTCACTCAGAAATTGCTAGTAAATTTCACCAATAATTCAGCTTTTCTACTTTAAAATTTTTTGTTTAACTCAACGTATTGCTTGCTGTTTCTTTGTAATTATAATTATTTGTGAAATTTACCAGCAATATCTTAGTGAAAACTGTTTCTATATATATATATATTTTTTTTTTTTTCCAGTGTACTGTACTTTTCAAACTTAGAATTAGAACAAAGATTATCAGAGTGTGTTTAACGAAAAAAATATATATATACTATTTCAGTTTTTGTACTTCAAAATTTCACATTTTATTTTAATGTGTTAGTTGTAATTGTTTGTGAAATTCACCAGCAATTTCTGCAGTGAAAATTGTTTCTTCACCAATGTTTTTCTGCATACTCAAAGACAATGTTTACTGTGATAAAACGCACTTTTTAATAAATAGTAGGCTTTATACATTATATACTGTGCAGTATTTAATAAGCAGCAAGCTAGTATTCAATTCCAAACACAGTCTTTCATTATTCCATTATCCAGAAAGAAAACAGGTGACAAAGAGTTATTAAAGTGACAGAAAAAATATTTCAAAATCGTGTTTGTTCCAGGGTTTGTTCCTAAATGAGTAGCTCTAAGTAACATGACAGATTTCATTCAAAGCAATATTTACTCATTGCTCATCTGAGACAACACCGCCTGGGGAGATGATTGTGTTGTGATCACCATAAAATGCCTCTGTTAACCTATTAAAAGGAATGTTATGGGTTCACCAGCAGTTAAGCTACACTGACAGCATCTGTGACAAGAAAACTTATTGCGACTCGTCTCAATTGTTTAGAAAAAAGCAACATAGTAAGGCACATGTCACAGTAAGGCACTTACAACAGAAGTGAAGAGGCAGGCAATAAACACAATAACGCACATGACCCTTTATATCCACAAGACCTCAAATGTGTTTACATAAAACTAGCATGCTTACTTTCCCTTGTGAAAATAAGTACAATTTTAGCAAGACTACTTATTACAGAAATAATATACTTAAGTCTGAAGTAATTGTAATGTTTTCAGACACGCATAGCATGTTTTCAAAGTGGTAAAAGAAAGATTATTGGAGTGCAGGTTACAAGAAAATACTATTTCAGTTTTTCTACTTCAAAAATTCACGTTAAAAAAATTTTCATTCTGAGTGCAAATGTTTGATTTCTTTTTTTTTTAGTGTACAGATGCTCTTAAAGGAATAGTTCACTCAAAAATGATTCAGAATTTATGCACTATTCGCTTGTTGCAAACCTGTATAAGTTTCCTATACAATTATATTCTAAACAGTTGACGGTAGCCATTGACTTCCATAGTATTTTTTTCCATACTATGGAAGTCAATGGCTACAGTCAACTGTATGGTTACAAACTATCAAAATATCTTCTTTTGTGTTCAACAGAAGAAAGAAACTCATACAAATTTGGAACAACTTCAGGGTGAGTAAATGATTACAAATGTTTATTTTTGGGTGAACTATCCCTTTAAGATATGTTTGAGTATATATAACGCACAAGTAAGCAAATATCTGAATCGAACTGAGAAGTTTAGGGTTCATCTAAGCAAAACTTTCAGAATCTGAAATTTGAACTGGATTCAACCGGATTGCTGAAAATTGGTGCATGTAAACCAACCTACTGAAGCATGTGACTAAAATCACATTCTTTAGTAATCAACATCATATTCAATTCAGTTTAACTTGTATTGAATGTCCTTAACCACATCTTTAAATTTTGAAGCTTGTTGTTAACATAAAAAAAGGTCAATGGTACAATTACCATTATGCATTCCCCATGATGAGGACAATTAAGCTGCTATTTTTTGGCATCACTTTAATCACCGGATGGATGATGTATTTTATTTGCTTAAATGAAAGTTAGTAAGGACACAACATACCATGCTGGACAATAATAACATTCATTATCTGTCCTTCTGCAGAGGATGCTGCTCTCGTCTGTTGGCATACGGTGCCAGCTATGTTGTCTGACTGCGTTGGTCTTGCCAGCTTCACAGACACCGAGGCAGCGGCTGCCATACCGAAAAAGGCACTTCAAATTGGCTCTTTGATGCACTGAGACAGAAAAGTAGAGGAAGGGGGAGTGCATGCAACGACGCTGGAGTGAGTTTTGGAATGGAGAGACGCTAAAAGAAAAAAAAACATGTCATGAGAGAGGAAGAGAGTTTCCACTAGAGATGTGCAAAACTACACATTTTCAAAATGGACTAGTCGAAATTGGAAGTGTTTTTAACTTGACATACCCTCTGCACATGTATATAAACCAGCGTCTGAAAAATAACACAAACTGCACAACCATTTAACAGACATATATATTCACCCCTAGTTTCCACAAGATAATACATTAGAATACAATGAGGAAGAAACGCATAAGTGCACGTTTAGATTTAAAAGAGGTGAGAGGTGAGAGATGAGAGACGGTGACAGGAACCGACAGAGATGATAATTTGAACAGACAGCTATTTGGGTATCTTTCTCAAAGACACGAATCTGAACTCAGTAACTACAACCACATTTTTATGCAGATCACTCTCCTGGAAACATGCAAATGTACATGCAAAAACACACTGAGTGCACGTTCGATGATTCTCAAGTATTCTGCATATGGAATTACTCCATACGCCAGTGCAATGGCCATTAAGAGATTATAGCAAACAGACGCCCTCTGGTTAAAGCTAATCATCGCCGAACACGCGGCTGCACTGTGAGTTTTTTTTTTTTTTTTTTTTTATATTTTACTCTAGGCATATCAGAGAAGACTTTAAAACATGAAAACCTCATTGTTGAGTCTCATTGCACTAGCTCACATTCATTGGAATTTATTTAATTATTGGCAGTTTTGTGCATTGAATAATAGTTTGTGCAGTGATCTAGGATTTAATTTGAGCTCTAATTAAATAAAAATGGATTTCGTTTTGCATATTTCAGAGTAAAACAGGATATTTGTCAGTGAAAAGTCATTATTTGATAAAATACTATGAAAATAAACTTATTTACACTGTACACTTATGATTCGTCCACAAGAAGATCAGAAACACTTAAGCGAACAGGGTACATTTAGATTTTACTTGATTATGAGACCGAAAAGAAACTGTGATATGTTAAGCCAAAGTGTAATAAATGAAGCTACAGCTGTTAGATATAAAACTATAGAATCACAATTTTAAAAAATTGTAGCAATTTTCATAAAAAAATTGGCATTATTATTTTTACCTAATTAATTACAAGAAATAAGATTGCAATTTTGTGAAAGAAATTTTTTTTTGCCTGATTAATTCTAAACAGTTGCAACTGAGATATATTAAGTCAAAATGTGAAAAACAAAGTTACATTAGTGAGATATAAAACAAAAATAATCACATTTAAAGAAAGAGTTGCAATTTTTCCAAAAAATGTGATTATTATTTTTACCTAATTAATTACAAAAAATAAAGATGCAACTGTATGTCAAATTGTGAGAAATAGTTACAATTGTGAGATACAAAACAAAAAATAAACAAAATGCACTTTCAAGAAACTCTTGCAATTTGTGATTATATTATTATCTTTTCTTAATTACAAGAAACTTTACAAGTTGCAACTGAGATATTAAGTCAAAATGTGAAAAACAAAGTTACGTTAGTGAGATATAAAACAAAAATAATCACATTTAAAGAAAGAGTTGCAATTTTGACAAAATTGAATTTTTTTGCCTAATAATTATGAGAAATAAACTTGCAACTGTGAGATATCAAGTCAAACTTTGAGAAATAGTGTTACAATTGTAAGATATAAAAATAATAAATTACAATTTGAAGAAATAGTTAACTATGTCAAATTATGAGAAGTAGTTACAACTGTGCTAAAACAAAAAAACAAAAAACAAATCAATTTCAAAAAATAGTTGCAATTTGTGATAGTGATCATTTATTATTACAAGAAATAAAGTTGCAACAGTGAAATATTAAGTCAAATTGTGAGAAATTCAGTTACAGTTGTGAGATATAAAAAAAACAGTTGCAATTTTTACAAACATTTTTATTATTATTATCAAATTAGTTGCGAGAAATCAAGTTATCAAACTTCGAGAAATAGTTACAGCTGTGGGAAATAAAAATTATAATTGCAATTTGCAGAAATAGTTATGAGAAATAGTTACAATTATAAGAAATAAATTAAAAAATAATAAACGCAAAACACAAGAAATAGTTGCAATTTGTGATTAAGATTATGATTTTTTCTAATTACAAGAAATAAAGTTGCAA
Organism: Spinibarbus caldwelli; assembly: GCA_039654775.1. Lineage (NCBI taxonomy): Eukaryota > Metazoa > Chordata > Actinopteri > Cypriniformes > Cyprinidae > Spinibarbus > Spinibarbus caldwelli. Next base: position 5,162,669 of record CM077245.1, read on the forward strand.
CTGTGAGCTAGTAAGTTGATTTCTAAGAAAGTTACAATTGCGAGATTAAATATTTTTATTGTTGGACTGCAATTGTTGTAATTGTCAATCATCCATGAATACACAAGTCTACATATATTTCCTGCCAATACATACAGTAGCTGCCATGAATCTCTGGTTCCTGTTCCTCAGTGATTTATTCAGTACTTCTGTTCTCTCATATGCGCTGCTATCTACCTCTCTCTCCTTCTTTCTCTCTGCCTTGCCTAGCATTCTCAACAATCGTCACCTTCTTACTCCTTTTTCCATCCATTGTGGTTATCTTTCTCCATTTTTCTCTAGGGTAGCCTTTCCGTTCCTGACGACTGAGATGGTAAAAAGAAATCGGGCCGAATTATTGCCTGAGATAACAGGAACCGTGCATGTACGCTTGTGTAAGTGTGTGTGTCAGTCTGCGTACGTGTGTAAGCCGTCAATACGCACCATCCTCGATTCACACACATGAAATCAGGTGGGGTCTCTCTACAAGAAAGTATAACATGGTCAGAATGTAATTCATTCGCACATAACAACATGTTTTGCCACACCATCGAACATAAAACTGGGTCAGCTATCAAGGAGGACATGAACCAAAGCTGAACAGATTTTTACATTATGTAAATGGCGCTGTCTGTTTGAGACCACCAGCGTAGTATAAATAGCTTGGTTTCTGTGGCACTTACAAAATGCAACTCATACATATGGTCAGATGATCATCAGCCATACGGACCCTGTCTGTGCTCCTCTCTCTCTCTCTCTCTCTCTCTTTCTGTCACAAATACTTTATCCTTTATCCTCGGTGTTCTCTAGATCTGTCCGTCCGCTTTGCTCAAATCCCCTCACAAACATATTCTGAACAACAGACGCTCTGTTTTCAAGCACAACAGTAATGCATTCTGAGCAAAGAAACAGGAAAGACATTAAACTGATAAAAATAGAGAGTTTTCAAAGTAGGAACACAAGACTGGAAGAGGGAAAACAAACAGCAAAAACAGCAATGAGCATATAGATGGATGAACACATGATGAGTTACAGTCTGCTGAACAATCAAATGAACATTATTATATTAGGAATGGAATATTAGCAGGTTTCCATCGGTTGGAAAAATAATTGGCACCGCTCCAAACTCACGCCATTGGTTGACCATGTTGGGCTATTCGGGATCCTCAAAAAAATAAAGCTGTTTACACACACACACACACACACACACATACATATATATATATATATATATATATATATATATATATATACACACACATACATACACATACATACATACATACATATTTTATATTTTGCATATTAATATCTGTAAATTTATTGTTAAATAAAAGTAAAAAAATGTTTTTATAAAAAGTGAGTGTGTGTATTATATATATAAATGAAAATATCATTGGACATTTTAGTAAATAAGGCATTCAATAGCTTACTAATAACCTTTTCTTTTCTGACACTGACATGAAAATTACTGAACCTAAACATAGAATTTAAAAGAAAAAATCTCAGATATATATATATATATATATATATATATATATATATATATATATTATTATTATTATTATTTATTAATTTTTTTTTTTAGTTAACTTTTAATAGTCATCAAAGCTCGGTAAACAGTGCATGTCATGATGATTAAAGACACAGAGACGTACTTTTAAGTTCGCCAGGCCAACTGCTAACAAAAACCCCTCAGAGATTGTGTTTTCAAGTCATTTCAGGTTTGAATTTGACATGACAAAGCGTGGTATCTATGTGGGTGAGTTGTTGACTTTCTTTTTAATTAGTCTTCCCATTAACACCATTATTTATTCATTCAGACCGATTTGCATGCATAAAAAGGAGAGGTGGGATTTATTTATATTCGTTATATATATAAACATATATGCAATATGCTGGTTGTATACTACTGCACACTATAAAACGGTCTGAGCAGTATGTAGTATGTGAATATGAACAGACATGTCAGAAATGAGTGGATTCTGTGGGCCAGACTGATGCTCTGCTGGTGCTGGATGTCTGCCAGAAAACTAGAGCAAAAAATTCATCAGTACGTCAGAGTTTGAATGATGACGGACAGTAACAGCCAGTTGTCCATTATACAAACAAACTACAAATTATAACAAATAAATAACAGCATTTACAGACAACAAATGTACACTCAGTGTATTGTGCTAAATACCGAAAACATTTCCACCTGATAGCACAGAGAGACAAAATTAAATGGAAAAGAAAGGAAAACGGTATCAGTAAATGTCATAGGCTAGACCCAAACTGTTGAGGTTGTGTGATGAACATGCATAGAAATGGCTACGAATGTGCAGTGCTTATAACTGCTATATACACATACACTCATGCAATAAATACAAGAGGTCAATGGAATAAGAAGAGCAGCTAAGGGCACTAAATAAAGAGGCAGCAATCTCTGAGCACTGACATTATATCTAATGTAGCATACCAACCTTCTCTTTCCTTCCACTCCTATCAGCTCAAACACAATAAACTACAACTCTCAATGACACTTTCACAGAGGAAGCATAAATTTAAACGTCTAAACCAAATGATTCTACAGCAGGATGTTCACCATTGTGCACTGACTTACAGGTTTCTTCAAAATGAGCCATACTTATTTTCATAATAAATAGTTTTTATTTTTTTTTTATTTTCTATTTTATATTTAGTTAAAATTCTGTTGTGTTTTTGTCTTTTTTATTAGTTATTGTTTTTATATCAATGTAGTTTTTATTCATTTCTATTTCAGTTCTAGTTTTAGATATTTTAATACATCAAGTTAAAGTAAATGAAAATGAGGAAGTTTTTTAATTTCCTATTTTATTTCAGTTAACATTTGTTATTTTAAGTAACATTTTTATGATTGTAGTTTTAGTTAACTATTATAACTCTGACATATTATATTATATGGCATATTCCAACTTTAAAACTTGACTTGAGAGCATAACTAAACTTTCATTGAACTGTATTTGTCATATTAAAAATTTTTTTCATAAAAAAGACTAACAATAACACTAATATAATAATAATAATAATAATAATAATAATAATAATAATAATAATAATCATCATCATCATCATCATAAAAACATTATTAAACATGCTAAATTCTGACAGACTGATAATCTCATGAATATTAACTACATTGTGAGTTACTATCAAATAGGCCTACTGCCACTTGCATTAGTGCTTGATCTTAAAGCCTTCATTTTAAGCGAAAGACTAAAATAATGAATTATTCCAAATGAATTCCATCATTTAGACACAAATAAATAAGAAAGTAAAACTCACTTTCTATTTCATCATGTGCATTTGATAGAAAGAAAGAGAGAGACATTTACTCGCAATGTAGAGGGTTGGAATAAGTCCCACTCTACATTACTTCCCACTGAATACTCAGTTTTTGATTATGCAACTGCAAAGTTGTGACGTTCACAATCATTTCTTGCTCTCTAGAACAACAGACAAGCGAAACAAAGGCTGTGTTTCTTTTAAAAGAGAAAACAATGCATTCCTTGACAGAAAAAAAGGACAGTTCAGAGGTTTATTTTCTGTCAAAGAATGATTCTAATTGCTATTTTCTGACATCTGAGTCTTGGAAAGAAAATGAATGCACACAGAATCAGAGCAGCAGGGCAGGTTTCCACTGACACCAGTGCCAAAGGGATGCCACGGCACAAGACTCTGTCAAGCTCTGGCTGTAAAGAGCAGCAGGTGTCTCAGTGGAGGGCTGAAGGGGCATCGCTATATTTCCATCACGCCAGATGTGAGCTATGATGGAGAGCATAAAGGTGAATTCAGAGGGCGAACAACGTGATAATATAGCTCACTGTCTGCAGCTCTCTGTGCATGCATTCATTAGAGCACAACATAACCCTTTCATCATTAATAAGGATCAGTTTAACACCATTCTGAGAATGGATTTGTTGTGGTTTAAATGTCTATGATAAACCAACTAATTGCAGATGCAGTCTACATTAGCTTTCCTGTTGGATTAGATAGATTTGCATGCATAGTGATAATGCAGAGGTAAAATACTATAAATAAATTGCATATTACTATTAAAGGAATAGTTCACTTAAAACTAAATATGTGCTGAGAATTTATGTCTTGGATGTAGATAAATGTAGATTGTTTAGATTTGGAGAAATGCAGCATTGCATCACTTGCTCAGTAATGGATCCTCTGCAGTGAATGGGTGTCATCAGAATGAGAGTCCAAATAGCTGATAAAAACATCACAGTAATCCACATCACTCCAGTCCATTAATTAACATCTTGTGAAGTGAAAAGCTGCATGTATGTAAGAAACAAATCCATCAGGTGTTTAACTTTAAACTAGGGCTGTGCGATATGACGATATACATCAGATGGACGAAATGAAAAGTCTGTCGTTTCATATTATGCTCTATCATTTATTTCGTGGTGTCATAAAATACATTGTTTACGGTTATACATTTTAATCATTTGGATGACTGCGATCTTTACACACCACCACGAGGCGTGAAGGGGAGACAGAATCAGATGGAGAATGACCAGCCAGGACAAAACGAGGAGCTCGTTCCTAAACGAGGGACTACATCTGCAGCATGGACATGCGTTTTTAGGCACTGCGGTTTTAAAACAACCGATTTTAAGCTGTTGAAACACAAACAACAGAGCTATATGCGTGCGCCATCTCTGTTTCTATGTTAGAGGAGCGCGCATTTTTTTTTGCCACTTTAGGCATGTATTAGTTTGATACTGACACTGGTGACAAGGATTATGAAAATTTTATGGTATCAAAGATTTTAATATCATAAAAATCTTTTTAAAAGAAAAAATAACTATCGTGATATATATCGTTATTGTGATATAAAATTAGTCATATCGTGATATAAGATTTTGGTCATATCGCCCACCCCTACTTTAAACCATCACTTCTTGCCAAAATATAAGTCCATAATCCATAACAACACTTCCTAAAGCAATATTATGGATAGAGAACTTGTATTTTAGCCAGAAGCAAAGGTTTGAAGTTAAAAAATTCCTTATGAAGAATTTATTTCTTAAAAACAAGCAGCTTTTGGCGTCACAAGACATTAATTGATGGACTGGAGTTGTGTGGATTGTGATGTTTTTATCAGCTGTTTGTACTCTCATTTTGACGATACCCATTCACTGCAAAGGATCCATTGGTGAGCAAGTGATGTGATGCTAAATTCCTCCAAATCTGTTCAGATGAAGAAACATCTAGGACTGAGGGTAAGTACATTTTCAGCAAATCTTCGATTGGGGTGAACTATTCCTTTAAGAAACTGTTCATCAATCTCAATATGCAAAAATCCTTAACATCAGTCTGCCAGCAATGGAAGAGGAACAAAGTCAGCCTCATAAACAACTGCTGTGAGAAATCAATGATGGGTCGCCTATGTGGCCCATAGCACTGGAATCATTGACATTATAGAGTGTCCTGTTGTTTTCTAGTTAATGCTGCATGAACATGATTGTATGCAAATTTTGACTTTTTGTCTCCATTTTTGCTCCATCCATAAATTAATTTGTCATCCAGGCTCATCATTACATAACTATTTAACAAAACAGCACTGATTAAATGATCATTTTTGTAAATTTGCATTCACCCCTATAATTGTAAATCATCATGTAATCAGAAATACAGCCCACTGCATCAATGTTTAAATTTAATCAGCACCTCGACTGGCTGTTCTGGATATTAACCAAATTGTGATTTTTAATTGTTAGTCGTTTCTTAATTTACTGCGTTCACTCTGTTGGAAACCTAGAAAAACAAATGTTTTTTTTTACACAAAAAGCTGATACCATTTTATATGAAGAAGCCATCTAGTAAGTTGGATCTAACCTCAAGCTTGGCCAGAAGTATCAATCGACCTGTCTGAATTTCTAAGGGCATCCATGGCAAATGTTCCCCCTAAGAAGAAAACCAAGCTTGGAAAGCAATACTGGCATCTGGGATGTCTGTGCACTTGCAGCGAGTAGATACCATTAAGCTTTGTGTCAATCAAAATGCCACAAAACCCACCCATCAATTATGTGAACTTGACTCGAAACTGTGCTGTAAAGGAGTTCATGTTCAAACGTTGCTGATAATAAATAACTGCACATTGCCAAAGCAAGCACTGGAAGGTTATAGTCCTGATACAAACCAGATATCTAAACCCTGTTCACACCATCAATGACTTGCAGCAACATAGTGACCTGAACTCAATGCAGTCTGACAAGTAACAGCATCTTAAGAGTACCCGATGCTCATTATAGTTACTAGGGCAACAAAGTGGCCTGGAAAGTGTTTGGAAGCCATTGGCAGCATCTGATTATGTGTACTTCCCTACTATATAGTAGATGAAAAACAGTATGTGAAAGAGCTTGAATGTCCAGATTCACAGTATTCATGAAACACTAAGCAAAAAGTACACCGATGACCTTTTCATTGGACATTCATTGGACACTTTACTATCCCATGAAACCACAGGAAAGAATATGTGAATATCTTTTAAAAAGTCGCAAAGTAATTACTTATTCTGAAAAACTACCTATTGAGCTGCATACAGCGGCAGACAAGAAACACAGAAAACCAACACCACAGCAACTTTATGTATTCGCAGCCAGTGTGAACGGAGCTTACGTTTAGAAGCGGTTTAATGTGTGAGAGTTGAATTCAGTTTCACTTTGGACGTAATTTAAACAACTTTAATTTCAACATATACAACACCAACAGTAGGCCTACCTCGCTCACAAGCCTTTGCGTGGTAGCTAAAAATTATAAATAATTAATCTCAGCCATGAAAATACAGTATGTAGACTATAATACTCCACATAATTATTTAAAACATTGTATGAAGAGGCATTTACAAGACAAAATAGAAACTTAGACTAGATTTTTATTAGCGATTTTCCCCTTAGCTACCACAGAAATCGACTTAATCGCTGCTTTTGGGTTAATGAATAAAGT